>JAHDVF020000095.1:0-176888 GCA_022606425.2 Lepidostoma basale | reverse complement strand
TATTTAATCTGTATATGGTCAAATTGTATGAGAGAGCTGAGTGGCTGGATGTAGGTGCCAAAATGAGCGAGTGCCGCAAGCTGTCTCTGTAGCGTGGATGACGCTGTCCTACTTGCTGACAACGAGCATGAACTAAGTCCTGGTGAATTGTATGTATGAGGTATGCATGCGAAATGATCTGATGATGAATGTTAATAAGTCCAAGGTAATGATTTTTGAAAAGGACGAAACCACGACAGTCTGCAACATTAGCGTGAATGGTGAAAACTTGAGCAAGTAGTTGAGTTTGTGTATTTAGGTAGTAAGTTTACAAGAGATGGGAGAGTGGAGAGGGATATTGAAAGAAGGGTTGGGGCAGGTAACAAAGTGAATGGTGCACTTAAAGTTGTCATCGCAAACAAAAACCTATCCAAAAAAGCTAGAATGGCAGTGCACAATGGTGTTCTTCTACCGACCTTTATGTATGGAAGCGAAGCGTGGAACTGGCAGAAGAAAGATGAAAGTAGAATAAATGCAGAAATGAGATCTCTTAGACGAATGTGTGGATACTCTGTGTATGATAGAGTGTCGAATGAAAATATAAGAAGTGAATGCGGTGCGAATGATGGTGTCATGAACAAAATAATGAAAGGATCATTAAGATGGTTTTTACATATGGAAAGAATGAATGAAGAAAGAATGGTAAAAAAATTATATGTTAATGATGTAAATGGTACCAGAAATAGAGGAAGACCAAGGAAACGTGGCACGATCAAATAAATCAAATATTGAATGTCGGCCATGTGAGGAGTCAGAGAAATCGACGCGCGTGCATGACACGATGTATGAATGTTGAGGAAGCGAGAGAAATATGTCAGGAAAGAAAGGTGTGGCAGTCCATTCTTTCTGCCTACCCCTTCGGGGAGACGGCGTGATGGTTAGTTAGTTAGTTAGTTAGTTAGTTATATATATATATATATATATATATATATATATATATATATATAGCAGCATAAGAGCATATATATATATATATATATATATATATATATATATATATATATATATATATATATATACATAGCATATATATATATATATATATATATATATATATATATATATATATATATACATATACATATATATATATATATATATATATATATATATATATATATATATATATATATATATCTTGGCAAGACGAAATATGTAACTCCCTATTATGCCTATTTTATTATTTCTTGAACAATGGTGTAAAACTCCATATTAAATAATTAATACGAATGAAAACGTCTGTTCTCTTGAAGTTTTATTGTATAATACCTTAAAAAGGCAAACATGTCATTCCCATAAATTATAATAAAACTTCTAGAAAACATTATTTTTCATTCGTATTAACCAGTAAAAATAATTTAATTATTATTTCTGGAACAATAATGTAAAAAACACATTTAATATTTAATATTGATGAAAACGTCCGTTTTCTAGAAGATTCATTATATTTTATGTGAGTAGACTTGATCGCCAACGTCGCGTCGGGGGGACCTGACACGGCACAGGAAGAAGAAGACTTGCTAGGGCATTATCAAATATCATTTGAGGGTTTGGATGACTCGTGGATGTAATTCGTATGCAGATTCAGGTGCTTAAACATAGGCACGGTACCTTAAGAAGAACCCAAGATTTTTTTTATATAAATCGTTATAATTTATACAAATTATCAGTGCGCATTATATTTAGAATACAGAGAAAGTGAATAATCCCATTGCGTGCATTATATACCAATTTACTTTCGGTCCGGAGGGATCAAACGTAATAATCATATGGAATATTCGGGTTAGAGATGTGGAGACGTAAGGTTTTTATGGAAGCCACTGACTAGTCCACTTCTAGAACGATTCGAATTCCTATTGCAGATCCATTGTATCCGTTATCTGTACACTCTACAAGCCATTATCAAATTTTATGGGAATGACACCTTGCTAAGGCATTATTAAATACATATTTGAAAGTTGTCATCGCAAACAAAAACCTATCCAAAAAAGGTAGAATGGCAGTGCACAATGGTGTTCTTCTACCGACCCTTATGTATGGAAGCGAAGCATGGAACTGGCAAAAGTAGGATAAAAGTAGAATAAATGCAGTAGAAATGAGATCTTTTAGACGAATGTGTGAATAGTCTGTGTATGATAGAGTGTCGAATGAAAATATAAAAAGTGAATGCGGTGCGAATGATGGTGTTATGATAATGAAAGGATCATTAAGATGGTTTGGACATATGGAAAGAATGAATGAAGAAAGAATGGTAAAAAAATTATATGTAGACGATGTAAATGGAACCAGAAATAGAGGAAGACCGAGGAAAACGTGGCACGATCAAATAAATCAAATATTGAATGCCAGTCATGTGAGGAGTCAGAGAAATCGACGCGCGTGCATGACACGATGTATGAATGTTCAGGAATCGAGAGAAATATGTCAGGATAGAAAAGTGTGGCAGTCCATTCTTTCTGCCTACCCCTTCGGGGAGACGGCGTGATGGTTAGTTAGTTAGTTTAGTTAGTTATTTGATAATACTCTAGCAGGTGAAACATACCTCTTCTCCTTCTTCTTCTTCTTCTCCTTATAGACCTTTGGTCTGTTCCTGAAATCAGGCTGGCCTCTCTTGGAAGTTTGACTCCCATATATCTCTCCATCTATTCGGCGGTCTTCCGGGGCGACGGCAGCCGACAGGAATCTGATGCGCCACAGCGTGTGGGATTCTGGTGGAATCCATCCTCTGCACGTGCGCATTCCAGTATCTTCTGCGTTGTCTGCCCCATCTCACCACATCCTCCATCTGAATCATACCATTTCCATAAAATATGATAAAACTTCTAGAAAACTTGGAAATGGAAATGTTGTATACAAGTGGGAAGAGAAGCCGTGGAAGACCAAGTAATGCATGGAGTGACTAAATTAATCAAATACTAAAAAGCGGCCACATCCAATCTCGGAAAAATCGACGAGCATGCATTCTACGATCTATGAATGTAGAAGAATCTAGGAAGGTATGTCAGGACAGAGCAATATGGCGGTCCATCCTATCTGCCCCCTCCCCCCCCCCCAGGAAACGGCGTGATCAGGGGTTCAGTTTTCGTGACTATTCCTCTTACATATGATGGGAACATTGTTGGAAAGATTATTTGGTAGGTTGTTGATTTATGACATATTTTCAATATATGTATAATTGAAAGTATAATTTATAATATAGCACAATAAATCCTATAAAAGCACTTGAAATGTGGCTCCATCGCAGAATGTTGCGGATCTCATGGACTGACATGGTCACCAACAAAGAGGTGCTACATAGAGCCAGAGTAGGAAGAGAATTGTTGTCTTATGTGAAGTCTAGAAAGATGACATATTTGGGACACATTCTCCGTAACGAGAAGTACGATCTGCTACACCTCATCATGAAAGGGAAGATTGAGGGTAGGCGTGGTGTGGGAAGACCCCAGATGTCCTGGTTCAAGAATATCAAAGAGTGGACCGGAATTTGGAGGGTGGGGAAGTTGTTTCGGCTGGCACAGGATAGAGAAGCCTACGCCAGAGTGATAGCTGACGTCGGGGGACCTGACAAAGAAAAAGAAAAATAATAGAAAGTAATACTGTCAGAGCCAATAAAGCAAGCTTCTACGGTCGTACTTTCAGCGTTGTGGATCCGTTGGCGTGGAATAGCCTCCATGTTAGTATTAAGTATTGTAATGGGTATCTCCCTACCTCGGCTAGCGCAGAGAGCGGGCCCTTAGATCTCCGGTTTTCTCGTGAGATACTTTCCGGCTGTTGTCATTCGAATAGGGAAAGGTGTAAATAAAGACATATGACGGAATACATGAGGGTTTATTGTAACACATAAAATAGTTAAAATTATTATCTAGGGGCTAGAGATGTCGTACGAATACATAAAAAAGGCACATGATGAAATAATGAAGAGGCTGTTTGAGGCGATTCCTCGACGGCGTGCTCGTCAGGATATCGACCGGCGACGTCGTCCGTAGACGTTATCAGCGACGCTGACCAGAAGATGGTGGGTCAGCGAATCAATATGTAGAGCGTCACCTGGCAGACACGAGGTCCCCTAACCTGTTGGTGCTGTCTGAAGCGGCGTGAAGTGGTCCTCGCAGTTCCGCATGGTGGTGAGGTCAACCACGTTGTCGGGGCATGATGTGCGACAACACGTGGGCGGCAATTTCGGGAGCAGAGGATGGCTCGGACCGTGGCGGAGGGAATCAACCGCAGCAAGGTCGGGCTTGACAAACGGCCTGGGAGCGGATATGCACTTTTGGCATCGCCATAGTGCAGGACAAGTTGGCGGAAAACCTGAAATAATGCCAGATTTTATGGGCACGATGGCAAGTACCTCAAATACCTTGCTCGAAGTTATTCCATGGCGGATGAGGCTAGATGAAAGCGGATTATCCCATCGGGAAAATCGCGGGTCGAAACGGCGATCCTCCAATCGATGCCGCGAAGTTGACAGCTCAAAGCGAAGTGAAGTGGGGCCGTATAGGCTGCGCAGAAGGGGTTGCGCAGAAGGGGCTGAGAGTCAACTGCAGAGGGCGCACACATCGGGGTGAATTTAGCGCCAAATCCGCGAAGCGCGCGAACAAGAGTCTAAAGTAGCACTCTGGTGGTAAAAGCGGGAACTAGGGGTTTCAATGGAGTCGAAAGCTAAACGCTGAATATTGAGATAACCGAAAATAAACAAGAAATAGTAATTGTTACGTTACAGTATGAGGATAGTGACGTTAAATTTAATAAATTTCTAAGGACTGTTCGGTCAGTCCTTTGAAATAATTGATTTTACAAACTTAAAAACCAGAAAATACCGATCAACCTGAAACGAAAAGTCTATGAAGTACTTATGATCTTGAAACTGTTACATTTTCCAAACAAAGTGCCGAGAAACTACGAGTGACCCAAAGAGCCTTCAAAAAAAGAGCCATGTTCGGAATAAGCCTAAAAGACAGAGTCAGAAACGATACGGTGAGAGAAAAAACAAAGGTCACTGACATCATCCACCGGGTGGCGACTCTAAAATGGCAATGGGCAGGTCACGTAGCCAGAAGCTCAGATGAAAAGTGGACAAGAAGACTGCTGACTTGGAGACCGTGGACGGCAAAGAGATGTGCAGGGCGACCGCAACTACGGTGGAAGGATGATCTGAACAGTCTGCACAGGACAGAGTGACATGGAAGCGAATGGAGGAGGCCTTTGTCCAGGAGTGGACGGGATTAGGCTAAGGAAGGAAGGAAGGATTTTACAAAACGGCGTACTTAAAATATTAATCATAAATAATAATAATCAACAATGAAACAAGATATATCTATTATCTAATATTATAGTTTAATATGCTATTTGTGGCTTTTAAGGTTAGACTCTGAGCTCTTTCTAGAATGTGTTTTTTTATGTAAGGGAACCAGGTTATTTTTTCGAACCCGATCACAGGAAAAGACTCAAGTTGTTGAACTTGATTCTCCAATACCCATCCCTAGTATAAAATCGCAGGAGTCAAGACAGGTAAGCCGTACCGATTATGGTCGGGGCAGCGATCTTTGACACGCGATTTTTTCGACCATTTTAAATTATCAAAAATCGGCCATGCGAGCATCGTTTTAATGAGCACATAAAAAATGTAACAAAACGACCGTTCGCCAAGACGATTTGCACATTAGTCAGATGGAAGGCGGTTAAAAATTCTTTCAGCAATCGACCCGAGTAAAAATGAATAATACACTATAAAAAAAATAAAACATCGACTAAGAAATGCTACAACCTTTTACGTATTTTCATTATTTTGTTTCTTTGTATTTTTCTATTGAACTACACAATGCAGTGAAAATGTGTAAGCTTGTATTGTCTCGGTTTCAGTACAAGTATTGATGGTATAACGTAAATTAATAAAAAAGAACAAATCATTATTACCCTTTCCCATTTTTTGCTATTTGAAGAAATGTCTTTTTTACATAATGGCACTGTCTTGCTTGTACAGCTGATCTAGTTTTATTGCAATATTGAAGCGTTGCATGTGGATGTTTAGTTCGGTAATCTCCGCCAAACTTCGGATTCGCATTCGGGACAAACAGGTTCGCCGTACACACCTGACCGTCCTAAGTCCGGCTGATCCTTCGTCTATGAACGTAGACACTTATAAAAGTGTATAATAATAAATAACGTTGATCGAGCATTTCACTACTGTGAGTTGAGCATTTTATGCGCCGGGCCGCTTATCTTATCAGCTTCGGCTAAACATTTGCGCGCAACTAAAGGCATGTAGGTACGCGGTAGTTCAGACAACAGCTGACGTGCTGTACACAAAGGCACGGATTTTCAAATCGAGTTATTCTTTTTTTGAAAATATTTTTTTAAATATTGCAGTAAAATTCAAGCCGTAAAAAAAACAACGCATACAAAATCGACGGAATAAAATTTGTATTTTATATATTCAGATAAAAAACTAACTAACCTTACACTGAGAATGAACTGCCACACTATTCTTTTCTGACATACTTCTCTCTCGATTCCTCAACATTCATGCATCGTGTCATGCACGCACGTCGATTTTTCTGACTCCTCACGTGACCGACATTTAATATTTGATTGATTTGATCGTGCCATGTTTTCCTCGGCCTTCCTCCATTTCTAGGTCCGTTCACGTCGTTTACGTTTAGATATATGTAAACGACGTGAACGGAGCTAGAAATAAAGGAAGGTCGATGAAAACGTGGCACGATCAAATCAATCAAATATTAAATATCGGTCACGTGAGGAGTCGGAGAAACGACATGCGTGCATGACAAGATGTATGAATGTAGAGGAAGCTAGAGAAGTATGTCAGGACAGAACAGTGTGGCGGTCCATTCTTTCTGCCTATCCATCAGGGGAGACGACGTGATGGTTAGTTAGTTAGTTAGTTAATGACGTGTGATAGGCAGCTAATATATCGCCATTTTATTGTCACGTGAATTCTACACATGATCAAAGACAGTACGAGAAACCAAGTGTCGTCGCCGTGAATCGAACCCGGGATCTTGTGGCAGTCACAGCTGTTCCCATTCTACCATAATCTATAAAACATTATGTCTATATTATTAAAACACTTCTTTTGTTTTGGATATGCTCGTTTGTATATATTTAAAAAACCGCCCCACGAATGCGAAATACATTCACAAAAACGAATGCCAACTGCACATGCACGCGTGTACACACGCTGCATTATGCATGTATGGGGTGCATTGTCGGTTAAGCTCAGTTTAGCCGGGAATCCATATCGAAATCATAGGCATTTCAACGAAATGTATTACTACCTAATCGATTATCGGCGCTATTATGACATAAATATATTGACTCAAAAGAGCTAAGATGGCTGTGCAAAGTAATGCCGCTGTACCTATCTCTGATGTATGGAAGCATGAAACTGGCAAAATAATGATGAAATTAAAATGGAGGCTGTTAGAGTAAACAAAAAAATCTTTATTTACTTAATTAATAATTAAATAAAACGAGTTTTTTTTTAACTACTCCCACTTTTGTCTTTAATTCGACATACTGGTGACACTAATCTTTTCTCTGTCGTCTATCGATGCCAGCGAGCCTGGCGAAACTAAAGTTGTCGAAATAAAGACAAAAGGGGAAGTAGTTAAGAAAAACATCGTTTTATTTAATTATTTTTTTTAAATTAGCTTCCATCATGAGATTTCAGTATAATAATTTGATTATCTTGATTTATTGTTTCTTGAATAACGACGTGAAACTGCAAAATAAATATTTAATACGAGTGAAAACATGAAAAGAAAGAATAGTAAAAAAATATATAGGTATGCTAACGATGTCAACGGAACTAGAAACAAAGATGACCAAGGAAAACGTGGCACGATCAAATAAATCAAACAATGAATGTCGGCCACGGGAGGAGTCGGAGATAGCGACGTGCGTGCATGACTTGATGTATGTCCCGTGAATGTTGAGGAATCGAGAGAAGTATGTCAGGAAAATCGTGGGGCATTCCATTATTTTTGCCCACCCCTTGCGCGATGGTTAGATGGTTTTAATTAACTAACTAACCATCACGCCGTCTCCCTGAAGCAGTAGGCAGAAAGAATGGACTGCCACACTTTTCTTTCCTGATATATTTCTTTCGATTCCTCAACATTCGTACATCGTGTCATGCACGCGCGCCGATTTCTCTGACTCCTCACGAGGCCGACATTCAGTATTTGATCGTGTCACGCTTTCCTCGGTTTTCGTCTATTTCTGGTTACATTTACATCGTTAACATATAATGTTTTTACCGACTTTCTTCATTCATTATTTCCATATGTCTAAACCATCTTAAGGATCCTCTCATTATTTTGTTCATAATACCATAATTCGCACCGCATTCACTTCTTATATTTTCATTCGACACTCTATCATACACAGAGTATCGACACATTCGTCTAAGAGATCTTATTTCTACTGCATTTATTCTACTTTCATCCTACTTTTGCCAGTTCCATGCTTCGCTTCCATACATAAGGGTCAGTAGAAGAACACCATTGTACACGGCCATTTTAGCTTTTTTGGATAGGTTTTTGTTTGCGATGACTTTATGCACAATTCACTTTGTTGCCTGCCCCTACCTTCTTTCAATATCCCTCTCCACTCGCCCATATTTTGTAAACATACTACCTTAATACATGTACTCATCTACTTGCTTCAAAATTTCACCATTCACGCTAATATTGCAGACAGTCATGATTTCTTATTTTTCAAAAATTATTAGTTTGGACTTGTTCACATTCATCATCAGATCATTTCGCATGCATACCTCATACATACTATTTTATTTTTATTTATTTTTTATTGTTTTTAATAATGCTTCACCACAAATTAAGTGCTTTATACGAAAGTAATAAAATATATGCTTATCCACATTGATACTGAAACCCAATTGAATAAGTGAGCTACCGCGCTTTACCTTTTTAGAATTCAGGGAAAGATTTAACATATTTTCAACGATTTACAGTATTAATAAATCAAGGGGATTTACGAAATGTTTATAGGCTAAATTTATCGTCCGGAGAATTACGAAAATAAAGGTATTTGACTTAATAACTTTTCGGACATTTTTTGTCAAAGAGGTGTATCAATATCTCAAATTGTTACGACACGTCAGAAGTACGTAGGTACCTACCTGCGGACAGGGGGGCCACGTGACGGGTTAATTAATACTCGTAAAATTGTACAACTCGCTTTCTCCACTTCGGAAGCAGTCATTTTGACCCTATGTTATTTTCAATTCATTTCTTTAGTGGTATAAGCAAATGATTATGTATGTATTTGCTTAAAGTGTTTTATTTGATACAACCATATATTAATTTTTGTTTCTTATTATATTAACCCTCACATGTGAGGTGACATACAAAGGACTCCCTTCACATCCTAACCCCACAATAAAAGACCTCTCAAATTACGACTCAAACACCTCCAGCCGCCACAAGCGTCCAAAATCGATCCTCCTTCAGAGGAACACTCCAGGACACACAAATCATACCCCCGCATAAACTAACAACCCAACAAATCACCTTCCAACAATGTTCCTATCAGACGTAAGAGGAATAGCCACATGAGCTGAACCTCTGTAAGCCAGAAGATCCAAGTCCAAGTCCAAATCCAAATAGTAATGATACAAGTTCCAAATCCAAATAGTAATGTCTGTGGAATCTGCGCGTTATTTTATCAGTTGAATATTACCAATTAAGCGATTAACATACACAGTGCCTTTTAAAAATTATATATTGATAGAATAACGTATACAAAAGATACAAAAGCTAGCGTCCGGTAATATATAAATGAAGATATAGTAGAACTCGTGCAAATAATAAAAATGAAAATTCCTTTATCGTAAATATTTAGTTTAATACCGATTTGAACATGGCAGCGAGCTGCCGAAACCGGTCGAAGCTAAAAACTAATTATGGTGAAACTCAGGCAATTATATTGAAGTTCGCTACGCAGGTATTAGAACATATTAAATAAAATAATCATATGGTGAAACTCAGGCAAATGTATTGAAGTTTGCTACACGGGTATTAGAACATATGAAAAAGGTATAGAATAGGATAAATCGTGTGGTGAAACTCAGGCAAATGTATTGAAGTTTGCTACGCGGGATTAGAACATGTGAAAAAAATATAGAATAGAATAAATCGTATGGTAAAACTCGGGCAAATGTTTTGAAGTATGCTACACGGGTATTAGAACATCTTAAAAATATATACAATAGGATAAATCATGTGGTGAAACTCAGGCAAATCTTTTGTAGTTTGCTACGCGGGTATTAGAACATATTAAAAATATATACAATAGGATAAATCATATGGTGAAACTCAGGCAAATGTTTTGAAGTTTGCTACGCGGGTATTAGAACATATTAAAAATATATACAATAGGATAAATCATATGGTGAAACTCAGGCAAATGTTTTGAAGTTTGCTACGCGAGTATTATAATATATTACAAAGATATAGAATAGGATAATACGTATGGTGAAACTCAGGAAAATGTATTGAGGATTGCTATGCAGAACATAAAAAAATCATAGAACAGGATAAATCCTATGGCTAAAATCAGGTAAATGCGTTTTTTTATTAAATGCATTAGTTTATTTAAAAAAATGATGAAATTAGAACGTCAAAGTGAATAACCAGTATTTTTTTTTTGATTTCCAGGTTTATGGAAAATTTATTTTATATTTTAATCCGTAAAATAGTCTGAAATAAAACGCTAGACTCATAAGCCAGAGGACGTGGGATTAATCCTTGATACAAGTGGGATCATCCTTTATACCATAAGATAGTTTTATCCATTAGTAAGACGATTATATCATGATTTTTTTTTTTAATCTTCACTATTAATATAATAGTTGTAAACTATTACATATAATATTTAAATTAAAATGCAATGATTGCTTCCCTCTCTACATAGGCAAAACAACATGAAATTTTAATCTAAGAATTAAAGAACACTTGAGATGCTTATCCAATAATAACTTTTCCGAATTCGCAAATCATCTCATTGAAAGAGATCGTTCATTTTACAAAGATAACGGCGTTGAAATTTTACACGTATTATAAATAATATAAATATAACTCTAAATAATCAAGAAATATTGAAAACTAAAAAGGTCACTAAAAACAACGGAGATATTATAAAAAACCAACTAAACATAACTTCTAGTCCCATAATTGATTTATTTCCCCTGTCTCATAATTCAAACTAAATAACAATTACCCTGCCGCTAATTTTTTTCCGCCCTCCACTTTTTCACTCGTCATTTAGTACAATATATAAGTAATAACTCTCTTTCATTTAACTGTCAAAATTCATACACTGAAGAAGGGAAGTTTGTGGAAACATGTTTGAGAAAAGTGTTGTGATAATGCAATCTTTACAAAAAATTATTCAAACATTATATTCGTTGTGTATTTTTTTAACACATTGCAACACAAATCCGGCGAATCGCCGGCCAAGGTCAATTTGTCACCGACTCACAAAGCCGGCGATTTGCCGGTTTGTCTTTGAAGTGATTTTTTTACATTAAAACTGAATGACAATAACTTTATTCATAAAAAATTACACAAATAAGTATATTTCGGTTACTGATTTCATAATAAAATGTAATAATCACAATTTATTACAAAATATTACGATATTTTAACATCTGTCAATATCTCCAAAATGGCCGAACGCACTCGTAAACAAACTCGTCGCGCTTGTAATATTTTATCAAATGAGGATGAAATACAGCGAATCCTTTTGGAAAGTGGCAGTGAGAATAAAGTTGATGAATATTCTAGTGATTCTAGTGATTTTACGCCTTCGAACAATGTTTTGGAGCGTTCAAATAGTGGCTCTGCACATGCCAGAATGCTTTAAAGCTTATCACACTCTTCCAAAACTACCTGGGGATGAGCCATAATGATCTAGCTTATGAACAAAAAAAATTATGCTTTTATGTTTTACCATTTTTATTTTGTTTGTAATTTAATCTTAATGTTATTGTAATAAAAAAAATAGTCAAAATTAAAAAGTGTGTTGTATGAACAAATTATGTCACCTTTATTAGTGGTGCAATGGGTTAATGTATTAAAACACAAGGCGTATTTACCAAATATAATAATCAAATCGGAATCACGGGTCACCACTGCAAGGAAATAATACGTATTGTGTAGGTACAAGAAAAAAAACCATTGCACTCTGTACCGGCCGCTGTAAACTGTAGTTTATAATGTAAACCGTAGTTTACATCGCCATCCAATCGCCAGTCACGACTGTATTGAAAATTTATTGGCAATGAAGAAATAAAGCAAAAACGAAATCTTCGGAGATGTGATAACTCTCGTTGAATAAAGATTGGCTCATGGACCACGGAATAAATAATAATAAAAAGTCTAATGAAACCTATGGGTACCTACTTATATTATATGTTAATACTCAAAGCGTTGATTTTTTACTTATATTTATTATCTTTCTAACTTGTCGCATTGAACGTAATAATCGAGGGGAAATTCAAAAGTATAATAATAGATAAAAAAAATTAACGTTAGAAGAATGGAACTATCAAGGTTCGAAAGATCTCACATTTGGGTCATATACTGCATGGGGAAAAGTACCACCTTCTCCAACTGATATTGGAGGGGAAGATTGAGGGACGCTGAGGGCCCGGAAGGAGACAAATGTCCTGGCTGCGAAACGTGAGGGAGTGGACCGGCATCCGAAGTATGGACGAGCTGTTCCGAGCAGCGCAGGACAGGGACAGGTTCGTCGAGGTGATCGCCAACGTTGGGGGGACCCGACAGGGCACTTGAAGAAAAAGAAGAAGAATGGTTGGTCTGTACAGTCTGTAACATTAGTGTAAACGGTGAAAATCTGGAACAAGTGGATGAATTTGTTTATTTAGGAAGTATGTTTACAAAATATGAGAGAGTGAAGCAGGATATTGAAATAAGGGTTGGGGCAGGCAACTGAGTAAATGATGCATTTAAAGTTGTCATCGCAAAAAAAAGCCTATCCAAAAAAGCTAAGATGGCAGTGCACAATGGCGTTCTTGTCCCGACCCTTATGTATGGAAGTGAAGCATAGAAGTGGCAAAATAAGGATACAAGAACACCATTGAATATATAAATGAAAGCGAAAATCGCCGTTCACAATGGAGTACTAGTTAAATCCCTTATAAATAAAGATGAAGGCATGAAACTGGCAGAATAAGAATTATAGCAGAATAACTGCGGTTGAGATGAAACCATATGCGTTTACGTTTATGTGATAAAAACAAACTGACAGAGTTTCAAATGATGATTTCAGGGAGAAATGTAAAGCGAAAGAAAGTATTATAAACAAAATTGTAAAAGGATCACAGCGTTGGTTTGGATATATATAAAAAGCATGGATAAACAGATAATGGTTAAGAAAGTATATTTTATTAATCAAATTAAACTAAATCAGTTCATTTTTCTCAAAAGACATTACGAACATGTTTAAGGCATCTATTTGAGAACAGGTTAAATACCAGGAACGCATGAGAGATGATAGTTTGATTTTAGGAATACAAGATATTCTCTAAAATAAAAAGTATTTGTCCTCTGAGTGTACTTTCATTAATCGCCAGAACCAATCTGCCTCTGGTGACACCGGTGGGAAGAGCAATTAGTCTGCTGAACGCGGTGTCCTCGGAGATCGACGTCTTTCATATATGTAAAAGTACGTTCAGGGGACAAATACTCTTGACTTTAGAAAGTATCTTATCTTCCTAAAGTCGAACCATCACTAATCCGTTCCTGGTATTATGTTGTATGCGTATAATATTTTACCTGTACTCAATAGATGCCTTAAACATTTATGCTGTTTGTAATGTCTTTTGAGTAAATATACTGATTTGATTTGATTTGAATATGAAAGACGTCGATCTCCTAAGCGATCGTGTTCAGTAGTTTGATTGCTCTTCCCACCGGCATCACCAAAAACATGTTGGTTCTGCATGTTGGGAGATAAAACAGTCTCTGCCGATGCTGTAGAAGATAACCATCCGATTTTAATGAACTTAGTCAAAAAAGATCTTATAGAAATGAAATGATGAGCTACTGGGTCAGTCACAACCCTCACAAATACGTATATTTTATAACTAGTAACGTGTAATATGTTCTACATCGCCCTTGAGATGATTAATACACAAAAACGGCGTCATCGAATCATAAATTGTTTTAATATGACGATTTTTTTTATGTTAACAAAGTTTTTACAATGTTTAGTTTACTTTTCTCGACACGATTCGAAGGCTTTACACCTTCATCATCAGAATAACGATATAAACCAGTTTTTATCTTTCTCTTGATGTCATCATCACCTTCATAAGTGTAAAACCTTTTAAACCTGCTGAGAAAAATAAATTCAAAAGTGGATAAAATAGTTTTATATCATTATGGAATTCCATAGGGTTAACGCCTTAAATTTATCTAAATCAAAAACAGTATGAACTATTTTACAAACTAAACATCAAGTCGTGTCTCCGGAGAAGAAGGCACATAGGATTGTTTGCTATACTGCTCTGTCCTGATATACTACTCAAGTTTCCTCTACATTCATACATCGTAACAGACACGCTAAAGTTGATCAAAATATTAGTACGAATGAAAACGTCTGTTTTATAGAAGTTTTGTTTTATTTTATTTGAATGGCATATTTCCCCTGTCTAAAGCATTATCAAATGTTGTATTCTTCTTCTTCTTCTTTGCTAGCCTTCTTCCCTCCACTGCTGGATATAGGCCTCTTGCAATTTCCTCCACTCGTCTCTATCCTGCCCCCTTTGTATTCAAGATTTTCCACACCTTTTGACAATATCATCGGTCCATCTCATCGGTCGCCTTCCGACACTTCGCTTATTTGCCCATGGACTCCAACTGAGTATCCTGGGTGCCCATTTGTTGCCACCCTGTCTAGCCAAGTGACCAGCCCATTGCCATTTCAATTTTGCCACTCGCTCCATGACGTCATCGACCCTGGTGCGGCGTCTGATTTCTTCATTCCTTATGCGGTCACGCAAGCTCACACCAAGTATCTGTCTTTCCATGGACCTCTGTGTACACTTGAGCCTGTGGACACTTTTTGCTGTAAGAGTTGTCGTCTCTAGTCCGTATGTCATCATGGGCAGTATACACATGTCGTAGACCTTTCTTTTGAGACAAACCGGTATTTCATCACATATTATATTATTTTATTGAAGAAATACATTTTCATATTTTAATATATATTTGTTGCAATAGAAAACAGTCCTTTTAGTTCAAATAAAAGTTTGAAAGATGTTACACAAATTTCACCCAAATTTACGTTTGCGTTTGTATGAGTAACCGTTTTATTTCAATCTCAAACTAATACAAGTGCGAGCGCAGCCCAACACGAAACGTAGCAAATGATTAAAATGATCGTTCGTTCCGTACCAACTTTTAAAATTCGGTAATGCACTGTAATTTGGTTTATGTTTATCAGAGCAAAATTTAGATATTCTAAATTTGAAAGAGAGAGTGAAGCAAATTCATACTAAATCGTAAAAGTAAAAATGCATTCAATTACTTGCATGCAACGGTCTATTGTGGCGCGTTTTTCTTTTTGTGAATGTTATATTTGAAATGGAATTACGAGTAGAATTATTGCATGCATTTTTAGCAAATAATAAAGATAATTTATTCTATAATATTTTAAATAAAAAAATAAAAGTTACTCAAGCAATTTTGGATTCTCCATTTACCTTTAGTTATAGTAATCAATGGCGTAGAATTTTAAACATTGATAATTTAACGAATATCATTTCAAACGATTTTGACAAACTCTAGGATTGAGCCCAGGTCCCCCGAACTCTCTGCTCCCTCTACCACCACACGGAATAGGTATTTTCCAGGTGTCATGTAAAGTGAAAATCTTCAACCGGTGCGTCTTGCCAGTCATGACGTACGGAGTCGAGACGTGGACACTGACAAAAGGTCTAGTCTACAGATTCAAGGTCGTCCAACGCGCCATGGATAGAGCCATGCTTGGAATAACCTTGAGGGACAGATTTAGAAACGAATTTATTCGACAACAAACCAAGGTGACCGAGGTGGCTCTGAGGATGGGCGGGCTGAAGTGGCGACGGGCTGGCCATATCTGTCTCGAGACGGGAGACGGGTTCTAGAGTGGAGACCGCGTACAAGATTCCGCAGAGTTAGACGTCCCCCTGCCCCCTGCGACGATCTGAAGAGGATTGCTGGAAATGGATGGATGTAAGAGGCAATAGATAGGGGGCGATGGCATGATTCGGGAGATGCCTACGTTCAGCAGTGGATGACAGAGGGCTGATGATGCTGATGATGATGTAAAGTCCCCCAGACGTTGACTCATCATTATTACCATCATCGGCTGTCCCTCGTGCCCGAGGAGGATCTTCACGGTTGTGAGTGCGCATGTGGCTAAAGAGCCCAATCCTGAACCCACAAACTCTGCAGAATCTAGGGCAGAGGAAGGCGTTGGCAGTGGAGGCGCCACCATCTCCCGATGGGCTCTCCTTTCTCCTCCTCCTCATTTCTACCGTCAGAACCAAACATCTCTTAAGAGTAGCAGAAATGAGAACATTGCGACCTATTGTGGGGAGAACCCTTTGAGATAGGATACCCAAAGAAGAAATTCGCAAATCCTGCAAAATTTAAGAGAGATATTGAGATGGAGTAGGCAGAGAAGACGATTCTGGGGGGACCACATCGAGAGAATGGATCCAGCAAGAATTCAGCAGAGGGCCGTCGACCACCAGGACGACAGGACGAAGATGTGGTCAGATGGGTACGAAAACACAGACGACACTGGTGCAAATATGTCCAGATAATGAATCCCACAAGAATGCCATACTCTGCATGGACTACCAGATAGACGGTATCAGGTGACCAGGGAAACCCCCAAAACGATGGATAGATAGCTGGAGTTCAGCATCACAGAACCAGAATCCTGTAATAACAGACTCTTATGTCTACAGTTGAAGAAAAAATAGAAATAGTAATAATAATAATATGCTAACTTTTAAAGCCCCGTTTTTGTGATGTAATCACCTCAAGGGCGCATTAAGACGTGTTTTAAATCTAAATATTCGCAATCGATTAGAAAGTATAATAAAACGAAATATGCAAGTTGTAATTTGGGTACGAAATATTAAAAATATGGGTTTTCAGCCAAGATCTGAAGTCTGTCAGATCATTTATGCATCTAAGGTGTGAAGGAAGATTGTTCCAAGCTGATGGACCGGCTACCGCAAACGCTCAATCCCCGAAATTTGTACTACGACGTAACGCTTTGGCTCAACTAATCTTCCTATTGCCGAGGAGTTCGCCGAGCGAAGTGTGGATTTCCTTGTATTTAGGCTGTCCGTTATACAGAGTTCGGATATATTATATAATTTGGAGCCATTGAAGACTGTACAGCAGAGTTTATACTGGATTTTTTCAGGACTCTTAAGCCAGTGAAGTTCTTTAAGATATTGTGTTATATGGGGCTTTTTTTGGAATGCCTTTAATGAGTCTTGCTGCTGCATTGAACGCAGATTGAAGTTTGTTTAATTGTTGTTTTGGAATGTTTGCATAAATTCCATTTCCAAATTCCAGAACATTATAAAGATGAGACTTGAAAATGGTTTGTCGATGGTATAAAGATGTCATAATAACACCGCTGTTCTTGACAATCCGAATTATTATCTCTTATATATATTACAGTGTGAGGTTTCCTGTAGCTGCTCTTATTTGCTAAAGGAATGTGAGCGGCCAGCACCACATTAGATAATCTAGGTAGCGACGTATTCACAGAAATTCACGTTTTCGTCTCCAGAGATCGTATCAATGTAGACATGTAAAAAATGTATTGTAATTTGAAATTTCATATTAGGGTATTATTCCATTTTCGAAATTCATTTTTCTGCATTTTAAATTTTAAATTAACTTACCATCACGCCGTCATATTTCTCTCGATCCCTCAACATTCATACATCGTGTCATGCACGCGCGTCGATTTCTCTGACTCCTCACGTGGCCGACATTCAATATTTGATTTATTTGATCGTGCCACGTTTCCCTCGGTCTTCCTCTAATTCTAGTTCCATTTACATAGTTAGCATATAATTTTTTTACCCTTGTGTTTTTTACCCTTTTTGTGTTTATTTTTCTCGACATGTTTCGAAGGTTTTACACGCATTCTTCTACTACTTCTTCGTGTCAAGTAATGTGATTGCCCTAAAATAGGTTTCTCTCTCGTATTCTCTTCCCATTGTGGTGGAAAATTTAGCTGACTTTAGATCGTTTCCAGGGGCGCCGTGTTATAGTTACAATATCATGCGGAGACACCTACTTTGCTCCCGACTTGAATAATAATCTATTGAAAGTTAAGATCTGTGTCGCATATTGGTACTCATACCACAACTAGTTTTTTTTCCGGGTTCAAATTTCCGAATTCAACGCGAATCTATTTAAAATTTTCTCTCTTTATACAGGCATTTATTTATGTGTTAGTATTATAAAACCAAGCCACTTAGGGACAAAATGTGATAAGCGCCAAGCGATTGCTAACAAGTTGGCTATCATTCAATATGTCCACACGGACTTAACATACTCATGCATTCATTGAGCTGAAAGCACTACGTAAAAATGAATCTAGCAATAGTACTTTATTAATTGTGTAACAAGTTATAAATTTAATCATTTTTATAAAGTGCCTTTATTTTATTATCTTGTTTTAATATTTTCTTGTCTTCTTTACTACTACATTTTATCCAGGTTAACGAAACACATTCGGTAAAATTATGCTTACTTTTTGGTAATGTATTTAAAAACAAAAGAGATAAATAAAGTTTTAAAAACACGCAAATATTTCCCTATTGGTGCTCGATTGACTTTTTGTGCTTATCCTTACGTATGGAATTAGTATAAATGATGAATTTTAATATACAGTCGACGGTTATTACGATCACGGAAATAGCGAGATCCCGGATGTAACGAGGAAACATTCGTTGAAATATTAGTTTATGATATTCTCTATACCTTCATTTAATCACTTTTATAACGAGCTACTTCTCTCTAACTGTGTACTTGGACTTGGACTTGAATATTCTGGCTTACTGAGGTTCAGCTTTTGTGGATATTCTTACGTCTGGTGGGAACGTTGTTGGAAATTTGATTTGGTGGGTTGATTGTTAATGCGGGGGCTTGATTTTTGTGATTTGAGGGTTCCTCTGGAGCTCCACTGGCTGAAATTTCCAGAAAGGATACAATACAAGCTCTGCTGGACGGTCTATAAGGCGTTGCATGGAATGACACCAGCTTATATATCTGAACTCTGCATCAACGAGAACCTGAATGCTAGACAGTCTACATTGCTATCAGCTAAGTCTTCTGCGATCGGTAGATTGACTGTGCGAAAACGCTGTCCAAGCACAAACTTTGGCGACCGAGCCTTCGCGGTAGCCGGCCCTTCAGCCTGGAACAATCTTCCAAGAGACCTTAAGTGCATTGAGAATCAATCAGAGTTTAGATCGAGACTCAAAACGCACCTTTTCAAATTATCATTTCCTGACAGGGAGGGCTGATCGACCTCATACTAAATATGTTTATTATTTTTGTTATCATTATTATTTTTATTTTATTATTATTGTCTAGTTGATTAAACGAAGCATCTTCTACAGCGCCCTTGTGATGAGTAATTCATAAAAATGGCGCTCTATAAATTATCCAATTTATAAAACTAACTAACTAACTAACTAACCATCACGCCGTCTCCCCGGAGGGGTAGGCAGAAAGAATGGAACGCCACACTGTTCTGTCCTGACATACTTCTCTCGCTTCCTCTACATTCATACATCTTGTCATGCACGCACGTCGATTTCTCCGACTTCTCACGTGACCGACATTCAATATTTGATTGATTTGATCGTGCCACGTTTTCCTCGGCCTTCCTCTATTTCTAGCTCCGTTCACGCCGTTTACATATACCTTCTTTACCATTCTGTCTTCACTCATTCTTTCCATGTGTCCAAACCATCTTAATGACCCTTTCCTTATTTTGTTCATAACACTTTCATTCGCACCACATTCACTTCTTATACTTGCATTTTTCACTCTATCATATACATATTTGACACACATTCGTCTTAGAGATCTCATTTCTACTCCATTTATTCTACTTTCATCCTTCTTTTGGTAGTTCCATGCTTCACTTCCATACATAAGGGTCGGCACTTATTATTATTATATTATATCATACACAGATTTTCCACACATTAATCTACGAGATCTCATTTATACTACATTTATTCTACTTTTATCCTTCTTTTGCCATCTTCGTTTTCATTTTCCATGCTTCGTTTCCAAACATAAGTTGAGAAATCTATCGGTAAAAACAAAGCAATATTCAATACCGAAGTATTTTGCTTAGATAATAAATATTGTATCATTGCGTGTGTCTACCAATATATGTGAATGTGTATTATAAAATAAACACACGCACACATATGTCCACATTATGATAATGTATTTAATTTATGTATGTGTGTGCCGCACAGCTGACCACGTAGAATATACCAACAGCTGACAGTTTATAGCCCAATGCAAAAAACACAGCACAGCGGCGAGATATAAACGACTTAACAAAAACTCTACAGACTTATATAATAAATATTTATTATACCTTTATTTTGATGTAAAACTATTGATATTTTTGTATGTTCACTCTGCCGCAACGCGCGCCTCGAGAAATCGGTACGTTTTCTTATCGGACGTCACCGCTGTGTTTTCCGAGGTTTGTCGAACGTTTCCGAATCGGGCCGATCTCTCCCGACGGCCGTTTGAATAAAGAACATGAACCCGCCTTGCACGTAGCTTTCGCGCGTTTTCTTTGTTACGATTTTATTTTATTTTATAATGGACAATAATGATTTTATCTGTAGATTCCTAAATTAATTTAACAATTACGAAAATTGTCACCATGTCATACAATTTAAATCGAATATATTGTAAACGCAATAATAAGTAATTTAAACCACATATTAAGAAATATTTTGCAATATTGTTTTGTTATTGTTGATGGGCCGAATTCTTAAAAAAATATTGTTACAAATGATAAATATTGAAGAATAAATTAATTAAGTATTGTCGAATAAAGGATAGAATATTATAACTATTTAATTTACAACACTCTTATGATATCACAATTTTTTAGAATGTCGCGACAGCTATTTCGCCAATCGATGTTGGCATCATCCGATGTTAAAATAACTTAGTTGTTTGTTACACCTGGTGATGCCAACATTGTTTGGCGAAACAGCTGTCGCGACATTCTCATAACGTGTTTAATGAAATATTGTGATATTATAAACGTGCTGCAAAATTAACAGTTAATAATGTTGAGGTACCTATCATAGAGTTCCGGCCAAACAATGGAATAGGATGGAATGCCGTAATAATAATAAAAATTAGTATGCTAGAAAGATGTAGTAAATTTAAAAAAAATCTTTATAATATGTACATACTTGTTCAACTTATAGCTTCCTTCTTCAGTTTCAACCGTTTTGAAACCGGTCATAGCCAACCGTTGTGTTTATACAAATTATTTAAGTGATTAAAATTATGTAAATTATCTAAGTGGGGTAAGTAAGAAAGAGAAAGCGAGGCAGACCTAAAGCCACCTGGAGGAGAGCCCTGCAGGACGAGGTTAAGGCAGCAGGCCTCACTTGGGATGATGTTAGGCATCAGGCATGCGATAGAGTCAGGTGGAGAAGGTTCCTTGAGGCCCTATGCACCACGGAGGTGTGACAGGAAAAAAAGAAGAAAAATAAGATTTAAGTGATTAAAATGATCAAAATGGAGTTCTGGTTCCAAACCTTATGTATGGAAGCGAAGCATGGAATTGGCAGAAGAAGGATGAGAGCAGAATGGAAGCGGTAGAGATGAGGTCCCTTAAACGTAGGTATGTGTGGTAGAACGATGTATTGATATAAGAAAGGAATGTAGAGCCGAAGGAGGTATTATGAATAAAATTATGAAAGAATCACTGCGTTGGTTCGGACATATAAAGAACATGGATGGAAAAGAATGGTTAAGACAGTATACGTTAAAGATGTAAATAGAGTACGGAATCGAGGTAGACCGAGGAAAACGTGGCATAAACAAATTAATCAAATGTGGAGGAAGCTAGAGAGGTGTGTCAGGATAAAGTAGTGTGGCGGTCCATTTTATCTGCCTACCTCTGCGTTGAAACGGCGAGATGGTTTTGTTGTTGTTATTTGTTTATTAAAACTTTTTTAATAATCTCACACCAGCGCCCTTTAAGTGATTAATTCATGAAAATTGAGCTTCATAAATATCATAAATTATTATTATTATTATCTATTTCTGTTTTATATTTAACTCAATCGCACCTAATATTTTACAGGTATTTTTTTTGTCGGTATTAATCATGGAAGAAGCAGAAATAAAGTTATATTACACGTTACGAAATCATACTACAAAAATATTCCTCTTGGCTTGATTTATTACAAACCAACATTAAGACAGCACAGATTGTTTTATTTGCCACGCTTCAGAACCAACCTGCCAATGGTAATGCCTGTGGGTAGGGCAATCTTATTGCTTAATCGGATCGCCTCGGAGGTCGACATATTTCGTGATAGTGTGAGTTGCCTCAGGGATGCAATATCAATGTTATGATTTTTTCTTACTCTTAAGCTTATTTTTTATTTTTTTTAATGCTTCTCTGTTTATAATGTAATTGCAAACGATTTGGAATTGTATGTCTGTAATGTTTGTGATTATTATCAAAATAAATGAAATAAATAAATGAAATAATACATTTCCCTCCAAAATAAACAAAATTGACATTCGGCAGGAGTTATCTAGGACAAAAAACTAATCTCGCACCTAAGCATTTTCAAATTTAAGTTCATTATAACACTTCAGAGAATGTAATATATCCATGTATTTTTTTATTATTTCTGTTTCTATTTGGGCCGTCAGCATCCGTTTGCTAAAATAAAAAAATATTACAAACTGTTTTTTTATTAATCCGGATATTTTTGGAATATCAAAATCATCTCCAACCAGTGTAAATTGGCTTGAATTGATATCATGTATAGTTTCTGTAACGGTGATAAAATCAAATTCCGTTCATAATCAGTTCACCCTTCTAAGGCAATGTTTTATAAGAGAAGAAGAGAAGGGTGAAACATGTTATTCCATGTAGAATTTAATAAAACTCCTAGAAAACACACGTTTTAATTTATATTCATTGTTTAATATGGAAATTTACATAAGTGTTCAAGAAACTAAAATAGATCTTATATACGAGTATTAATTCAACTATATAATTTCTTCTATATTCGCCATACTTTGAGTTGTAGATGCTTTATTTCTCTTTTTCTTTTTTATATACTTTGTACGAGGTCTGTTCAAAAAGTATCGCGAATTTTGTGTTTTTTCAAAAATTATTTATATATTCATGAATTTCTATTTTGTCCCCTTCAAAGTGATCCCAACCAGATATTATACACTTGTGCCAACGTTTTTTTCAATCCTCGAAGCACCCCAAAAAATCATTTTTTGTGATCTTGTTCAGCTCCTCCTTCGATGCCGTCTTTATCTCCTCAATCGTAGCCTAGCGTCGTCCTTTCATGGGCCTCTTCAGTTTCGGGAACAAGAAAAAGTCACAGGGGGTCAGATCTGGGGAATACGGTGGCTGCGGCATTATTGGTGTGTTGTTTTGGCCAAAAATTCGCGCACAAGCAGATGCGAAATTGAGCAATTTTGGTACGAATTTCGCGGCGACCGATCTCATGCCCAAATCATTGGTAAAAATCGAATGGCACGAGCCAAGCGATATGTTTAAGTCCTCAGCAACTTCTCTAGCGGTGATTCGACGATTGGCCAATACTATGTTATTCACTTCATCAATGTTTTCGTCTGTTGTTGACGTGCTCGGGCGTCCGGCAGGCTCTTTTTCGTTCACATCTTCTCGGTCCTCTGAGAACATTTTGTACCACCGATAAACGTTGCTTTGGTCCAAGATAGCTTCACCATATGCCACAGTCAACATTCGGAATGCGTCCGGGGACTTAATTTTGTTTTTCACTCAAAATTTGATACAGATTCTTTGATCCATTTTTTTTGGGTGGGCAAAAATCGAAGACGAGCCAAAACATGTGCAAGCAAAGTGGCTCTCAAAAATTAACTGAACATTCAAACTGGCCGAACTTATCGGCATAAGTGAGAGACATGAGTACCAACATAACGCCACATAATAATCAAAAATCGAATATACGTAACCGGCGGAAATTCAAAATTCGTGATACTTTTTGAACATACCTCGTATATACAAAACTTACATTAAAAAAATAAAATTACATAGACATGTTTCGGACAACCAGTCCTTCTTTAGTGATACATATTATAAAGACACATATTTATAAAATAAAAAAAACAATTTTATAATATTTTAAATATGTATCTTTATAATATGTATCACTGAAGAAGGACTGGTTATCCGAAACATGTTTATGTAATTTTATTTTTTTAATATAAGTGTTGTATTTACAAAGTATATAAAAAAGAAAAAGATAAATAAACTATACAACTTTTTTTTCAAAGACTTATAAAGATATTTAATTAAATTGCGACAGGTGTTTCGCCAACCTATGTATAAGACTACCTTTGCCATTGACACGAAAACGAATCGATTTTATTGTATAAATTGGTTTTATTCACTCTAACAAATACTTTATTCGGTTTACGATATAGAGTTTTTGTACAAATTCACACTTTATTCGTATGTTCTATCATATTATACATTAGTCTCAATTTTTGCTTTCTTTAACTGGTCGGACTATAAGAATAAAATTAACCCATAAAACTATCATCGTTTCACATCGTTCACACGCCGTCTCCGCGAAAGGGTAGGCGAAAGAATGGACTGCCACACTTTATTTCCTGACATATTTCTCTCGCTTCCTCAACATTCATACATCGTGTCATGCACGCGCGTCGATTTCTCTGACTCCTCACATGGCCGACATTCAATATTTGATTTATTTGATCGTGCCACGTTTTCCTCGGTCTTCCTCTATTTCCGATTCCATTTACATCATTAACATTTTAAAAAAATTATCATTCTTTCTTCATTCATTCTTTCCATATGTCCAAACCATCTTAATGATCCTTTCATTATTTTGTTCATGACACTATCATTCGCACCGCATTCACTTGTTATATTTTCATTCGACACTCTATCATACACAGAGTATCCACACATCAAAGTGGATCATATAGTGTTAAAAATTATTTTTCTGAATTAAATGGATTATTCGTAACCAAAAACTATTAGTACCATTAATATGACCAATATCGCACTTCCATAATGTAGCAACTTTGAATATCAATAACAAATTTTATTCTTAACACCTATAATTTCTAAATATTTTATAAGTTTTACAATACTCAAATACGATTTCATTTTATGTAAATGCAACCTCTTAACACTTCTTTTTTTTCTTATATAAAAAAAACTAAGACATTTAAGTTTATGGCTCACTCCAACCAGCACGTGTTTCGTGTTTACCCAAGATCCCCAAGCGAGTAGGCACCATTACGTATAACATTAGTTATAGTGTCCTAGATTACCGAGTGTTGCCAGTATAAAAATAAATTCATATATCTGTGCCCTCGGTGGGAGATCAAGATTTAATTTTAGAACAGAATGCCTTCACGTTGACTGAATTTTGATATGTAGGTACTTCATAGTTTTACCTATAATTAAAGGGGACAATAGAGGCCTTCTCTTTCAAAGGCAATTGTGAATGATATTTGGTCTCGTTCCAGCAACTAAATAATTTATTTATTTACAATATCATTCTAGTAAGCAAAATACAAAAAGATTACAATTGATTTATGAATTGAACTCTGCATAATGAGGATTTGCAGAGACCATGTATGGAAGTGAAGCATGGAACTGGCAAAAGAAGGATGAAAGTTGAATAAATGCAGTAGAAATGAGATCTCTAAGACGAATGTGTGTCAAATCTGTATATGATAGAGTGACAAATGCAAGTATAAGAAGTGAATGTGGTGCGATGAAAGTGTTATGAACAAAATAAGGAAAGGGTCATTAAGATGGTTTGGACACATGGAAAGAATGAGTGAAGACAGAATCGTAAAGAAGGTATATCTAAACGGCGTGAACGGAGCTAGAAATAGAGGAAGGCCGAGGAAAACGTGGCACGATCAAATCAATCAAATATTGAATGTTGGTCACGTGAGGAGTCGGAGAAATCGACGTGCGTGCATGACAAGATGTATGAATGTAGAGGAAGCGAGAGAAGTATGTCAGGACAGAACAGTGTGGCGTTCCATTCTTTCTGCCTACCCCTCCGGGAAGACGGCGTGATGGTTAGTTAGTTAGTTACCATGCTAGATAAATCTGTATATGACTAACTAACTAACTAGCCATCACGCCGTTTCCCCGAATAGGTAGGCAGAGAGGATGGATTGCCACATTGTTCTATCCTGGCATAATTCTCGCGCGTCTTCTACATTCACACATCGTGACATACACGCTCGTCGATTGTTCCTACTTCGAACATGGCCGCCTTTCAGTAATTGATTAATTTGATCCTGCCATATCTTCCTAAGCCTTCCTCGACTTCTTTTCCCATTCACACTACTTGTATATATATTTTCAACCATTCTTCAAGAAGAAATGATGGACTGCCATTAATTCTCTCGATTCCTCAACATTGGAAGCTATTCATCATTATGTTCCGGATGGTTATCTTCGACAGCGTCAGCACAGACTGTTTTTATCTCCCATCATGCAGAACCAATTTGCCTCTGGCGATGGCGGTGGGGAGAGCAATCAAATTGCTGAATATGATCTCTTCGGTGATCGACGTCTTTCGTATTCGTGAAAGCGCGTTCAGAAGACAAATACTCTTGACTTTGGAGTGTTTCTTGTATTCCTAATGTCGAACCATCTCTCATGCGTTCCTGGTCTTATATATTTTACCTGTTCTCAATAGATGCCTTAAACTATAATTGTTGTTTGTAATATATTTTGAGAAAATAAACTGGTTTGATTTGATTTGAACTTTCATATATTGTGACTTGCACGCCCGTCGATTTCTTCGACACTTCGCGTAGCTAAAATTTAAGATTTGATTGTTCCGCGTTTTCCTCGGTATTTCTCTATTTCTTGTTCCGATAAGAGGAAGAAGAAAACAATCATAACTTATAAATTTAAAAAAATGCATTATTAATACTCTATGGAATTTACTGCACCTATATATAACCTGTTACAAAATAATTAATGAAGTCGTCATTCAATATTGAAACTAAACCGTAATATAAATTTGATTAAATTATCCTCCAATCAATTAGAGTTCATTAAACAAACGCGGCTTAATATTGTTTGGCCCAGCTTCCGGTATGGTCAATGATGATATTTCCAAATAATAAAATGCGTGGCTCTGACACACGTCAAGCGCGGATTTATTGACTAAGGCATGGATAGCCATCCACTGACAAGTGACATTATCGAGGAATTAATTATGTAACATAAAATACGCAGACTAGATAACCAAAATATAAATGACATTAAAAATGTAGGCGATTGAATAAACAAACAAACGAAACATCGAGCTAACGTAATTCTTTACGTATTAAAAAAAATCCCATAAAGAAATTCACTAGCTTAGAAGTCCTGAAAAAATCCAATATTATCAAATCAAATCAAATCAGTTTATTAACTCAAAAGACATTACAAACAGGGAAAAGTTTAAGGCATCTATTGAGTACAGATAAAATATTATAAAAATACAACATGTACCAGGAACGCATCAGATATGGTTTGACATTAGGAAGACAAGATACTATCTAAAGTCAAGAGTATTTGTCCCCTGAACGTACCTTCACTAATATTAAAGACGTCGATCTCCGAGGAGACCGCGTTCAGCAGATTAATTGCTGTTCCCACTGGTGTCACCAGAGGCAGATTGGTTCTGGTGACCGGTAGGTAAAACAATCTGTGCTGTCGCTGTCGGAGAAATCTATCAGGAACAAAAATACCAACACCCTCTAGCACGGCCGAGTACTCGAAATATCCCCTGATTAATTTAAAGAAATGGGTAATGAGATGCCCATCTCTTTGAAGCTGTAACAAATTGGTTCCAAGCATTCCTAACAAAAATGCCGTGGGATAGAGCCACAGATAACTACCATACTTCCTCATGTAGAGATACCTCAGAATTTTTTTCTGAACCCTCTCGAACATAACGGAATATCTCGCCTCGTGAGGACTCCACATCACAGAACCACATTCGAGTCTACTCCGAACCAATGCGTTGTATAGGACTCTGAGCACATTGGGATCTATGAAAACTCTTCCGGTCTTATTATCTATAATTGTAAGTAAATGTTTCGCCTTGATAAAGCATTATCATAAACTTCAATATGCGTTCAATGCAGCAGCAAGACTCATTAAAGCCATTCCAAAAAGTCCCATATAGCACAACATCTAAAAGAACTTCACTGGCTTAAAAGTCCAGAAATAATCCAGTAAAAACTCTGCTGGACAGTCTTCAAAGCGTTGCACGGAATGGTACCAAGTTATATATCCGAACTCTGTATAACGGACAGCCTAAATTTAAGGAAATCCACACTTCGCTCGGCGAACTCCTCTGCAATAGGATTAGTTGTGCAGAAGCTTGTTGTAGTACAAATTTTAGGGATCGAGCCTTTGCAATAGCCGGCCCATCAGCTTTGAACAATCTTCCTTCATACCTTAGATACATAAATGATCAGATTTCAGATCTGAGCTGAAAACACATATTTTTCATATTTCATACCCAAATTAAAACACATCTTGTATATTTGTTTTATTTTACTTTCTAACCGATCGCGAATATCAGATGCAGCGTTCATATTGTATAGAGATAAAACACGTCATAATGCGCCCTTGAGGTGATTACGTCACAAAAACGTCGCTTGAAAAGCTAACATATTATTATTATGTAACTAATTTATAATTAAAGGTGCTTTTATTACAGTAATGTGGCAATATAACAATATTTAGTAGGGGTTGGGGCAGGCAACAAAGTAAATGGTGTATTTAAAGTTGTCATCGCAAACAAAAGGCTTTACAAAAAAGCTAAGATGGCAGTGCACAATGGTGTTCTTATACAGTACCTTATGTATGAAAGTGAAGCATAGAAATGGCATAAGAAGGAAAAAAGTATAATAAATGCAGTAGAAATGAGATCTCTTAGACGAATGTCTTTAAATCTGTATATGATAGAGTGTCAAATCCAAATAAAACATAAGAAGTGAATGCGGTGCGAATGAAAGTTTTATGAACAAAATAATGAAAGGGTCTTTAAGATGGTTTGAACACATGAAAAGAAAGAATGAAGACAGAATGGTGAAAAAAATATATAAACGGTGTAAACGGAACTAGAACGAAGGCCGAGGAAAACGTGTAACGATTTAATCAATCAAATATTAAATGTCGACCACATCAAAAGTCGGCGAAATCTACGTGCGCGCATTACACGATGTATGAATGTAGAGGATGAGTATGTCGGGACAGAACAATGTGGGGGTACATTATTTCTGACCGCGTGATGGTTAGTTAGTTAGTTTTTCGAGTAAATTAAAGTAAGACAATTTTATGAAACAACTGTGAACATTTAAACAGTAATTTAATACTAATACGACGTTGTCCTGCCCGAACGTTGGCTTGCCTACTATTAGCTGGCAAGGTAAATAATAATCAAAATACCATAGAATTCGACATCAGTGCCATCTATGGTAAACAAACATAGCTATGAATTTTACTCAGAAAGTCAATTATTCATGAACTTTCCAGAAGGTTTTAACGGTCACCTACCGGGTCTAATTGTGAATCTAAACTATCCAGGGACCCACTCAAACACATAAAAAAAAATCATCAAAATTGGTTCAGTCGTTTAGGAGGAGTTCAACTACATACGCCCGTACAGAAGAATTATATATATAAAGATGATATTTTCTTACTTAGAGGCTGCAATATTGTATCAAACAAATTGACGATACATTTATTTACTATCCACGCTTACATAATCCGGACCAAATTAACAACAGGAAATCTTTTCAAGTAAAATAAAAATCCATAATAAAAATGAAAAACCCTCTTACAAACCGGCTTAATTCCATTCTAAGTAATGAATCAACTCTTTTTACAAAGTACCACTTGAATAATCGTAGTAAAGACCTTACTGACCGATCTAACTCATTTCCGCTTTTAACGAAGTTTATTCCCTGAAAGAAACAGCGTACAAAAATATTGGTTAAGTTTTTTACGCGCAAGTAAAAAATATTACTATTTATATGCTGTACTTTTATTGCCGTGTCAAATTTGCGGACGTTTTGATATAGTGGACTCGTTTTAATGGTAGCGAATGAAAGCAATAAAATTGTTCACCTTGGATTTCGTTTGATGGTCTCTATAATAAATTTTAATGAAGGCAAAAACGTCGTAAGTGCATTGAAATGTTTGTAATATGGCAGAATAAACACGTCATTTGTATGCAACGATTTCTAAAGTGGGTAACAAACAATGATACTGATTACCAAATACTGTATTTGACTCACAGTCTTACCTTTTATTTCACCTTATTTACTGAGTCGTTACTCATTGTGTAATTAATATCAATAAGTTGTTACTCTTTGTATAATCAATATCATTAAGTTGTTACTCATTGTGTAATCAATGTCATTATGTTATTACACTTTAGTTCATATCATTAAGTTGTTACTCTTTGTGTAATTGATATCAGAAATGTGCATCGTTTAATGAATATCAGTAAAAAGTTTTCATTAGATTAATATCAGTAGATTGTTACTTTGTGGGTAAATTATATCAGTAAGTTGTTACTCTTTGGGTAGTTAATATCAGTAAATTGTTACTCATTGTGTTATCAATATCATTGGGTTATTACACTTTAGTTCATATGATTAAGTATAAGTCATATATTTGATAATTAATATCAGTAGATTGTTACTCATTGGATATTTAATATCAGCTAGCTGTTACTCTTTGTATAATTATTGGAAATAAGTTGTTACTCATTGTGTAATCAGTATAATTAGGTTATTACACTTTAGTTCATATCATTAAGTTGATGTGCAATTGATATCAGAAATTTGCTGTGCATTGTTTAATGAATATCAATAAAATGTTGGCATTGGATCATTAATATCAATAGGTTGTTACTCATTGCATATTTAATATCACCAAGTTGTTACCGTTGTATAATTGACATCATTCAGTTGTTACTCTTTGTATAATTAATATCAGTAAATTGTTACTCATTGTGTAATCAATATCATTAGTTTATTACAATTTAGTTCATATCATTAAGTTGTTACTCTTTGTGTAAATGATATCAGAAATTTGCTGTGCATTGTTTAATGAATACCAGTAAAATGTTTTCATTGGATAATTGATATCAGTAGGTTGCTCATTGTATATTTAATATCAGCAAGTTTTTACCTTTGTATAATTAATATCATTAAGTTGTTACTCTTTGTATAATTAATATCAGTAAATTGTTACTCATTGTGTAATTAATATCATAAGATTGTTACACTTTACTTCATATCATTAAGTTGTTACCCTTTGTGTTATTGATATCAGAAATTTGCTGTGCATTGTTTATTGAATATCAGTAAGATGTTCTCATTGGATAATTAATATCAGTATGTTGTTACTCATTGTATATTTAATATCACCAAGTTGTTACCGTTGTATGTATAATTAATATCATGCAGTTGTTACTATTTGTATAATTAATATCAGTAAATTGTTACTCATTGTGTAATCAATATCATTAGGTTATTACACTTAAGTTCGTATCATTATGTTGTTACTCTTTGTGTAATTGATATTAGAAATTTGCTGTGCATTGTTTAATGAATATCAGTCAGATGTTCTCATTGGATAATTGATGTCAGTAGGTTACTCATTGTTTATTTAATATCAGCTAGTTGTTACTTTTGTATAATTAATATCATTAAGTTGTTTCTCTTTGTGTAATTAATATGAGTAAATTGTTACTCATTGTGTAATCAATGTCATAAGGGGTTATTACACTTTACTTCATACTATTAAGTTGTTACCCTTTGTGTAATTGATATCAGAAAATTGCTGTGCGTTGTTTAATGAATATCAGTAATATAGTCTCCTGCATAATAAATATCAAGACTTTTACTTTGTGGGTAAATAATATCAGTAAATTGTTACTCTTTGGGTAATTAATATCAGTAAAATGTTAAACGTTGTTAAAATAATATAAATTACTATTTTTCTTTGTGTAATTAACATCATAATAATTAATATTCTCTGTGAAATTAATATTAGTAAGTTGATTCATTCTGGGTAAATAATCTTTTTTTTTTACAAAGTATTTAATTCATATCAGCAAGATGTTATCATTCGTAACTTATATCAGTAAGTTGTATAACATTGTTTAATAAGTGTCAGTAAGTTGTTACTCTTTGGGTAAAAAATATCAGTAAATTTTTACTCATTGTTTAATTAATATTAATAATTGTTACTATTAGAGTAATAAATATCAGTTTGTTGATTCATTAATTAATATAAGTTAATTGATTAGTTTTGGGTAAATAATATCAACTCATTGTTTAATTAACATTAGCAAGCTGTTACGCATTAAGTAATTAATATCAGTAATTTTTTTTCTCATTAGGTAATTAAAATAAGTACATTGACACAAGAGCCATGCCAATATTTAAACAAACTAACTCACGATCATGGCGTGAGGATGGAACGCCGCGGTTGGCAAACTTTGTTTTGTTAGGAAGTATGCAAATATACTGGACCGCCAGACTGTTCTCTCCTGACATAAATATGTCGTCTCCTTAACATTCATACATCGTGTCACGGACACATGTCGATATCTCCGACGCCTCGGGTGGCCGACATTTAATATTTGATTGATTTGATTTGACGTACCATATACAACACTTGAATAATGATGAATTCCGAGATGAAGACCCTGAGAATGATAGCAGGTAAGACATTAAGATAATTAAATGGTTTTACTGAAATCTATTGATGGAAGTTCATTTTTAATAACAAAATAAAACGATGTGTTTAACTAGGTACTTCCACTTTTGACTTTATTTCGACCGCGACCGGTTTCGCCAGGCTCGCTGGCATCGACAGACTGGTTCGAGTCTGTCAATGTTCGGTTCGATTTCGGTTTTCTCGGTGTCATCGAGACCAATATGTCGATGTCAGCGTTCCTGGCGAAACCGATCGCTGTCGAAATAAAGACAAGAGATCGCGTGAGGAATATCAGAATAAGAGAGATATGTGAGGTTGAGAATATTATAAGATGGAGAAGACAGACTGGTACTGACGAATGGACACCACCAGATTCCCCTATATTTCACAACATAATCAGCCTCACGGGACTCGTCCTCGTAGAAGACCTCCTAAAATTTGGAAGGACAGGTGGGAAACCACCTCACAAGAGGAGCAACCCACATAGGCCTTAAGCAAGGGCGAAAAGAAGACTTGTATAATCCATATACATAACTTATATAATCCATATACATAACGTATCAATTGTGTATTTTCTTTTGCTGTTGTATTGCTATGTGTGTACGGCGGGACATCAAGGGAGAGTAGCTGAGCTTAAATGTGGTATTGGTCCCACTTGGTTGCAAATATACATATATATTTGTTTCTTCATATAAGTGCCACATGGACGGGCGACGGGTCTAGGAAGAGCTTCGGGTAAGCGGAAGGAGCCCTCTATGGCTCGGCCATATATTAATAATCCATATATATATAAAACAAAGATTATCTTTAACCTGAGAAATGTATATATGTTGATTCGGATAATCTTAAAGTACAATTCTTCTAATCGTCACACGTCTGTATCATTCCTCTCCATCTCCCACGCAGCATCTCACGGCACCAGGCGCCCACATAGGTGGTCCCATTGACGAGACATTTCTAATTATGATAATTCACAATAACCCGAGTTTTTTGTTCCCTAGCGACAGCTTTCGGTCCGTTTAGAAACTGAGTCGAACAAGAAGACATAACGTATCAATAAAAAGTTGTTATATTTCATCGATATTCACAGTTTATAACCCTCGCCGGCTAGAGATGTCCCCATGCCCACCGATTTAATCGAACCGGTTCAAACCGCCAAAAAAAATAATGTCCGTAACTTAATATTGCTTGAGCGAAGATGTAAAAACTCTAACTAACTAACTAACCATAACACCGTCTCCCCGAAGGGTTAGACAGAAAAAATGGACTGCCACACTTTTCTTTCCTGACATATTTCTCTCGCTTCCTCAACATTCGGAGATCGACGTCTTTTATATTAGTGAAGGTACGTTCAGGGGACAAATACTCTTGACTTTAGAAAGTATGTTGTCTTCCTAATGTCTAACCATCTCTAATGCGTTCATGGTACTTTGTTGTATTTTTATAATATTTTACCTGTACTCAATAGATGCCTTAAACATTTTCCTGTTTGTAATGTCTTTTGAGTTAATAAACTGATTTGATTTGATTTGATTTTTGATTTGAACATTCATATTTATATCGTGTCATGACGCGCGTCGATTTCTCTGACTCCTCACATGGCCGACATTCTATATTTGATTAATTTGATCGTGCCACGTTTTCCTCGGTCTTCGTCTATTTCTTGTTCCATTTACATCGTTAACACATGCTTTTTTACCATTCTTTCTTCATTCATTAATTCCATATGTCCAAACCATCTTAATGATCCTTTCATTTTATTGTTCATAACACCATCATTCGCACCGCATTCACTTATATAATCAAACAAACAAACAAACCATCACGCCGTTTCTCCGCAGGGTTAGGCAGAGAGAATGATCCGCCACACCACTCTATCCTGGCAAACCTCTCTAGGTTCCTCCACATTCATACAACGAGATATACACGCACGACGATTCCTCCGACTTCTAACATGACCAACCTTTAAAATTTAATTAATTTGGTCATGCCATGTTTTCCTCGGTCTGCCTCGACTCCGTACTCCATTAACATCATTAACGTATACTTTCTTAACCATTCTTTCTCCATCCATGCGTTCCATATGTATATAATCAAGATGTAAAAATATATGTATAATTACACAAAAAAGGATGATTTTGTATGAAGCACTTAATTTGTGGTGTGGCATTAAAAAATAATAGTAACGCACTTTTACTAGTTTTTACACCCATTTAAAAAATTGTTAAAACCAACCGGTTTCGCTCCCACCAAAGCTTCGTCAAGCTCCGGTTGATTTTAACCGGAGGTTGGCCGAAGTTGGTTTTAACAAATTTATTTAAAAACAAGTTAAAGTGTGTTAATATTATAATATTAAAAAAAAACAATGTTACTATTTGAAATTTCATGGTAGAAGTTCATTGTAAATAATGAAAATAAAAAATCTTCTGGTCTCAGAAGGTGGTTCCGAGTTGCCGAAACAGGTCGTAGCCATAAACCTAAGTGGAATTTAACTAAAAACGTTTTTTTTTAAATATATTTAAACTATTATTTATTTTTTTGTCCACATAATTTTTTTTTTAGAATTATTTACGATTAATAAAATATTGTTTTTACCTTTGTACACGTTCAGGGGTCTGTTTTCTCTTGGTGATGGCAGCGAGCTTCCGAAACCGGTTGAATCTAAAAAAATAAGTGGAATAAAACTTAATACATATATTATGAAAGATTTTTCATTTTCATTGATCTTAAGTTTCAGAAAAAATAGTTTATGTCTTCTAAACATAACAAACTAGCTAGCCATCACGCCGTCTCCCACGTCATGCACGCACGTCGTTATCTCGGACTCTTCACGTGGCCGACATTCAATATTTGATTTATTTATTCGTGCCAGGTGTTTTTCAGTCTTCCTCTATTTCTAGTTCCATAAACATCCTTAACATATACTTATTTACCATTCTTAAGATCTCTTTATCCAAACTAAGAGATCTCATAACTACTGCATTAATTCTACTTTCATCCTTCTTTTGCAAGTTACATGCTTCGCTTCTACATATACCATGGCCCACTCCTCTTCATCATCTTCATAAGGGTCGATATTAGAACACCATTGTGCACTACCATTTTACCTCTATGGATAGGCATTCTTAGCATTTTCCGAATTAAGGTAAGCTTCATTAAGATGGTTTGGATTCGTGAAGAAAATGTATGAAGAAAAAAAAGTAAGACCTTTAAAAATCAATGTTATGATTATTTTTAATTCAAACTTTTTTTTTCATGCTTCTCTTATAAATTCTTATTATGTAATTGCAAACGATCTAGAATTATAAGAAACGTAAGACAGAGGGTTGCATCATAAGTCAAATTAAAAAATGATCCCTCAGATGGTTTGGACATAAGGAACAACTGGACTAGAGAAGAATGGTTAAAATGTTGTATACAAGCAGTGCGAGTGTAAAGAGAAGTCGTGGAAGACCAAGGAAAGCATGGATTGACCAAATTAATCAAATACTGAAAGCCGGCCACATTCGAAATCGGAAAAATCGACGAACTTAAATTGTCCGATCTATGAATGTGGAGGAAGCAAGAGAGGTATGTCAGGACAGAACGTTATGGCGGTCCATCCTCTCTTAATACCCCTCCGGAGAAACGGCGTGATGGTTAGTTAGTTAGTTAGTTAGTTTTCATATAAATGAAATGAAAAACGTGGCACAATCAAATCAATTACATTTTAAATGTCGGCTACTTGAGGAATAAGAAAAATCGACTCGCGTGCATTACAAGATGTATGAATGTTGAGGAAAATATACAAGAAAAATTTAAATACGTCATAGAGTGGGTTGAGAGGCAGTTTCGTGGATCCAATCTTGGTTCCCATTTTTCTTATATCTACATACACCGATCTTAGGACTATAGAGGAGCTGATTGTTTTAGAAGATTGGGGATAAAGATACTTTTTCTAAAATGATAAGTGAGCATAAGAGAATCTGCAGGATATGTAAAGAAAAAGAAATACAATAATTCACAAGACATGCAAACAGAAAGTGTTATGAACTAAATAACGAGAGGGTCTTTTTTTAAAGACTAACACCAAAGATTTGAATCAATGGCATTACAATTTATTTATTCAATATGAACAGAAAATAGTTCATTTATAAGGAAGCAATCTGGCCGTCTCCTGGCTCGAACCCAAGTCCCCAAAATCAGGAGCCCGGCATTCTGTTTCCTAGATCACCACCCAATCATTAAGTCATTAACCTTTAGGAGCCCAGTGGTCCCGTACGGGACCGCGGATTGGCGTCGTTCAATGCCCAACGGTCCCGTACGGGACCGGTGATTTTGATGCATTTCGCTATGGGATTACACTGATTTATGACAAATGTATTCAAAATATGAATATAAACTTACTTAAATAAATGTCTTTGTGATACCGATCCCTAATTTTATTTTCGGTTCTGATAAATATTTTTGTCATGATATTAATGTTTTACCTACGTTACAAGATCGACTCATGGGATATGCGTTGTTTTATTACGGTCCGCTTAATAGCATTTATCCTACTTTCACCCTTCTTTTACCAGCTCCAAGCGTCACTTCCATACATAAGAGTTATCCCACTAGAACTCCATTATGTTCTGCCATCTTTACTTCAGTGGATTTATTTTAATTAGGAGTGATTTAGAATATTGAAATATTAAAATAACTAACCATCACGAAGGGGTAGGCCGGAAGAATGGATTGCCACATTTTTTTCCTAACATACTTCTTTCGCTTCCTCAACATTCATATATCGTGTCATGCACGCACGTCGATTTCACCGCCCCCTCACGTGGCCGACATTCAACATTTGATTTATTTGATCGTGCCACGCAAACAAACAAACAAACCATCACGCCGTTACCCCGCAGCGGTAGGCAGAGAGAATGGACCGCCACACTACTCTATCCTGGCAAACCTCTCAAGCTTCCTCCACATTCGTACAGAGAGTCATACACGCAAGTGGATTCCTCCGACTTCTAACATGACCAACCTTTAAAATTTTATTAATTTGGTCGTGCATATTTTCCTCTATCTGCCTCGACTCCGTACTCCATTTACACCATTAACTTATACTTTCTTAACCATTATTTCTCCATCCATGCGTTCCATATGTCCGAACCATCGCAGTGATCCTTTCATAATTTTGTTCATTATACCTTCTTCCGCTGTACATTCATTCCTAATATTCTTTTCTCATCTCCATTTACATAGTTACTAATAATAATAATAATAATAATAATAATAATATTGATAATAATAATAATAATAATAATATTAATGATAATAATAATAATAATACTCTGTGTATGATTGAGTTTCGAATGAAAATATAAGAAGTGAATGCGTTAAGAATGATCTTTAAGATGGTTTGGACATATGGAAATAATGAATGAAGAAAGAATGGTAAAAAAATATATGTTAATGATGTAAATGGAACCAGAAATAGAGGAAGACCGAGGAAAACGTGGCACGATCAAATAAATCAAATATTGAATGTCGGCCATGTAAGGAGTCAGAGAAATCGACGCGCGTGAATGACACGATGTATGAATGTTGAGGAAGCGAGAGAAATATGTCAAGAAAGAAAAATGCGGCAGTCCATTCTTTCTGCCTACCCCTTCGGGGAAACGGCGTGATGGTAAGTTAGTTAGTAATAATAATAATAATAATAATAATAATAATAACAATAATAATAATAATAACAAATAAATACACACCAGCACGTTTATCGGTTTGAGAACAGTCGCCAAATAGGATTGCAGTGTTATCCGTGTTCCAAGAATTTAAAAAATATTTTAAGTGAACCGGTAATAATCACATCGCCGGACATCGCCCGACCCTCCAAAGTCACAAAGACGCCGCTCCAAGTTCTGAATGAATCTGTCTAGGTTCGGCACTCTGCGTAGTGGGGCTTCTCAAAAGTAAATCTTCTCTTTGTAACACAAAACTTTCGAGACTGCCCACCGGCTATTGGTAGAAAGGCTGAAATCACAAAAAATATATATTTATTTCATTTTTGACCATTGGAAAGTTTGCAAATTAAGGTAATTCGTTTACTTTAGATGACTTTAAATATTTCAACAACGTCTTACGCGAGACACTACTATAAATTAATTTGATATTCTAAAAAATAAATGGCAGTGCACTATGGTGTTTTCGTATCGATGCTTATGTATGGAAGCGAAGTATGGAACTGCAAATAAAGGATGAAAGTAAAATAAATGCAGTAGAAATAAGATCTCTTAAACGAATGTGTGGAAAAATGTGGAGGATTTAGTGTCGAATGAAAATATAGGAAGTGAATGCGGTGCGAATGAATGTATTATGAGCAAAATAATGAAAGGATCATTAAGACGGTTTGGACACATGGAAAGAAAGGATGGTAAAAAAAAAATTTATGTAAATGGAACTAGAAATAGAGGAAGACCGAGGAAAACGTGGCACGATCAAATAAATTAAATATTAAATGTTGGCCACGTGAGCAGTCGGAGAAATCGACGTGTATGCATGACACAATGTATGAATGTTGAGAAAGCAAGAGAAGTGAAGGAAAAGTGTAGCAGTCCATTCTTTCTGCCTACCCCTTCGGGGAGACGGCTTGATAGTTAGTTCGTTATAGAAGTGTTTTAATTTAAATTAAAATTTTCAAACAGTCTTATGAAAATAAAAAGTTAAGAAGACATTTTGTTTCTCCAATAATGTTCTAAAATCCATTTTAAAAATTAATAAACGCCTGTCATTCATACTATTGCAAACGATCTCCCTGTCGTGAATGGACTCTACCTAGGCGGTTATTTTTATTTATCATATCTGAAATTGGTTTGCGCTTTAATATTGTAATGATTTATTCAACTTAAAAATAAGAAAGAAACTTTAAATTAATAATAAGAAATACTTAAGAATGATGTGTGTTATAAAATAAAAACAAATTGGCCCCAAGCGAGATCCCTGGGGCGTACCACAGTTTTGGATTAGCCCAGCCTCCGAGGCCACGGACCCCTATGGTTTAGGAATGTCTCTCCGTTTGAGTGAATGGGCCATTCTAGAATGTTCTCAGCAATCATCTCAGTTCCGACAATAGCAGGAGAAGAAAGTGAGGATCCGAAATGACTGACATTACGCATTACGTGACCAATCACGGTGCGTCTTATTTAATTATCCCCTGTTCTTTAGTGGGCTTTACTGTGTGTTTCAATTCGGACGGAGTTTCGCAAGATGTGTCCATTGTCTGTTTTGTCTTTCCCGCAAGTACACACCTTTGCCTTCACCTTCAAATGTACCCTCATTACTTTATTCCTAAGTTAGTTAATACAAATTACTTTTAGTTCAAAATCTGTGGACCACAATTTCATGCGCCTACAAGAATAATGAACCTCCGATGTGATTTTTAATTAATTGCCTTTAATTAAACAATACTATGTTTTTTCCTCCAGTCTTACAGAACGATGTTTTTATTTTAATTTATGTTTTCTTGAATAATGATGTAATTTTACATTTTAACTAACTATTGATGAAAAGATCATAATAATTTTAAGTAAAATTTTCGTATGAAGCATTCACTTTGTTGTAAGACATTTAAATTTTTTATTTATTTGTATTTAAAATAAAATAAAATAAAAACACTGTACTTTGTTTTTTACCACTATGCGGTTATTATAATTGCCGACTAGTTTCGCTTGTACCCAAGCTTCCTCAGCCCTAGTGTTTTTATTTTATTTTATTTTAAATACAAATAATAAAAACTTTAATTGGAAGTTATTTTAATATGGAATATATGGAACGAATGGACGAGAGAAGAATGGTTAAAATATTGTATACAAGCAGTTTGAGTGGAAAGAATAGCTGAAGAAAGAATGGCATTACCAAATAAATAAAAAGAGTGCCACATTCGATGTCGAAAAAATCGACAAGCGTGCATGCTACGATGCATGAATGTAGAGGAACCTAGAAGGATATGTCAGGACGTATTAAGTTTATCAAAAAAAAAATATTTTTGGTGTTCTTTCTCTGATTTAGATTAAGAAATTTAGTTGGCACATCGTAAAATTCTGTTCTTTGTGACGCCATAATTTGATCGGAAAGAAGGTCAGGCGGGCGATGGGCCCAACGCAACAATGGCCATTCTCATTAGACGGGCCTCGCGCCGACCTCGGGGGAGAGGAAGATGCGAGTGTACTCGCGCACGGTATTAATCATCGCATACGTACACGACCGTTCAGGAAGCGATCGATCAGCGATCACAACTTCCCTGGCTGAATGCATATTCAAAATAAAAGCAAAAACAAATAAACAAAAAATCTATGAAAAACTGGTACAAGTTAATAGCATAAAAATTGGAGTTTCACTCCAGGCGTTATCTAGCAATGTGATAATTGCGTAAAAGCCTTTCACATTGTATTAATAAAGATTTTCTGCTCAATGCTTACAAATTATCTTAATAGATGGCGCTAGTGTAGATGGACCTACCAACAGTGAAGTTATTAAAAATATTAACATACTCGTATATACAAATTCCAAAAATTTGTCAGACGTGGTGTCGAAGGGCGGAATGGTGAATGTTGTTAAACATAAAGTGATCGCTTAACCCAACCAATGACAGATCATAAGTCCTGTAAAGGCCTTGACTACCATATTCTGTTTCCAAATAATTTACATCTTCGTCTCTATTGAGATACAATTAATCTTTAAAAAAATCTTTCCCAAAACACTTAATCTCCAATGTTATGTCATACACACGAGCCTCGAAAACATTATGGGGTTCAGCTTGAAAGAGCTTCTACATCCAGAGATCTCGGTGTTCTGTTTGATGCTCAATTATCGTTCAATCTTCATATATTGTTATAGTTCTATGTAATAGTTCCAATAAAGTGCTTGGATTTTTTTTTAGAAATGCTAAGATATTTTCGAACATTCAGGTACTTCGGGTATTATATAATTCCCTGGTAAGAAGTCGTCTGGAATATAGTTCCATTATTTGGTCACCGCCTGGGATCCGATATTCTCTGATGGTTGGAGCGAGTGCAGAAAAAATTTCTGCGCTTTGTTTACCTCAGGGAGCGCGGTTATTACCCGTGTTTCGGACTGAATTCTTGCTAGGTATGCCAAATAAATAAATGAAATGAAATGGTCTCTTCTCCAAAGGGTTGCTCCTCCTGTGAGGTGAATTCCCAGCTGTCCTTCCATCTTTTAGGAGGTCTTTCACGAAGGAAGAGTCCCGTGAGGCTGATTATATGGTGGAATATAGAGGAGTTTGATATTGTCCATCCTTGAACATGACCATACCTTCGCTGTCTACTCCATCTTATAATATCCTCAGCTTCACATATCTCTTTAATTGACGACCCTCGAAGCCGAAGGTCCCGGGTTCGATTCAGTGTGATTGTCACGCTATCTTTGATCTGGTGGAATTCACGTCACAATAAAATGGCGATAGATTAGCTACCTATCACATGTCACAATAATCAATATAATAGCTAAAAAACAAACTGTATGCAGTAATTGGGTTCAAATGAACAGTAGTATACAAAAATATCCTCGTGCGATTTCTTGGTGTCTTGCCAATTATCATCCTCAATGTCTTCATCTCGAAGGTCCTCAAAATATGTCTCTCCTTGTTTCAACGCCAATGCATGTTTGCATGTTATTATTTGTTCTTGCGCATATTTTATATTCTCAGGGTATCAAATTTCGTCCTGTGATGAAGACATGCATTTCCCTCCATCTTGTGGTGGTTGTCCTGGTGATCGACAGAGTCTCGTGCCTGATCTTGGGAATCCTAGGTGGGTCCATCATCTCGATGTGGTCCCTCCAAAATCGTCTTCTCTGCCTACTCCATCTCACCTATTGGATATCCAACCACTAGGGGTTCTACCCAGGATGGGTCGCAAATGATACAAACGATAATCATAAAAACAAAATAATAGCGAAGAAAACATACATACGAGTATACAAAGAAAAATAGTTTATTTCTAAAATGCGGTCATGGTCAAAGTCGAGACAATCGAAAAACGTACGTGACACGATGTATGTAGGTACTCGTTTGTAGAAGAAACTCGATAGGTCTCAGGATTAAGGTATATTGCGGTCCAACATCTCTGTGTTCAAAATATAATTGCTTGATAAATAGTTGGTTATACATCTCACGACCTTCGTGGAAGAGTGGCATAACTGTCACGCCGAAGGTCCCGGGTTCGATTCCCGACGATAGCAGTGTGATTGTCACACTGTCTTTAATCTGGTATATAAGTCAATTCGAAAGTAAAATGTCGATTGATTATCTACCTATTACATGTCATGTCTTTTCACACCGGGAATCAAACCGTCTGTGTGACAGTCATAGTTGTTGCCACTCTTCTTCGAAGACCGCCTAAAAAAATAAGTATCCAAAAATTTTAAAGATATGTGTATTCTTTCTATTCACCAATTACGCTCAGAGCGCGGAAATGTACCGGATATAACAAATATTTTAATGCAATCGATGTTTTTCACCTAAACGCTTATGATTTTAAAAAAATTGTTACAGTAACATTTCGGTGTGTAGTGCTATAATGTTATATTCCTTCATTTGTTTTATTATTTTTACATTTTTGTTAATTTTTATACTATTACCTTAGTTAATTTTATCTTGATTTTAGTTTATTTAAATCCCATTTCTATAATGTTAACTCTGTTCATTCATTTATATTTGTAGTAACATGTAATTGGCATTATTTGAGTACTTCTTTGTGTATTTTTAAATATATACTTATTCGTTGTTTGTTACCCTAAAAAATATAAAAATAAAATAAATTAATAAATTCTTGTTTTCAAGTAATTGCTTAATGCAACAACAACAAACCATTACGCCGTTTCGCGATAGGGTAGGCAGAGAGAATGGACCGCCACACTACTCTATCCTGACACACCTCTCTAGATTTCATTACAGTCATACAGCGAGTCACACACGCACGTCGATTCTTCCGTTAACATGGCCGACCTTTAAAATTTGATTGATTTGTCCATGCCATGTTTTCCTCGGTATTCCTCGACTCCGTACTCCATTCACATCATTAACATCATTGCTAAGTAATTACCCGATAATTCATTATCACTCCCAATGGCGTTGTGTCACGAAAAGGGATTACAAAAATTTCTCTTGCAGTTGATAATACGATTCTCTCTGCCTGTACACGTGGAACAACTATTTAAGTCAATACACGTGCCGTCCAGAGAGGGGAACACTTTTGAACGTGCATACTTGTTGGTAAATATATTTACGAAGGTCTAGTTTTAAACAACTCCTGTTTACTAAGTTTCAACCTGATTTAATTACAGCAACTGTAAATGTCTGAAAAAATATAATAACAAATTGTATTTTATTACACTGTTCACAGACAGTATACAATAGAGTTCTAGTGCCAACCCTTATGTGTGGAAGTAAAGCTTCTTCTTCTTCTTCTTCTTGAGCTTATCGCCGTCCACTCTTGGACGAAAGCCTCCTCCATGATTCTCCATGTCGATCTCTCCCGCGCAGTCTGCATCCATAGCACCCCAGCGTATCCCTCCACCTCATTTGTGGTCTTCCTACTCCTCCTTTCTCGTGTCTATCGGTCTCTAATTCAGCAGTATTTTGGTCCATCTTTCGTCTGCAGCTCTAGCGACATGCTCTGCCCATTTCCATTTTAAAGTCGTCACCTGGTGGATCACGTCTGTGACTCTTTTTTTATCCCTCACCGTTTCGTTCCTGACTCTATCTCTAAGGGACAGGCCTAGCATGGCTCTCTCCATCGCTCGCTGCATGACTCTTAGTCTCTCTGCACTGAGTGGCAGTTTCAAGACCATATGTACTTACTGGCAGAACACAAGCTTCATATACTTTCCTCTTCAAGTTGATGGGAAGTAAAGCTTGGAGCTGGCAAAATAAAGATGAATGTATGATAAATGCCGTAGAAATGATATCACTGCGAAGAATGTGCGTCAAAACGATATATGATATGTAGAATACCGATCGATGAAATACGGAAGAAGTGTAAGGCAGAAGACTACATCCTAAGTGAGATTAAAAAGGATTACTTGGATGGTTTTCTGATTGTGATAATTCTGGCTGTATGCAAAATTTTATCTATTACGTAAACTAACTAACCATCACGTAAGTTTCTCCGAAGGGGTAGGCAAATATGATGGACCACCTCACTGTTATGTTCCAACATAACTCTTGCGCTTTCTCCACATTCAAATACACTTTCGTCAATTGTTCCTATTTCGAACATGGCCGCTTTTCAGTAATTGATCAATTTGGTCATGTCATGTCATCCTTGGCCTTCTTTGACTTTTTATTCGATTCACACTACTTGTACATATCTTTTTAACCATTCTTCCCTCATCCATTTGTCATGTATGTCCAAACCATCTTAGTGACCATTTCTTCATTTTATTTAGGACGCATTCATCGGTCTCACTTGTGCCAGGTGTATGCATAAGTTTTTGCCGATTTTTGTGGTAAAAAAAACACGTAATTTTCAAGGGAAATTGATATTTTGTTCATTCAAAATATTGGCCATATGCTTCTACACACTTTGCACATCTTTCAGGTAAGTTATGAATACCATGCCCGAAAAACTGTTTATCTTTTGCGACAAAACATTCATCGAGGCATTTTCCAACTTTCTCAAAATTGCTGAAGCGCTGCTCAGCGAGCGCGTGCCCCATTGATGAGAAAAGGTGATAGTCAGATGGTGCCAGGTCGGGGGAGTACGGCAGGTGCGGAAGGATGTCCCATCCAAGCGATTTTAAGATGTCTTTCACTGGTTTTGCTGTGTGAGGCGGTGCGTAATAAAATCACTTTGCCATGTCTTCTGACCCATTCTGGTCGTCTTTCGATCAATGCGTGACTTAAATTAATCATTCGTTGGCGATAGGGTATATTCATTTCTAACTTTTTTATTGGATATTCTGTCATACATTGTTTTTCCGCACATAAAATATATTAAAGTAGTAAGTATAATATTAAAGCAGTGAGTGAATCTACCTCTAATGATCGATTCATAACTATATATTGTGCTTTACCAAGGCTATTAATTATTAATTTACATACATTGTGTGAATAAAAACCGCGCTCATATTTAATTTCTTTAATTTTCTAAGTGTCTTGTCTTAATCTTCGCGCCATTCATCTCCCGGTGTAATTTAACTTATTTTTCCCGCCCACTTTCCTCTTCGCTTTGTGTTTCCGCTTTGGGGGAGGAAATGAGGACGTGGGGGTGTTTCCCGTCCCCATGCCGCCCCCAGTTTCTGCAAACGAACGCAACGCACAACAGGGGTTCGATTCGTGGAAGAATCATATACTGTACGAAAAATTTTGGTTTCATTCTACACTTAAGCTGTTTTGATCTCAATTTCCTATCAATACAGTTCAAAATCTTCATCTTTGGGTCTCTTTGTTGCGAATAAAGTTTTATTTATTTATTGTTTTTAAAAATCCTTTTCGATGGTAAAGAATAATAAATCTAAAACCTCATTTCGTTTAACGTTTTTTGAAATGCTTCAAATATACCTATATAGATGATGTATCTGTATGATATTGGAAAACGATAAAAAGAGTATAAAACCTTAGAAACATGATGAGATTAATTAATTTCAATAATTAAAAAACACTATTTTAAAATTAAAATAATCTTAAGGCGGTAACATTGTGGAATTCCATAATGATCATTTTTTTAAATTAAAACACTTTTGAGAAGTGGAGAAAACAATGTTTTAATTTGTTAAAAATTCGTCATTGTTTTCATTCAAAAATATTCGTAACGATTTATTTTTCCTTCTTTTAATTCAGGACTTCATTCAAAAATCAACTAAATAACCATCACACCGTCTCTGCGAAGGGGAATGGTTTAATAATGTTACGTTTTCGTCGGTTTTTTAAAGTACAGAATTAAAAAAAAATCATTTATAATTATTATTTACTTTTATTTTTAATTTATTGTTTCTTAAAGATTGATGCAAAATTCCATATTAGATAATTAATATGAATGAAAACGTATGTTTTTCAAATATGATTATAAGTTATTAGACTGACACATTTCGCATTTATAAGGCATTATCAAATGTGGATTATGTCTGAGAAAGGCAAACATGTCATTCACACAAATTTTAATAAATCTTCTAGAAAACAGACGTTTTCATTGCCTTCTTCTATTACCTTCATCAAATTTTATTCAACGGTTTATACATGGAATTCCAATGATGGGGGTTGAAAATTAATAAAAATTAATCCATTAGTGTTAGGTGATTTTAAAAGGTTTTTTTTAACCAAATTATTGATAGTTTCTATATAATAAAAAACAATCTAACGAACGTTCAATTAACAACATTTATACTTCATGTTCCGTACACTTTCTTTTCCATTCTTTGTTTTCCGTGTGTCTAAACCACCTTAATGAACCTTTTAATATTTTAATTAATATTACGTCTGCCTTCTAGGAGTTAAATTATATTTTATATTAAATGACATGTTTTGCCCTTCTAAGGCTTAACAAATGATATTTTGATAATACCTTAGAAGGGCGAAACACGCCATTCCTTCTAAAATATAATAGAACTCCTAGAAGACAGACGTTTTCATTCATATAACTAACTAACTAACTAACTAACTAACTAACCATCACGCCGTCTCCCCGAAGGGGTAGGCAGAAAGAATGGACTGCCACACCTTTCTTTCCTGACATTTTTCTCTCGATTCCTCAACATTCATAAATCGTGTCATGCACGCGCGTCGATTTCTCTGACTCCTCACATGGCCGACATTCAATATTTGATTTATTTGATCGTGCCACGTTTTCCTTGGTCTTCCTCTATTTCTGGTACCATTTACATCATTAACATATAATTTTTTTACCATTCTTTCTTCATTCATTCTTTCCATATGTCCAAACCATCTTAATGATCCTTTCATTATTTTGTTCATGACACCATCATTCGCACCGCATTCACTTCTTATATTTTCATTCGACACTCTATCATACACAGAATATCCACACATTCGTCTAAGAGATCTCATTTCTACTGCATTATTCTACTTTCATCCTTCCTTTGCCAGTTCCATGCTTCGCTTCCATATTAAATATTTAATATGGAGTTTTACATCATTGTTCAAGAAACAATAGTTTTATTTATTATTTCGTTCATAACCCTTTCATTCGCACTGCATTCACATATTAGATGTGCATTTAACACTCTATTATATACAGATTTACTATAAATTCGTATTATTTTGTCATACTTATTAAAATAATCTGCTGAAATAATGCAATTATTTGTCTTGTGACTCGATTATTGCGCTGTTATACGTATATTATAAAACTGTATGATTAAAAAAAAACAGTTGCACCAACTTTTCGGTGTGTATAGTGCTATAGTATGAGTAGCAGCTGACAATGATATCGTTCCCAAAAACTCCACAAAGCTTCTTGGTGTTTATCTTGACGCAAATCTATCTCTAAAATCCCAAATTAATAACACAGTCAGCGCTAGTTTCTTCCACCTAAGACGATTAAAATCCGTCAAAAGGAGTATTCCCCATGACACTTTCAAAACTCTTGTAAATTCCTTCGTTGTGTCACGACTTGATTATTGTAATGGAATTTATGTAAGCATTCCAAAACAACAAATAAACAAACTTCAATCTGCGTTCAATGCAGCAGCAAGGTTCATTAAAGGCATTCCAAAAAAGTTTCATATAACACAACATCTCAAAGAACTTCACTTCATCCAGTATAAATTCTGCTGGACAGTCTTCAAAGCGCTACATGGAATGGCACCAAGTTATATATCTGAACTCTGTATAACGGACAGCCTAAATTCAAGGAAATCCACACTTTGCTCGGCGAACTCCTCAGCAATAGGAAGATTAGTTGAGCCGAAGCGTTGCCCCAGTACAAATTTCGGGGATCGAGCGTTCGCGGTAGCCGGTCCATCAGCTTGGAACAATCTCCCTTCACACCTTAGATGCATAAATGATCCGACAGATTTCAGATCTAAATTGAAAACCCATCTTTTTCATATTTCATACCCAAGTTAAACATTTATACTTTGTTCTACTATACTTTTAAACCGATCGCTTTTTAAGCGGTCGCATTTAGATTTTTAGATTTAAAACACGTCTTAATGCGCCCTTGAGGTGATTACATCACAAAAACGGCGCTTTAAAAGTTAGCATATTATTATTATTATTATAATTATAGTATTATATTCCTTTACTTGTATTATTATTATTATCTTTTTGTTAATATTTATACTATATTTATACTTTATTAGTTTTATCTTGATTTTAGTTTAGTTAAATCTCGTTTCATAAGTCTATAATGTTAACTCTGTTCATTCATTTATATTTGTAGTAACATGTAATTGACCTTATTTGAGTATTTTTTTGTGTATTTTTATATATATATACTTATTCGCTGTTCGTTACCCTAAAATAAAAAAAATAAAAATAAAAAATAAAATAAAACAACATATTTTTCGTTTTGCTCTATGGATGCAGATGCCGGGTACTCGAGATGTACCTGTATATACGAATGCTTCGTAACTTATGGACAGACAACAAGTAAAGTATCGAAGTTCTCTTAGTTTTGACGTTGAATACCACGATAATAAAATATTTTCGACACACCACACATCGTGCCTGATTTGACCATTTGCAGCTAAACATACAACCTAATGGGTAAAATCCGAGAGACCACTTGGAAGACGCTTGTTAAAGGACATAAGAAGACAGTTATGTCTGAATGCATCTTTAAATCGGCTATAGGGTTTTAGTAATCAACTGGATTTGCAAACTTCGAACGTAAAGAAATATTTTTGGATTACGATAAATTATTCACTTGAATACTGCCATGTTTCTGAAGCTACGAGAGTTATCATATATGTCACAGAATATTCGTATGCTCAGAGAATACGATAATAAGGAAGACGGTGTTGTCAATATTTAAAACTGACTATACGACAAAATGGCCAGAGATCAGGCCTAAGAATTGCAAGAGCTAAGCTGACGAAAGGGCTGCGTCTTATTTCAGCTTCGGGTAAGCGGTGGGTTACCTTCTATGTCTTAATTTGCTTGTTTGTTTGTGTATTAATATACCATATAATCGATCAATTTTATCCTAAAAATTAATAAATACAGGTGTACAAAGAAAATAATTTGTATTATTATATATTGAAACAAGTGATGATGAACTGAAAACAATAATAAATTTATTCGTAATTTATTTTTACACCACATTAATTTGATCCTACGCATAAGTCCTGTGTGCGACCAATCCTCACATATGGCATTGAATCGAGGGCAGACACTGTCAAGACAAAGAGCATGCTCAGGACAACCGAGATGAAAACACTCCGCGCTATAGCTGGCAAAACCCTACGTGATCGAGTTAGGAATACAGCAATCCGAGAAATCTGCGAGGTCGAAGATGTGGTCAGATAGGGAGGTAAAAGACGGCGATACTGGCATCAACATGTAGAAAGAATGAGCTCAAATAGGATACCATACATAGCTCTCCGTGGAACGCCAAACGGACGACGCCGACCAGGAAGACCCCCGAAACGGTAGAGAGAAAGCTGGAGTTCAGCGTCTCAAGAGGACCCGCCTGAAATAACACTCCCGAGTCTATCAAAAGTGAAGGAGAAGAAGAAGAAGAAGATTAATTTGATGAACATACCAGTTTCGCTCCGGCTGGTGCTTCGTCAGGGTTACAAAAACAAACTAGTGTGTTTTTGTAAAACCGTTTTTGAAGCCGACATTGTGCATATATTTCACAATATATCCACAATGTCGGGCACAGCAGCGTCAGCGAAGTCCATATGCGTGCATGATATGATGTATGAATGTTGAAAAATCGCGAAAGGATCTAAGGAAAACACAGCGCAGCAGTCCATTCTCTCTGTGTAACCCTTCGAGGAAACGGCGTGATGGTTTGTTTTTATTGTTGTTGTTATAATATTACTAGTAAATAAACGTTTCCTCTTATTTCAATATGTTGTGCAACTTATGACGAAAGATATTAACAATTTGTGGTCAACAACCTTATCACTTATCAGTGCAGGTAAGTTGCTGTGTTGGCCGTATACAACCTGTGCTGTGTTCTGTTCATATGACAATAATATTATAATACAATAACCTTGCTTCCTATGGATATTATTCTGATTGGGAAATGATACGCTAATTATATAATGTTTACTAACGTAGATAAAACAGTCATCTTTCAGAGCGCGAAGTTGGTGTATTATTTTAAATATAATAGTTTATATGTTAACGATATAAATGGAACCAGAAATAGAGGAAGACCAAGGAAAACGTGGCACGATCAAATAAATCAAATATTGAATGTCGGACATGTGAGGAGTCGAAAAAATCGACGCGCGTGCATGACACGATGTATGAATGTTGAGGAATCGAGAGAAATATGTCAGGAAAGAAAAGTGTGGTAGTCCATTCTTTCTGCCTACCCCTTCGGGGAGACGGCGTGATGGTTAGTTAGTTAGTTGTTAATAGTATATAAATCTTCTTCTTCCTTATTGTAGACATACTCGTATGTGGTCTGTTCTGCAGAGTGTTGCTCCTCCTGTGAGGTAAATTCCCAGCTGTCCATCCATCTTTTAGGAGGTCTTCTAAGTCCCGTGAGGCTGATTATGTAGTGTAAAATAAGGGAATCAAATGGTGTCCATTCTTTGGACATGATCTACAGTACCTTCTACTAAATCTTATAATATCTTCAACCTCACATATCCTTCTAGTTCTAGTATTCCTCCTCTCAGTGTCTTGCCTGCAATAGTTTTCAGTGTCTTCATCTCGGAAATCCTCAAAGCAAGGGCTGTGGCTGCCCTTGCTTCAACCCCATATGTTATTATTAGTCTTACGCATGCTTTATAGATTCTCATCTTACTCTTAATGGCTTACATCAGTATACTATATCTTCTTATTTTTCTTCCTCAGCCTATTTCCGTCCACTTCTGGACAAAGGCCTCTTCCATTCGCTTCCATGTCACTCTGTCTGGTGCAGACTGCATCCAGGTTATTTCGACGTGTCTGTTCAGATCATCATTCCACGTAGTTGCGATCGCCCTGCACTTCTCTTTGCCGTCCACGATCTCCAAGTCAGCAGTCTTCTTTTCCACTTTTCATCTGAGCTTCTGGCTACGTGACCTGCCCATTGCCATTTTAGAGTCGCCACCCGGTGGATGATGTCAGTGGCCTTTGTTTTTTCTCTCACCGTATCGTTTCCGACTATGTCTCTTAGGCTTATTCCTAACATGGCTCTTTCCATGGTTCTTTGGGCCACTCGTAGTTTCTCGGCAATAGTATACCATATAAATAATAATAACTTACATCAGTATATAAATAATAACAAACGAAATATCTAACGTATTAATTTTTTTCTTGATGAACAATGATGTAAAACTCCATATCAAATCATTTATAACGATTAATACTACTCAATTCCAACACACCTCTCTACCCTCCTAAACATTCATATAACGAGTCATACAGGCACGTTAAGCGACTTCTAACATGGCCAATCTTTAAAATTTGATTAATTTAATCATGCCAAGTAATAAAATACTCTTAAATGTGCTTTATCGTAGACCTTTTGGAATGTCTGAATATGATTAAAATTATAAACATCATCAAATAAACGAAAATATAAGGAAGGAGGAAAAATAAATGCAATCCAAATAAGATCTCTAAGGCGAATGTGTCGTAAACCTATTATTGTGGGTCAAATGTAAATATAGAGTGTTTTTTTAGAGGTATACAATACATATTCTAAATGAAAAAAAAAACACATTAAAGTAGTGTTAATGTCTATGATATCGGCTTTATTTAATAGATCATTTTATGCGATTTTTGTTTCAATATGATTTCGGGCATATGAGCGATTCTGGCTCGAATGAAGCGCAATCGTGAAATCCAATTTTAAACATTTGTCGTCTTTGTGGATGCGTATTATCCACTAGAGTGTACGTGGTGCGAAAACGATCCATGTTCTTCCGAATATCTTGCTCGGATTGACGATAATGTCGATAGTAAAATGGATGATTTTCAAAATATACTTGCACAATTAGCAAGCGCTGTTCTGACGTCAGTTTATTCATGGTAAAATGGCAAAATAAATTGACTAGAAATCAACTGTCAACTGTCAAATTGACAGTCTGTAAAAACAATGTTGCCAGTTTAAAAACCAAACCTTTAAAAAAACACCCTTTATATAAAGTGAAAGTGTTATGAACAAAAAAATTAAAGGCTCGTTTAGATGGTTTGAACGTTTGGACAAAATGAATGAGTAATGGTATAGAAAGTATAAATATGTTAACAATATGAGAACGGAGCCAGAAATAAACGAATTATGTACTAAACAATGTAAACGGAACTAGAAATAGAGGAAGACCGAGGAAAACGTGGACCGATCAAATAAATCAAATATTGAATGTCGGCCACGTGAGAAGTCGGAGAAATCGACGTGCGTGCTGACATGATGTATGAATGTTGAGAAATCGAGAGAACTATGCCAGGAAAGAACAGTGGGACGATCCATTATTTCTGCCTAACTCTTCGGAGAGACGGCGTCATGGTTAGTTAGTTATCAAATTAATGAAATTCTGTATATTGAAATCGATCTTTGAATTCTATTGAGATTAATGTACGAGTATTCCAATAAAGACCATATTGGGTTCCATAATATTAATTAACGTCCAAAGTTTATATTAATAATTTTGATTGTTACGTTAGTTTAAAAAATATGTTGAAATAATAAAAAGTAAACGTAATATAATAATTATTTTTTATTCGAATGAATGATTGAAGTGTGCGCGGGAGATGCCTATTGGTGGCGATGAGGTTCGCAACCCATCACACCGCGTCTCTCGCGTCGGCGAAAAGAGAAGAATGGAGTGCAGCATCGATTAAAGTGTTGCAGTTCATTCTTTCTGTCTACCCATTCGGGGAAACGGCGTGATGGTTAGTTAGTTAGTTAGTTTCGAATGAAAACGTATGTTTTCTGAAATTTTTGTTTTTTCTTATGGGAACGACATGTTTCGCCTTGCTAAGAAATCATCAAATGTAGTAAGAATAAAACGTATTGCTGTTAGTATGAACGGGCTAATAGAGCAGAATGCGATACTAAGATAATTGATTTGGCGTAATTGTTAATAATAATTAAGGAGCACGGGAAAAAAGCACAATAAGTGAAAGTATTACCTGGAAATAATTAAAGTATTTCAATACACCTGTATATTATACAATGCTTACAAGTTTAAAGAATACTAAGTATGTTTTTTTAAATGTATAACACTTTTACAAGTTTTATCAAACCAACCGGTTTCGCTCCCGCAGGGGCTTCATCAGTGTTACAAAAACATGCTAAATAATATATCAATAACAAACCAAACATAAATATGTTTCTTGAACAAAGATGTAAAACCCCATTGTGCGTCTGTCTTCATTTGCAGTTAAAACAAATTGTGTTAAACTGCGGCTTACTACATTTGCCGCTTAGACAGTCCCAGTTCAACATAATATTACGTACAATTTAACAATTTAGTCATATCAAAAATGTACAATTAAGTAGTAAGAAACTTAACATAAAATGTTGTCTGTCGCAATTCGAAACCTATACTTTAAGACTATACTTTAAGACTACATATAGCCAGCCGTATTATAGGGGTTAAATAATCAATTCGAATCCAAACGTCTGTTTTCTAGAAGTCTTTTAACGATTTATGATAATGACAGGGGAAACATGTTATTCCTATAAACTATTGTATAACAAAACTTCTATAAAACAGAAATTCTCATTCGTATTATTTATTGTTTCTTAAACAATGATGTAAAACTCCATATTTAATAATTAATACGAGTGAAAACGTCAGTTTTCTAGAAGTTTTATTATATTTTATGGAAATGACATGTTTCGCCCTTCTAAGGCATTATAAATACATAACATTTGATAATGTCTTAGAAAGGCGTAACATATAATTCACATAAAATGTAATAAAACTTCTAGAAAACTGACGTTTTCATTAATATTGATTACTCATTCGTATTAATTATTTAATTTGGAGTTATATATCAAGAAACCATAAATAGTGTTTTCATTTATAAAATATCTTCATCAAGAAAACTGATAAAGTTTTAGAAATCAGACGTTTTCATTCGTATTAATTAGTTAATGTGAATTTTTACATCATTGTTCAAGAAACAATGAATAGTGTTCTTGTTCATAAAAAAATTCGTCCACAGGAATACTGATAATTTTTTTAGAAATCGAACGTTTTCGATAAGTTAATATGAAATTTTACATCATTGTTCAAGAAACAATAAATATTGTTTAATTTGTAAAACTTTTAGAAAAGATACGTTTTCGATCGTATTAATTATTTAATAAGTAGTTTTGCATCATTGTTCAAGAAACAATAAATAATATTAATATTTCAAATTGCATTCAAGTAACACAGAGCAGCCTCGTGGCCCGCCCTCCGAAATTTAGCGCCGCCCATGGCTAAGCTTCTTTGTACGAAGCCAAAATCGATTCATAACCAGCTCTTATGACTTCCAAACAGCCTTTTTGTTGCATACTTGGGTAGTCGCTTTATTTCAACTAGACTACTTAGATTACACTATCCCCTTTTTATTTTATATTTATTTATTTATTAATTAGAACATTCAGCGATATCAATTACATATATTAGAAGAATTTTTACATATCAATTACATATATTAGAAGAATCAAATTTTAAAAGTTGGTCATGTTAGAAGTCGGAGGAATCGACGTGCGTGTAGGACTCGTTGTATGAATGTGAAGGAATCTAGAGAGGTTTGCCAGGATAGAGTAGTGTGGCGGTCCATTCTCTCTGCCTACTCCTGCGGGAAAACGGTGTGATGGTTTGTTTGTTTAGAAGAAGTACACTTTTCATACAAAGTTACATACAACGTATTAATTATTTGTAATTTGCATGCAAATTGAATGCAAATGTTCTTTATATTTTATTGGAATGACATGTTTCGCCTTTCTAATGTATATATGCACAAATACTTTTGATACTGCCTTAGAAAGGCAAAATATGTTATTCACATTTATTATAATAAAATTTCTGGAACACTGACGTTTTCATTCGTATTCATATTATTTAACTTATAATTATATTTGTATTATAGAAACGATTTGTTGAGTTAAAAACTGTCAGTTTTCATTCGTTCTTCTTGTGTGGTTTTATTGCTTATTTATTTTATCTTAAACAATGATGTAAAACTCCATATTAAACTAAACACGAATTTAAACTTTATATAAACATTTAATAATACCTTAGAATCGAATACATAGATCGACACAGATGAGAATCGACTCGGCAGGAGAAGAGGAGAGAAGAAACAGGCCACAAGGCCTACACTAAGAAGAAGAAGAAGAGGAAGATAATGTGTTTCGCAGAGCGTAGTTTTAGTAGGGCTACGTTAAATAGAAATGCTTCGTTAATCAACATTAAAAAAAAATTATTTACAAAAAGACCTAGTGGGTTTTTGTGGTACTCTTTCTCGTTTATACGATAAACCGCTCTAGGCATTAAGATACACTTATAAAAAAATATATTTCCATTAAAATGGCTTCGAAATGACTTGCTTTTGAAGTGACAAGTTTAGTTTCTTCACAAAGGGCGAATATTGGGACCAATTCGGCGTGACCGTGTTCTGAACCCTGCGGTACTCCGGCGCGAGGCCTACCCGCTGCAGGGCTGGGAGAAGGCCAATATTGCTTATCTACACAATACTCCATAGCTCCATAAGACGCTATTTGTATTATAGTTTCATGATTATATTTTTTTAAATGTCACGCTGTAATAAATAAGAATAAAAACGTCGGTTCTGTACAAGTTATATTATAATTTATAGGAATGACAAGATTCGTCTTTCTTAGGCATTATTAAATGCAACAAAAGAAAGGGCTTCGTTGTTTTTATACACGAGTTAAAGGAGCAGAATACGGTTATTAAGGTAACTGACGTGGCTTAATATAATTTTGAATATTTATGTTATTTAGTGTTTCGGCATTCACTTTGTCGTAGGACATGGTTAAATTAAAAATAAAACACTTGTTTTTACCACTTGAGTATTATATTTTAAGCACACATATTATATTTGTGTAAAATAAAATACTCAAGTGGCAAAAAACAAGTGTATTTATTAAAAATTTGAATATTTAAGTGATAAACCCCAAAATACTGCAAATTATTACCTGTTACTAGTTAAAGTAATTCCCATTAATTATAATAAATTTCTAGAAAACAGCCGTTTTCATTCGTGTTCATCATTTAATATGGAGTTTTAGATAATCAATTTTTTTTTTGCTGTCATTGGTCTGGTAGAATTTACGTGACAATAAAAAAAATGCGATAGACCTAGCATATGTCATAAGAATATCTAGTGGGATACATTTTCAATGGTTAAAAAAACATTTGTATATCATTTGGTTATGGAATAATTAATGCGAAAGAGAGATTTTCTCGATATTCAATATCACAGCCCTGGTTTACCCCACCACCGCCAATCACTTGTACAATACTTGTACCCTTACAAGCTACCCCAGTCCCGCTCTTGTCTGCCTCCCCTCCGAATGCGAGGTACGGGCAACTAGACGCCGCGCCCTCCCGCCGCCGCGCCGCGTGACGGCGTGACGCTCGTTTGATAAACGAATTAACATTTACAAAAAATTGAAAATATTATACACTCGTCTGGGTGACCTACCAGCTTACAAACTTGCCCATCGCCCTAATCATTATAGTTTTACCGATTCAAATAACGTGGCGGTATTTTTTCCATGTTTAATAATTAATATTAACCGGGTGGTGGTCTAGGGGATAGAACGCTAGGCTCCTGATCCAGGGGGCATGGGTTCAAGCCTGGACACGACCAGGTTCCTTCTTCATAATAATGAGCTATTTTCTGCTCACATTGAAGATTCTAAAATAAATTATAATATAATTTATATAAATCCTTGATGTTAGTCTTTTTAAAAAGAAATAATAATAAATAAGAAATAAAACGTCGTTTTTATAGAAGTTTTATTATATTTTATATCAATGACATATTTTGCCTGTCCAAGGCATTATCAAATGTTATTAGATATTATCAAAAACAGTCAAAGGTGATGGTTTTTGAAAGGGAAGAGCAATTGACAGTTTGTAACATAAGTGTGAACGAAGAGAACTTGGAGTAGCTGAGTGAATTTGTGTATTTAGGTAGCATGTTCACAGCGGATGGCCGAACGGATAGTGACGTCAAAAGAACGGTTGGTGCGGGTAACAAAGTGAATGGATCTTTAAAATTAGTTATTGGAAACAATAATTTATCAACGAAAGCGAAAACGCCGTCCACAATGGAGTTCTGGTCCCAAACCCAATGTATAGAAACGAAGCATGAAACTGGCAGAAGAAGGATGAGAGCAGAATAAATGCGGTAGAGATGAGGTCGGTAGAACTATATGCGACAGAATCTCAAATGCTGATATAAGAAAATAATGTAGGGCGGAAGAAAGAATTACGAACGAAATTATGAAAGGATCGTTGCGTTGGTTCGGACATATGGAGCGCATGGATGGGGAAAAAATGGTTAAGAAAGTATACGTTAATTATGTAAATGGAGTACGGAGTCGGGGCAGACCGAGGAAAATATGGCATGACCAAATTAATCTAATTTTAAAGGTTGGTCATGTTAGAAGTAGGAAGAATCGACATGCGTGCATGACTCGTTGTATGAATGTAGAGAAAGCTAGAGAGGTGTGCCAGGATATAGTAGTGTGGCGGTCGATTCTCTCTGCTTACCCCTGCGTTAAACGGCGTGATGGTTTGTTTGTTTGTCAAAAACATTTGATGCCTTAGATAGGCGAAACATGTCATTCACATAAATATAATAAAACTTCTAGAAAACAGACGTTTTCATTTGTATTAATATGGATTTAATATGGAGTTTACATCATTGTTCAAGAAGCAATCAAAACGAATTTACTTTATTTGTTTTAACGTATTATCCAGCTGATAAGTGTCAGTAAGAACTAATATTCTTATCAAATTTTGAGCGATAAGCGGTCATTATAACTAATCAATAAAAATTATATATTCTTAATACGATTTTTTTAAATAATCTTCTTCTTCTTAACAATGCCAAGCAACAATAACAACAACAAACGATCACACAGTTTCCCCCAAACTGTGGTTCCCAATTAGTTTTTCCTCCGTACCACTTCAAGAAAGACCTCAAACTCGCGCACCCCTTATTACGAGAATGATAAATAAAAAATTCAATAATTTTTTTTAAACACTAATTACCATTAAAATACGGTTCTTATGACGGTGATAATCAGTTTTATATGACAAATGGGCCCGTTTTTCTTTGCACAACTCTAAAAATCAGGTTGCTTTTTGGTCAGCTTCAGTCTCGAGTCGTCGAGAGATTGCCGCGCGTACCCCTTGATGCAACTTCGCGTATCTCTAGGGATACGCGTACCACTAAATGGGAAACACTTCCTTAGAGTGTAGACACAGATAATGGACCGTCACACCTGTCCTGACACTATTACTCCATATTCATACATTGAGTCATAAATGGATGAAGAAAGAATAGTTAAGAACGTATACGTTAACGGTGTGAATGGATTGCAGAGTCGAGGAAGACCGAGGAAAACATGGCATAACAAGGTTAATCAAATTGTGAAGGTCTTGTTATCAGTCGGAAGAATCGGCGTGCGTGATTCGCATGCATGATTCGCTGTGTGAATGTGTAAGAATCTAGAAAGGTACATCAGGATAGAGTAGGGTGGCGATCAATTCTCTCTGCCTACCCTTCATGAAACGAAACCGAACCGGTTTCTCCCCCGCCGGAGCTTCGTCAAGGTTACAAAAGCCACAAAAGAACAAATGACAGTCAGTGACTTTTGTAACTCTGACGAAGCTCTGACGGGAGCGAAACTGGTTGGTTGATAAAAATTACAATGGTGTTAAAACAAATTAAAAGTGCTTTATTATTATATTAAAAAGGTTTGATTTTTTCAATAAAAATAATCTAACTTATCACAAGAAGATAGGTATAGAAAATTGGATATGACATTGTATGGCTTGATATATGACGTAAGTAGGTATTAAGCATACTTGTCATTATCATTTTGATAGTGCCTGATTAATTCAAAATATGTCAAGTCGTATTTACAACAATACATTTATTTGATATACAAATAATAATAACTAATATAGCATTTTTCTTAAGCATTAAATAACATATTATTATTTTCAATTCAAAGCGTGTACCATTTTTTTATTAAATAACCAATATTTTTTAGAATAAACTATAAATTGTATTTCAACCACAAAGTTTGAATAAGTAAACAGAACAAACGACATCATCTACTAATTATATTAACATGTCCACTCTTATTTCCTCATCTAACAATTTTTTTTATAAAATATTAACAAAATTCCTGAGCCTTAATAACATAAATCTGTTACATATTCCACACTGCTAACAAATAATTATTAGATTCTAACCTTAGATGTAATTTGTATATATAACAATCTTCCATAGATTAATCCCTTAATTTACTACTACTAATACACAACAACTACCCTTACTTGAGACCGGCCAGAACACCCACAAGCGGTGAAAAGCTATAAAAAAATAAAGAAGAGAAGAAGAAAGAAAACATCTGATTTCTTGAAGTTTTATTATATTTTATAGCATTGACCTTATTTACCTTGCTAAGGCATTACCAATGGACAATGACAGCGAAATCTGCAGAGCGACTGGATACTTTTGAGAGAAGGGTGCTGCGCAGAATTCTGGGGCCTGTGAATGACGGTGAAGGCTGGAGAGTGCGGCATAATGACGAGCTGTACAATATTTACAAAGCTCCCAGTCTCTCCACACAGGTCAGACTGAATAGACTGAGATGGGCCGGTCACGTGCAGAGGATGCCGTCATCGCGAACCCCAAAAAGATTGCTGGAGTGGCACCCAGGTGGTAGAAGACCAATTGGACGACCAAGGCTGCGATGGGAGGATGAAGTTGGGAGAGATGGAACAAGATTGTTAAGAGTGTCAGATTGGAGGGTCGAAGCGGAGGACAGGAGGAGTTGGAGGCGAAGAATACTGGAGGCTAAGGCTCGATATGGGCTGTAGGGCCATCGAAGAAGAAGAAGAAGAAGAAGGCATTACCAAATGGATTAGATATTGACTTAGAGAGATGAAACATGTTATTCTCATAAAATATAATAAAACTTCTAGAAAACACACGTTTTCATTAGAATTACTTATTTAATATGGAGTTTTACAGCATTGTTCAAGAAACAATAAATGACATCACCCACCTTGATGATAAAGACAGTAACAAGTTATGTTAGCAATGGGAACCATACAATAATAATATTATTACTCCAAAATCCAACAACTGGTTCAGGTAGACGAACGGTATATTCGACCGACAAAGTTCACGCGATCGCAACACATTACTTATTGTATTTTATACAAAATAATGCTTCAAATTTACGCTACAATACCACAAGTGAACTATTACAGTTACTTATTTATTAATAACTAACTAACTAACTAACTAACCAGAGAGAATGGACTGCCACACTTCTCTTTCCTGGCGTATTTCTCTCGCTTTCTCAGCATTTATACATCGTGTAATAACGCGCGTCGATTTCTCTGACTCCTCACATGGCCGACATTCAACATTTGATTTATTTGATCGTGCCACGTTTTCCTCGGTCTTCATTAACATTTTTTTTTTTACTATTCTTTCTTCATTCATTATTTCCATATGTCCAAACCATCTTAAAGATCCTTTCATTATTTTGTTCATAACACCATCATTCGCACCGCATTCACTTCTTATATTTTCATTCGACACTCTATCATACACAGAATATCCACACATATACCGATATTAGTTAGTATAGAAAATCTATTATAGTGTCCGGCAGTCGATCCTCTTTGCCTACTTGCTGTTCTTATAATAAATTTTGGTGCGAGCATTCCACACTAGCCCGAACTTCATTCCATCTATGTAGCTTATCTGTGTTTTATCATATTATCTTGAGTTAAATATCTCCATGACAATGATCAATAGACCAGAAGTAAATCAGATAATCACTTAATTACATCAGATAACAAAATTCAACATGATCACACTCGACGAATCAATACCGCTTAACTCATAACTTAACGTGGCTGGGAATAGGAGGATTGCTCAATATGTTGGCGTTTATAATTATATCCAATTTTCCAACCATATGTTCATAATATAGTATATTCAATTAAATTTTATTTTTTAAGAGTCATTAAGATGATTAAATACGAGAGAAAACATCTGTTTTATAGAAGTTTCAATATATTTTATGGGAATGACATGTTTCGCCTTTCTAAGCCATTATGGAATGATATATAATAACATTTTCATTGGTATTAATTATTTAATTTGGATATACTTAGGAAATTGAAAAAAACTTTGTTTAATCCACTAAATCCTTTAAATGATTTTTTTCCATCTGATAATGGATGAGAAATTGCCTCAAGAGCCGTTTGACTTTACGCACAACTTTGTGAATAATAATTTAAAAAATACTTAAACAACGACATTTTTCGGTGATACCTCCATCTTCAGGTGTAAAATTATAATAAAAACTAAACAAAGAAAAACAACAATTCAAATTTAAATTTACATTATTATTATTATTTAAATTTAGTTAAATCATAAAAGCGCGAGCCAAGTAGATTGTTATTTAGCAATATTATAATATAACGGTAAATAATAATAATGGCCGAGCCATAGAGGGCTCCCTCCGCTTACCCGAAGCTGTTATAGGCGCAGCGGCGCCTTTCGTCAGCTTCACTCGTGCACTCCCTAGGCCCGTCCCCCGTGCACACGTTAAAATATATACGAGTATATGTATATTTGCAACCAAGGGGGACCCAGACCACATTTACGCTACGCTACTCTCCCTCGATGTCCCACCGTACACACATAGCAACGGTCAAGTGTTTATCTATTACATATACTTTCATGACATGTGGTAGGTAGCTAATATACCACCATTTTATTGTCACATAAATTTTACATCAGTCAAAGAGTGACAGTGTGAAAATCACACGGTCATCACCGGGAATCGGATTCGGGACCTTCTGTATGGCAGTCATAACTATTGCCATTCTGTCACGGGTCGCTAATTGAAATTGAAATTGAGAACCTGAATGCCAGACAGCTTACATTGCGATTTTGGCGACCGAACCTTCGTGGAAGCCGGCCCTTCAGCCTGAAACAATCTTCCAGCAGACCTCAAATGCAAGCAGTAGAGAATCCGTCAGAGTTTAGATCGAGACTAAAAATGCACCTTTTAAAATTTGTCTTTCCTGGTGTTAATGTTGATCGACTGCGTCAGGTGCAGCGCTCATACTAAATATGTTTATTTTTAACTATTTAATAAAACGGAGCATTTTCCAAAGCGCCCATGAGATGATTAATTCCTAAAAATGGCGCTCTATAAATAATCCAATTTCTTATTATATTATTGTTTAAACATACCGCGAACGTATGGATCCCTCCTCGCAGGCCGGCTTGAGATGCCTCTGCGCAGCACCTGCCCGGAGTGCGCAGGCCGCGGGAGCAGCTGTCCCATCTCGGGCGACCAGGTGTGGTCGGAAGCCGCCAGATCAGCTGTGCTCCCAGCTTCCTACCCGCTGTTTACGCGCAGCCTCTCGCTAAACACTGCAGTCTGCGCCTTCACTTCCTGGCCACGTGGGACGGGAGATAAGGAACAGATTATGTAAATTATCATTCAATTACTACGTTATCACACAAACAAAAATAATCACATGTTGTACAATAAAATAAAATTCGCTAGAAAGTAAACGAAAATATTAATTCAAAGCAAATCGACTGTTTTCTAAAGTTTCATTATACTCGTATTTTATGTGAACGACGTATTTCGCCTTGCTAAGGCATTATCAAATATAATTTGATAATGGCTTAACAAGTCGAATCCTGTCATTCCCATAAAATATAATAAAAATTATAGAAAACGAAGGTTTTCATTCATATTAATAATTTAATATGTAGTTTTACACCATTGTTCAAGAAAAATAAATCAATTAAAACAATATTGACTGAAAAATCAAAAGACATGCCTAAATTATAGTATATTTATTTTACTTATATTTATATAGACTTTAACATATATACAACTTCCAAAAATTTGTCAGACATGGTCATAAGAAAGGTGGAATGGGGGATGTTGTAATTACATAAAGTGTGCACTTAACCCAACCAATGACAGGTCATAAATCCTGTTAACACCTTGATCAACCATATTCAGTTTCCATTTTGCATCTTCGTCTTTATTGAGATACAGTTGAATCTAAATAATATGTTTATAATGATCGCACAAATAAAATGTATTTACTACATAAGAGTTATTTCTAATTGCTTGAACCAAAAAATCTCAGTATTAAATATTCAAGAAAACTACAGCTTTCTAGAGAAAAAAAATATTTTATAAGAGTGATACAACGAAAGCAAACATTATAAGGTATTTCAAAGACATTATAATGTTTGCATTATTATTTACAATTCCCAGTGCAAGGAGATTCATGTCGCTCTCATAGTCGTTTCTGTTCTGTGACAATGGCAACACAGTCATAGAGATTGCCTAAAATCAGTATTATCTCTCTTCTCTCTTTTGCTATTATGATTGAAAGTATGTAAGTCAGACTTTGTGTCATTTCCAGGGACGCCGGGTGTTATAGTTATAATGACACCACACGTGGAGGCACCTACCTCTCCTTTGCACTTTGCGCAGTGGCGATATTGTAACTAATGTGGTTTATCCGAGGTGCGATTATGTTGAAATTACTCACATTTATTATATAATAATAAAACATCTAGAACACAGACGTTTTTTTATTAAATATTCAAAACGGAGTTTTGCATCAGTGTTTATGAAACAATAAATATTTAGAACAATGTTCCTTTTAAGTGTTAAGTAAAAAAAATGTAAAGTAAAAAACTTTGTAAAAAATAAAGGTTCAAGAAGGCCTACGAGCTGCAGCCTCCTTGCGAACGTTCCTAAAGTCCAAGCTTTTATCCAGAAACACAAAGCTGCGTATTTATATCACCATCATCAAGCCTGTGGTGACATATGGTTCTGAGTCGTGGACAATGACTCAAGAATAACAAAGAATCTACTTGGTTGAAAATAGAATACTTAGAATGATCCTGGGACCCAGACCCGGCGTTTCACCGGGAACTTGGAGGCATAGGACCAACCAAGAGATCCGTACGATGACCTAGCAGCCCCTTATTACGAACACCGTGAGAGCCGGTCGCCTAGCATGGATTGGGCACGTATGCCGAGCCGAAGAGACCAAAGCAATGAAGACCCTGTACGCGTCTAGACTGACTGGAGTAAGACCTCTATTATAGGAAAGCCTAGACAGCGCCTAATGGACAATGTTCTGGCTGATCTGGCTAGGTTGGGCGAATCGGACTGCTGGGATCAAAAGACACAGGATCGAGGAGCTTGTCGAAAAATCATCAAGTAGGCTAAAACTCTTCAAGAGTTGTATGGCCATAGGAAGTAAGTAAGTAAAAAAATATCACAATTGATTATATTTTGTCGCGACAGCTGTTTCGCTAACCGATGTTAGCATCGTCAGGTCGTACAATCAACTTGTTGAATCTGAACAAAACAGAGTTTACTATATCTACGAGTATATACGAGTACGTATGTATGTATGTACGTAGGTGTCTTGCATATCTGCATATCTGTACATAAATATATGCAAGACTTATAATTTGGCGACTTTCTCATTTGTTTTTGAAAGAATGTAACGTACACGGCTGTGTCAAAATGCCGAGAAAGTAAAAATAAAATCTTACCTTCAAGGACGCTCAACGCCTTGTATTTTGGACATTGTCTACTTAATTATATTCTGTGAATGTAACAAAACCCAAGAAAAGGACAGATTTTAATTTACACATATTTTAAAATACAATGATCTCTTTCTCACAATCACCTTTTCCTACCTGAGTTAATAGTGTAATAATAACAGAAAGGGCCTATTTACAAAATTATTTAAATGTATCCCTTTTACAAAAGTCCTCGCAGACTACCTGCACTTTCCAAAGGATTAAATGATACATTATCATATTATTCGTCCTTTAGTCTGGTTTAAAGGATACCCCTTTTATCAGTGACCCGTCTAGTTAACCTTTAACCCATCTTCTTGAGCTGGTTAACCAAAACTGGGAGATTAAAGTAGAATGTTTATTGGAACTTCAGACATGTAAGTTTGCTTTCAAATTTAATTTATATTCAGCTTAATTGAGTTATGTTTTAAAACAGCAGTTTTAAACGATTTTCTAAATAATGGTACTAGATAAAAATGAAGACTCTCCGATCCGTTGCGGGAACGACACCCCGAGCCATATTATTATTATTACCAATAATAATCTAGGTAAATTGTTAATAAATAATAAAGACAAAGAAGACAAACTAATCCAATCGGGAGTATACAAACTTAAATGCGACGATTGCCCATCTTATTATATAGGAAAAACAACGCGTAACATTAATTTAAGAATGAAGGAGCACATTAGGTGTCTCTCAAATAATATTTTTTCCGATTTCGCGAATCATCTCATAGAAAAAGATCACTCCTTCGATAAAAATAACGGCGTTGAAGTTTTACATATCAGTAATAGAAAAGTAACATTAAATAACCTTGAAATCCTAGAAATAAAAAAGTCGATAAAAAATAAAGAAGAAATTATTAATAATCAAATTAATTTAACTTCCAGTCCGATACTAGATTTATTTCCCCTGTCCCATTATTCCGGCTAAAATGTAATTAACACTATTTCTTGGAACCATCCCCACTCCTCCTTTACCGTTTTAATTTTATTTAGTATATAAGTAACGATTTTGTCTCATTTAGCTGTTAAAATTTATACACACTGAAGAAGGGGCTTCTGTGTCCCGAAACATGTCTGTGCAAAGTGTAATAAAGTGTTTTGATACAAAGTTATCAAAAAGTAATTCAAAAATGCACTAGAATTGAGATATCTTAGTCGAATGTGTGCATAGTCTGTGTATGATAGAGTGTCGAATGATAATTTAAGAAATAAATGTGGTGCGAATGATGGTGTTATGAACAAAATAATGAAAGGATCATTAAGATGGTTTGGACACATGGAATGAATGAATAAAGAAAGAATGGTAATGTTATCGGTGTAAATGGAACTAGAAAATCAAATATTGAATGTCGGCCACGTGAGGAGTCAGAGAAATCGACGCGCGTGCATGACACGATGTATGAATGTTGAGGAAGCGAGAGAATTATGTCAGGAAAGAAAAGTGTGGCAGTCCATTTTTTCTGCCTACCCCTTCGTGGAGACGGCGCGATGGTTAGTTAGTTTCTTTTCTTTCCGTGTCCTGTCAGGTCTCCCCAACATTGACTATCACCCTTGAGTAGGCCTCCCCGTCCTGGCCAGCTCGGAACAGCTCCCCCACGGTCCTCAGCCCCGTCCACTCTCGGATGTTCCTCAGCCAGGAAAGCCGCCTTCTCCCAACACCTCGTCGACCCTCAATCTTACTCTCCAAGATCAGATGTAACAGTGCGTACTTTTAGCCTCTCAGAACATGGCCCAAGTAGGACACCTTACGGACTTTGATGTTGCTCAGCAACTCTCTGTCAACTCTGGCTCTATAGAGAACGTTTTTGTTGCTGACCATGTCAGTCCTTCGGTGAATCCACATCTCAAAGGCCTCTAATTGGTTCATAACATTGACTTTAAGGGTCCATGACTCCACCCCGTATAGCAGTACTGACCAAACATAGCATCTGACCATTCTTTGTCGTAACATCAGGAAAGAAAAGTGTGGCAGTCCATTCTTTCTGCCTACCCCTCCGGGGAGACGGCGCGATGGTTAGTTAGTTAGTTAAGATAAATATTTTTATAAACAACAAGCGGTTGAATCGAAAATCGCAAACATAGCCGGTAGGGTTTTGGCCTGTGATAAATAAATACTGCTATTTTATTGCTATTTTGTAAAGAGAGTTATATTACATTTATTCAGAAAACATACCGTGTTGGATCATAATGTTTCAAGTATAAACATTTGGCTTGATTCTCCGGAAGAAATAATGTAATGTTATCGTGACGAATCAAAGTGCTTATTGCATACGCCGTAATATACATGTACGTAGGTACCCTCCTCCACGTTAGTGTTACCATATAATAAAATGTGCGGTGTATGTATGCGCCAACACAAGCGAGCCAAACATAAAGATACGTTGGACATGGCCTACAGAATATAAAGCGAAATGTCAATGTATAATAATATTATACGCAAACATATTATGTAAAGAACTTTGCTTTGTAGCCGTTAATTTAATTTGAAATAATTATCATCATATTAACGTTTTTATAATCGTAGAACTAACTAACCATGACGCCGTCTCTCCAGAGGGGTAGGCAGAAATATTGGACCGCTACACTGTTCCATCCTGAGATACTTTTCTCGATTCCTCCACGTTTATACATCGTGTCATGCACGCACGTCAATTTCTCCGACTCCTCGCATGACCGACATTTAATATTTGATTGATTTGAGCGTGACACATTTTCCTCAGCCTTCCTCTTTTTCTAGCTCCGTTCACGTAGTATACATACGAGTATACCTTCTTCACTATTCTGTCTTCATTGATTCTTTCTATGTGTCCAAACCATCTTAACGACACCTTACATTATTTTGTTCATAACACTTCCATTCGCACCGTATTCACTTCTTATAAGATTTAATAAAATCAGAACCTTATTTTGCAACGATAATCTTAACTTGAAACTCCGACAAAGAATGATTAATTTTACTTTTTTTTATGTACACAACAGGTCGTTTGGACCCAATTACTGTGTACAATTTTTATTTTTTAGCTATTATATTGATTCTCGTGACATGTGATAGGTAGCCAATCTATCGCCATTTTATTGTCACGTGAATTCTTCACCAGACCAAAGACAGTGTAACAATCACACTGACATCGCCGGGAATCGAACCCAGGACTTTCAACATGGAAGTAAGAGCTCGTAACCACTCTGCCACGAAGGTCGTCATGTTATATATGGTTTGTTCTACTAACCTGGACTCTAAAAATGAATGTAATGAACCGGTTGGAGGCGTTCGAGATGTGGATATACCGCAGAATGCTCCGTATACCGTGGACCGATAGGGTATGTAATGCAGAAGTACTACAGAGAGCCAGCACCAATAGAGAGCTGTTGTCGAGTGTGAAAATTAGAAAGGTCTCATATTTGGGTCATGTGCTAAGGGGATAAAAATACCACCTCTTTCGACTGATATTCATGGGTAAAGTGAAGGGACGCCGGGGAGTTGGAAGAAGGCAGCCGTCCTGGCTGCGGAACATTCAAGAGTAGACAGGAATTACAAGAGTTCAGAACCTGTTCCAAGACAGAGATGCCTTTGCTGCAATGATCGCCAACATTGGGGGGACCTGACACGGCACCGAAAGAAGAAGAATGTTCAAAATCGTTTTTGTGCAATTAATAAAATAATTGTGCAAATGCAGCGGTTGCAGGCTGCCTGAATAATGTCATATGGAGAAACAAGGACATGGGGACTGACAACAAGGTACGCATCTATAAGACCTGTGTGCGACCATTCCTCACATATGGCACTGAATCGAGAGCAGACACTGTCAAGACAAAGAGCATGCTCAGGACAACCGAGATGAAAACACTCCGCGCTATAGCTGGCAAGACCCTACGTGATCGAGTTAGGAATACAGCAATCCGAGAAATCTACGAGGTCGAAGATGTGGTCAGATGGGGACGTCAAAGACGGCGATACCGGCATCAACATGTAGAAAGGATGAGCTCAAATCGGATACCACACATAGCTCTCCATGGAACGCCAAACGGACAACGCCGACCAGGAAGACCCCCGAAACGGTGAAGAGCAAGCTGGAGTTCAGCGTCTCAAGAGGACCCGCCTGAAATAACAAACTCCTGAGTCTACCAAAAGTGAAGAAGAAGAAGAAGAAGAATAAAATAACACCATTGTGGCATATAAGCTTTTTTGGATACGCTTTTGTTTGCAAAAAATTGTATTTATATAAACGCATAGTACTTTTCACAATCGTCTATGAGTCGGTATCGACTGCAATACCCCAAGAGAAAGTGACACCACACGGTAGTGTATGTAGCAATAGTACCTACTCGTAGAGGTGGATCGTGGATAGAAAGAATGTGACCCGAATGTATCAATGTCAGTCGACTTTATTTCTAGTGTCCGCACACGAGTATTCTTTTGTGTTTGCAAGAGAAACATACGCCAAAAGATAATGCATACGTATAGTATACGTTCATAATTATTCAATAATTTATTTTTCCAAATAACAAAACATTTTCTAGACATTTAGCTTTTCAGATAATCTAATGATTTTACTGAAATCTCTTGAAGAAAGTACATTTTAAATAATAAGAAATTAAGTGTATAATGAAGAATGAATGAAGAAAGAATGGTAAAAAAATTATATGTTAATGATGTAAATGGAACCAGAAATAGAGGAAGACCGAGGAAAATCTGGCACGATCAAATAAATCAAATATTGAATATCGGAAGTGAAGCATGGAACTGGCAAAGGAAGGATGAAAGTAGAATAAATGCAGTAGAAATGAGATCTCTTAGACGAATGTGTGGATATTCTGTATATGATAGAGTGTCGAATGAAAATATAAGAAGTGAATGCGGTGCGAATGATGGTGTCATGAACAAAATAATGAAAGGATCATTAAGATGGTTTGGACATATGGAAAGAATGAATCAAGAAAGAATGGTAAAAAAATTATATGTTAATGATGTAAATGGTACCAGAAATAGAGGAAGACCGAGGAAAACGTGGCACGATCAAATAAATCAAATATTGAATGTCGGCCATGTGAGGAGTCAGAGAAATCGACGCGCGTGCATGACACGATGTATGAATGTTGAGGAATCGAGAGAAATATGTCAGGAAAGATAAGTGTGGCAGTCCATTATTTCTGCCTACCCCTTCGGGGAGACGGCGTGATGGTTAGTTAGTTTGTTAAGTGTATACAAATGTCAGCTGTGATCAGTTCAAATTCAATTGTGCTTAAAAATTGACATAAATATCAATATTACAATTTTGTGCATTTTTCGTAATTATTTTATAAACTCTTAAATTTAAAAAAAATAACCAAATGACATGTTATAAATTCTATGTTATATGTTATAAATAACCTCATTCCAGCTTATATCACATTAGTATACAGTACCCACATTAAAATCTTTTTCCCTATACAATCTAGCAACAACAAAAAAATAATACTACCTTCAACTTTTATCACCTTTCTTATTAATGTAATCTATTTCCTTTTGAGTCTATATTATGTGTAATTGTTCCTTCTAATTACTGTTTTTATTATTACATTTTTCACTTTACACACATATTTTCTCCTATAAATAGTAACTAACCGTTCTAACCGTAAAATTAAAATAATTAGGTACCTTACTCAACTCCAGCAAGAACTTCAAAATTATATCAAAGAAATTATTCAAATTGACATTGGAAAAAATACACATACAGGTTCGAAAAATCACGAAAATTTGACATTTGATATATTATTGTAACACCTGATGATGTCAACATAGATTGATGAAACAGCTGTCGCGTAAAATAAAATACAATTGTGATACAAAAAACAAAGTTTATTCATTAACAGTTTAAAATGTTAAGGTATCATAGTGTTTCGGCCAAAACAATGGACTATATAATTATTTTAATGTTAATATTGTATAGAATCTTGTTCACTTCCCCTGATCTGTCGGTAAATAGAGGATAAAATTTATAACAGTGTCACCAGTCTGACGATGCCACCGAGCCGGGCGAAATTGATCTCTGTCAAAATAAAGACAACTAGTGAAAATAGTTTATAACAAATATCGTTTTATTTCATTATTATTTAATTTTTCTCGAACAATGATCTAAAAATCCACATTAAATAATACGTATGAACGACGGCCTTCGTAGCAGAGTGGCAACAGTTATGAATGCCACACAAAATCCCGGGCTTGATTCCCGGCTATAACAGAGTGAAAAAAATTCTCTCGCTGTCTTTGGTCTGGTAGAATTCACGTGACAATAAGTGACGATAAACAAGCTACATATCACATGTCAAGAAAATAAATCGCTTTTAAAAATGGTATTCAGTAATTAGGTTCAAGTAACTTGTGTACAAATATGCGTGGAAAACAACGTGAAACTTCCATATTAAAAGACCCAACTGGCATCCCAAGAACCAGCAAAGATATTACTTTGCTGCAAACGAATCCCTAGAAATGATCTTTAAAAAAATCGAATTAAACGTCTTTTCTCTTAATCCAAGTCCAATTCTTATAGTTTTATAATATTTTATATGAGTGATATGTCTCGCCTATTAACGACTACGACATTTGATATTGCCTTAGTATGGTGAAACATCCATAAAATATAATAAGGGTGCCTGTCCACCGGAGCGGAGCTAGGTGGCGGAGCGGTGAGCGAGGTAAAAATCCACCAATAGAATTGCATAAAAACTCCGCTCCTCTTCAGTGGACAGGGAGTTGCGAACTAGTTTAAAAATGCATACAAAATCGGGAAGCGGAGCGAGGACGCGGAGCGGAGAAGCGGACTCGCAGCCTAGCTCTGCGTATAGAATAACAGTCCGCAACTCCGCTCCGCTACCTAGCTCCGCGTCTATGGACAGACACAGTCCGCAACTCCGCTCCGCATTACTCCCTCGCTCCGCTCCGGTGGACAGGCACCCTAAAACTTCTATAAAACAGAATACAGTAAAGAAAAGTACAGGGCGACTGGTAACTACGGTGGAAGGATGACCTGAACAGACATGTCGGAATAACTTGGATGCAGTTTGCCCAAGACAGAGTGACGTGGAAGCAAATGGAGGAGTCCTTTGTCCAGAAGTGGACGGGAAAAGATTAATGAAGAAGAAGAGGAAAAAAGACTTATTGTTTTTATGATACTTAAAAGGAAGAAATACTCATACAATCTCATCAATATCTAAACAATTGTATACAGTATAATTGGGTTCATATAACCTGTTGCATACAAAATATTAGATATCAACGGGAAACTACCACATATAAAAAGCCCAAGTGGCATCCCAAGAACCAATAAAAATTTTAATAGACCATGCTGCAAACCAATGCCTAGGACTGAATCCTTTAATGAAAATAAGTTATCATACCCAAGCCGTGCTTTGCTCTGCATGCCATCCCGCCAGCCAGTCAGCAAATGTGTCAACGTTTTCCTGGAAAGGCTCCTCGTCTCGCGTGCGGCGACGAGGACCAGCCTTCCATCTTCAGGGTTGTCGCCACTCTCTGGAGACTTCCGTCCTTTGCTTCTCCTGCCGCCATTAACGTCGTCTCCTCTTGCCCCGCCACCTCTTCGTAGTCCGATATATTGTTCCTAGTTGTTGCATCACTGCAAATAGAAATATATCAACTAATTCAAATATGGCTGTATACAATGAAGTTCTTGTGAAAATCCTTATATATGGAAGGGAAGCTTGCGGCTGGCAAAAGAAGAGTGAAAGTAGAATAAATGCTATTGAAACGAGATAACTGAAAATAATGTGAGTGAAAACGATGTATGTACGAATATGAGGCATGTAAAGCAAATGATTTCTCCCAAGTGAAATTAAAAAAGGATCTCTTAGATGGTTTGGACATTGTCAACAAGTAGTGTGAATGGAAAAAGCAGCCCAGGACGGCCGTGGAAAAATGGCATTACCAAATTAATCAATCGCGGAAAGGCTGCTGCATTCAAAGTCGGAAAAATCGACGAGCGTGTGTGTAACGATGTATGAATGTAGAGGAATCTCAAAAGGTATGTATGAATGGAGGAGTGTGGTGGTCCATCCTCTCTGCCTACCCTTCCAAAGAACCTAAATTATGATTAGTTAGTTGAGGTATTTACTGTTAAAAATTTTAAGCAGGTGTTTTTTTTTTTCAATCAACCTGAACTTTTTACCATTTTTAATATCAATGCTGGGTTATACGTAATATAGGCTAATATTATTTTAAATAAGTATACCAAAACTAAGTTCATATAACTAAGATTCGAGCGTTTATTATCGTGTGTAAATAAAATACAATTTAAAACCAATCAGTCTGATTTACCAGGAGTGCATAAGCGTACAGATGTATTGTAATATGCGATATGCACTGATAAGACACTCACACAGATGCGCGTACTTTATTTATTGATTTTCTTCATCCCGAGACCAACACACATCAGCTGTTATCTCCTCTGTAATAAGCTAATAATAATTCAGAACGAACGGCGAAAGTAAGCGAGGTGTTTACGATAATTTTGTCGTCACTGGTGCAGTTTTTTTTATGCTGACGTATCACATACTCCAAAACGATTTAATACCACACGCGAACATAGACAAAATAACATTCGTTTTATAAAATTACAAGTTTCTATGGCGTAGACAAAATTACTTTCAATTATTTGATACATAGATAATTTATTGTACCAAAACGTCCATACGACGTAGTAATTAATTTAGCATTATAAGTTATAATGCATATATCACAAATTTCATCACCAAATGAAATATCGAAGCAATAACAATACTTATATAATATAATATAAGGAAACGCATAAGTTATACGAATCTGGAACCCGTGCTATTGAAATCAACAGAGTCAGACGCAACTGACAGAAACGAAATTCGCTGAGACACATTCCAGGTAAGTAATCGTGTATTTTGAAGGATAATTTTAAATTGTGTATTATCCATCATAATTAGGTGTAAATATTTATTCATGAGGACGTAGGATAACACTTCCGAAATATTTAGTAAATAATCTTTTTATTTAGTAAATATTTAGTAAATAATCCATTGTTTTGGCCGAAATACTATGATACCTTAACATTTTAAAACTGTTAATGAATAATTTATTTTAATTTGTTTATAAGCGATTTTTATTTTTGGATGGAGTTTCCGATAATTTGAGAAGTCTTCTGCCCAAAGACATAAAACCCGCATTCTACACCCAAAACAATTTAGGACATATTCTCAGAAATTCTAAAGAGAAACGTAATATTTTCAACTAAAGTGGAATCTACCAGATTAATTGTGAGGACTGTGATGCCATGTAAATCGGAAAGACGGGTCAATCATTTTTTAAAGAGGTTATACGAACACAAAATTTCAAACAAAAACAGAAACATCTTTTCGGAAATGGCCAATAATTGCTTGAATTTTGACCATCATTTCGAGACCAAAAACACAAAATTTTTACATATAGCAAATAATCCTCAAAAATTATAGAAATTAAACAATTTAAACATTTTAAAGGCCAAAAAATGTAAACTAAATGTTATTAAAAACCAAATTCCTTCTTATTTCCCATTAGTATATAGTACATTAAAAACTTTTCCCTTGTACAATCTTCCTAAAAAATAATAATACTACCTTCAACTTTTGTCACCTTTCCTATTAATGTAATCTACGTACTTCCTGGTATTGTTTATCGTTTTTAATTTATTATCTTTCATCGTTTTTGACTCTATACTATGTGTAATTGATCCATTTTTTTATTATTTTATTATTATATTTTCCACCTTTAATATTTTCTCCTATAAACAGTAACTAACCGTTATTTTAATTAAAATATATAGGTACCTAACTCAATTTCAACAAGAACTTCAAAATTATATCAAAGAAATTATTCAAATTGACATAGGAACAAATACACATAAAGATTCGAAAAATCACTAAAATTTGACATTTGATATATTTTTGTAACACCTGTCAACATTGGTTGATGAAACAGCTGTCGCGTAAAATAAAATAATATTTTGATACAAAAAACAATGTTAACAGTTTTAATTAACAGTTTTAAAATAATATTTTTATTTTGTAAAAATATTTAATAAATAAAGTGGATTATATAGTGTTCAATTCTTCTTCCAAATTAACAATATTATTCTATAGTGTTAACGCCTTTACCTTTAATAAAATAATCATATATGTATTAGTTATATTAATTCACTATTTTCAAAACATATTTTCATTGTAATATCTGTAATCCTGGACTATTTTATTTTATCTTTCATTTAAGTTGTTCGAATCTTAAACAAACTAACCATCACGACGTCTTCTCGAAGGGGTTAAGAAGAAAGGCACACTTTTCTTTCCTGACATATTTCTATCGCTTCCTCAACATTCATACATAATGTCATGCACGCGCGTCGATTTCTCTGACTCCTAAAGTGGTCGACACTCAATATTTGATTTATTTGATCGTGCCATGTTTTCCACGGTCTTCCTCTATTTATGGTTCCATTTACATCGTTAACATATACTTTTTTACCATTCTTTCTTCATTCATTATTTCCATGTGTCCAAATAATCTTAATGATCCTTTCATTATTTTTTATACGAGTATAACACCATCATTCGCGCCGCATTCAGTTCTTATATTTTCATTTAACACTATCATACACAGAGTATTTACACATTCATTTAAGAGATCTCATTTCTACTTATTCTACTTTCATCCATCTTTTGCCAGTTGCATGCTTCGCTTTCATACATAAGGGTCGGTACAAGGACATCATTGTGCACTGCCATTTTAGATTTTTTGGATAGGTTTTTGTTTGCGATGACAACTTTCTTTCAGTATCCCTCTCCACTCGCCCATCTTTTGTAAACATACTACCCAAATACACGAACTCATCTACTTGTTTTTATCGATTTTTTATCGTAGAATGTATTCATATAATAAGTATTTAAGAAAACAAGGGTTTTCTGTAAGATGTAATTTAAGAGAATAGCATTAAATCAAATGATATTAGTGAAAAAGTGGGTTTCTCTTAATATTTAATAAATAGTTTTGTATCTAATTTCAAACAATAATAATATTTCTATGATACCTACATGAAATAATACAATTATGAAGAAAAAAATCATACGTAATGAGTATCCGTACCTTTCATGTGAAATGAGCGTGTAAAAAGTTGACATTTCGCAAGAATTAATAACATGAGCCAATCTGACATTACCGAACAGAATTCGATATTTCTAAATTTAAATTCTAAGGATCCCTTTGACATCGTACCCCAGAGTTTGTTGGGTGACTCTTTGTACATCAGAACACCGAAACGCGTACCCCTCCCTTAAGGGCAATCTCACAAAGAGAGTTTCAACCTTTGGAGATAAGAGGTTTTGTATTTTTGAGATTTTTTGGGACTCCAGAAATAAAGACATTTAAAGACAGTGCCTTATTGCTTATTTGTGTTGCTGATAATTTTATTTGAATTCTACATACGCAGAGTGTCAAATGCAAATATAATAATTTAATGCAGTGCGAAAGCTATATGAACAAAATATTAAATAGTCAATAAAATGGTTTGGACACATTGATTAAAGAAGAATGAAAAAATTTAAAATGCATTGAAAAATGGAATAGAGTGTCAAATGCAAATATAAGAAGTGGATGCAGTGCGAAATTAATAACTCAAAATAATGGAAGGCTCATTTAGATTGTTAGGACACAGATGGAATGATAAAGGAATGATAAAGAAAGTTTCTTCTATGTTCGCCATATTTTGTGTTGTAGATGTTTTATTTGTCTTTTTATTTTTTATATGCTTTGTATATACAATACTAACTTTTTTTTAAATGTAATTAAATATCAGACATGTTTCGGACAACCCGGTCCTTCCTCAGTGATATTAAAAAGGTATTTAAAATATTATAAAATTGTTCACAAATATGATCAGTTTTCACCTTTGTATATTTATAAATCATTTTATAATATTTTAAATATCTTTATAATAGAACTGAGAAAGGACCGGATTGTCCGAAATTTGTTTGATATTTAATTTTTTTAAATTTAAAGTTAGTGTTGAATATACCAGAGGCAGACCTAGAGCCACCTGGAGAAGAACCCTGCAGGACGAGGTTAAGGCAGCAGATCTCACTTGGGACGATGTTAAGCATCAGGCATGCGATAGAGTCGGGTGGAGAAGATTCCTTGAGGCCCTATACACCACGGAGGTGTGACAGGACAAAAAGAAGAAGAAGAAGTTGAATATACAAAATATATAAAAAAGAAAAAGATGATAAAGAAAGTATCTATAAACGGAACTAGAAACAGAATAAGACCGAGGAAAACGTGGCACGATCAAAACAATCAAATATTAAATAACGGCCGCGTGAAAAATCGACGAGCGTGAATGACACGATTTATTAATGTTGAGGAATTGAGAGAAGTATTTCAGGAAAGAACAGTGTGGCCGTACATTATTTGTGCTTGCTCCTTCGGTGATTAGCTAATTATATTACTTTGTTTAAATTTATTTTTAATAACAAAAAAAACATTATAATTTTTATGTATAATGTTACTCAATTTTGAGAGCATTTGCTCTTAAACATTGGTTCGTTTCGTATGAAAATGTATGATAGTTCTCATTATTAATCACGTTCTTAACAACATCACCAGAAGTAGGTTGGTTATGTATAGTATCTGTGAGAAAAAACTAAACCATACTGAAGTTGTCGAAGATACCTGTCTACAAAATAAAGAAAAATCCTTTTTCGGATGGTTAATTTCTCGAAAAATCGCATTATAAGCTTGACAAAAAGAGTAAGTGAGAATATATCCCTTCCTTTCTGCAAACTATTGGTCTAAAGACACAGAAGTGCAAATTGACTGTAAATATCTTATAATAATGTATACGAGTACAGTTCGTCATTAGCATACCTACATGAAGGTAAATAAGGGATTTCGTATACATTCTGAAACACTTATTTTCTTCTTCATCATCCTTCTTCCATCTACAGCTGGATTAGACTTCTTCCATTATCTGCACTCGCCCATCTCTCATTGTAATTAAATAAAAACTAAATAAAGCAATCCTTAAAATACAGGTATATTATAAAATATTTAGTTTTATTTCACTTGATTTTTAGCATCAACCGGTTTCGGCAACTCGCTGACACCTTCAAAGCGGTGACCAGACAATGGCAGCGACTAGAATATGGCAGCGACTAGAAGATGGCAGCGATCTGCCGAAACCAGTCGAAGGTAAAAATCAAGCCGAATAAGACTAAACGTTTATTATTATTTTTTTCATTACTTACACATGTGTATATTAGCTTCCTCTGTATTCATTCGGCGTGTTATGTACGCACGTCTATTAGTTTTTCGGTTGATCAAATTTTAAAATTAGATTCAATTTTTGTTTTTATGTTAACGCCTGAAGTTTATAAGAAATGGACTTTTGTTGAACTAATGAAATTACACTGGGGAATTCCATAATTTTGATTATATTATATGAATCACGAAATTATCATTATTAACTTTTATGCGTACTTAATGAAATACTATTCGAAGCGTTTTAAACTATACCTAGAATCAGAACCTTCGTATGCAAACCTAAGTTTTTAACCCTCCCTTCCCTACGATGGGTATCTTCTACACGTTGCTTCTAATAACCATAAATATCTCTATAAATATAATAAATACAAGGTTAAGATTTTATCGGGTACATCGGAGCTATTTTGTGAACATCGGAAACAAATTCGTGTATAAACAGCGCTGTGAGTGCGCGACAATATATATTCGCATCTCACTCTTGCATACTTCTCTGCGGAAGCGCAAGGAGCTCAATGTTCTCACTGCCGCCGGCAGTAGCTCTTGGGCTTGCAACCAGATGCCTATGCCGACCTATGCCCGTTACGTGAGCATTGCCAGATGTTTTTTTGATGTTTTCAGCAAATAAATCTCAATTATTATAATTTTTTAATTCAATTATAATTAATTAAGTGGATTAGCTATGAATGTTCTTATTTTTCCGATTAAAAATCGCTAATTTTTAATGATGTAAGGGAAAGGTTAACAACGCGCTAAAACAGCAAGATTTTTGGTCAAAATGGGCGTGGCTTGCTTGGTACTCTATCCCGCATAGATTATCATAGATGAACAAATATTTTCATATTATTTTTTCTTTGCGTAAGTAATGACTCTCATTGCTCAGTTCTCGTGAACAGTGCCGCCGCGGTTCTTTCTTCATCGAACCCAACTGGTTTCACTCGACCTTGCATTATTTCCTTCTCGGCTCTTCTGAATCTGTATTGGGTAGGTACCAAGGTATCGGTTGTTGTTTAGATAATGTTTTAATAAACTAGACAGGTACTTGTTTCAAATCGCGAGGTCTGTTTTTTTACCATGCGTCATACAGTTGGTGAAGAAAATAAGAGAGACTGAAAAAAATCTGAGGTTAAAAAGTTGTGTTCAAAAATTCCGAGTGTTGTGTGAAGCCTTAATTTAATTTATTTCATTTCATTTATTTATTTTAAACATATCTAAAGCATTACAGATTTTTTTTTACAATACACTAAAGATACAAGTTAGAGATACACAATAATAAGTAATACATAATAGATTAATAAAAAGAGCGAGAAACATAAGATGCATGACAAATTAATAAGATAAATATACCATACAATTATAATAAAGATAGTACTTCCCTCAGATGAGCCAAACTATCACAAAATATGTCAAACTCCGAGGTGATACGATTAAGCAAAGATAATGCTCTACCTACCGACATAACCATTGGCAGGTTGGTTCTGCATCGTGGGAGATAAAACAATCTATGGCCCCTTTGTCGAAGATAATTATCAGGGACGAACAGACCTACATCACTCAGGATTTCTGAGTTGTGTATACAACCGCCTATCAGTCGAAAGAAATGGACACCCAAGTGAATGTCTCGTCTCCTCTCGAGTGACTGGTAGCCTAGCATCCCTAGCAAGAAATCAGCTGGAAAGAGCCACGGGTAATATCCATACTCCCTAAGATAGAGGTATCGCAGGTATTAGAGGCGATTCGCGAATTGAAACTGAATAAGATGTAAATGTTATTATTTTACTAACTAACTAACCATCACACCGTCTCCCCGGAGGGGTAGGCAGAAAGAATGGAACGCCACACTGCTCTGTCCTGACACACTTCTCTCGCCTCCTCTACATTCATACATCTTGTCATTCACGAACGTCGATTTCTCCGACTCCTCACGTGACCGACATTCAATATTTGATTGATTTGATCGTGCCACGTTTTCACGTTTTCTAGCTCCGTTCACGCCGTTTACATATACTTTCTTTACCATTCTGTCTTCACTCATTCTTTCCATGTGTCCAAACATCTTAATGACCCTTTCCTTATTTTGTTCATAACACTTTCATTCGCACCACATTCACTTCTTATACTTGCATTTGTCACTCTATCATATACAGATTCGTCTTAGAGATCTTATTTCAACTGCATTTATTTTACTTTCATTCTTTCATTTTCATGCTTCACTTCCATACATAAGGGTCTTCTTATTTAATTTTTTTTTATTTTTAGATTCATCTTCTTCTCCCTAGCAGTCTTCCAACTCGCTGTCCAGGTTGGCTGTTGGGGTGGGCTCTCCTCGTACTAAGGCTGTGAGTCCTGCTATTGCTTACTTCATATACGACTATGCCAAGTTTCCGGAACAGACTGCATTCATTAATGCTACAGAACAAAACTTATTTTATATAATTGTTATAAAATCGTCTTTTATATCGCATTCTAACTAACTAACTAACCATCACGCCGTTTCCCCGGAAGGGTAGGCAGAGAGGATGGATCGCCACATTGATCTATCCTGACATAACTCTCGCGCCTCTTCTACATTCACACATCGTGACATGCACGCTCGTCGATTGTTCCTACTTCGAACATGGCCACCTTTCAGTAATTAATTAATTTGGTCATGCTATGTCTTCCTTGGCCTTCCTCGACTTCTTTTTCCATTCACTCATCCATTCGTTCCGTTGTCCAAATCATCATAGTGACCCTTTCTTGATTTTATTTATCACTTGATTTTATTTATCAAGCTTTACAATCCTTTCTTACTTTATCATTAGATATTTTATCGCTCATGTTAGAGAGAGTTCAGAAAAGATTTCTGAGATATCTCTGCATGAGGGAGTTTGGTAGCTACCCGTGGCTTTATCCCACTGCATTCCTCTTGGGCATGCTGGGGACCAATAGTTTACAGATAAGGAAAGAGATAGGTGCACACTTACCCATTTCTTCAGACTTATCAGGGGATTCTTTGAGAATTCCGTCATATTGGAGGCTATCCATCTTTATGTTCCGGATGGTTATCTTCGACAGCGTCAGCACAGACTGTTTTATCTCCTAACATGCAGAACCAACCTGCCTCTGGTGATGCCGGTGGGGAGAGAAATCAAACTGCTGAACATGATCGCTTCGGAGATCGATGTCTTTCATATTCGTGAAAGTACGTTCAGAAGACAAATACTCTTGACTTTGGAGAGTATCTTGTATTCCTAATGTCGAACCATCTCTCATGCGTTCCTGGTATTATATATTTATTATGTTTTACCTGTTCTCAATAGATGCCTTAAACTATTATATAAAAAATGTTTGTAATGTCTTTTGAGATAATAAACTGATTTGATTTGATTTGATTTATCATACATTGTTTTTCCGCACATCCTTCTTAGTGACATCATTTCTACAGCATTTATCCTACTTTCATCCTTCTTCTGCCACCTCCAAGCTTCACTTCCATACATAAGGGTTAATCTCTTCTTCTTTCCGTTTGCTAATTCCCATCATCTGAGCTCGACCGTCCTCGTTCGAAGATCAGAAACATTTCTATCATAGTTCATCTTCACTGTCGGCAGTTTTATGTTTATATTTAATAGAATTTGATATTGAGTTCTGATTTTGAAAATTTGGTTTAGTTCATGTGACACTCCCGTAAATTTGGAGATATTTCGTGTATAAGTGAATTGTTTTGGCCAATTTGATTGTTGCCGCACTTTATAATAGTTAATTGTGATACGTAATACGTTTGTGCGGTTTTGACGTTAAAATTATAAAAGTTTTTTCGTTTATATAAAGAATTTTGACAGGTGTAAAAAAATAAAAATTTTAATTGTTCCAATGACAATTTGAATAATTTCTTCAATATTATTTTAAAATTCTTGCTGGTGTTTAATTGCTTTTAGTACCTAATTGCAGCTAATTTGGTGGATGCGAGTAACATAAATCTAATAATCACAAAAGTCCGGATCGTCCATGTCAACAAGTGCACCATCTGAAATGAACATTATGTGTTAATATATTTTATTTTATATCATTGTATTTTATATGATTTGTTTTAGATTTATTTTGTGGATGTTGGACGATCGAAGTGTGCGTGGGAGATGCCTATTGGTGGCGATGAGGTTCGCAACCCAAGACACCGCGTCTCCCGCGGAGCGAAAATAGAAGGATGGAGTGCCACATCGGTTAAAATGTGACAGTCCATTCTTTCTGCCTACCCTTTCGTGGAGACGGCGTGATGGTTAGTTAGTTAGTTAGTTGATTTTGAGTTGGAATATAACGTATAAAATTGGCGTGATTTTAGTGGGACCACGATTGAAATAGAGAACCTTGTACGAAACAGCTCGAAGCATTTCCTCTCTAATCTTTATTCTTTGTGTTAACAAACTTACCTTGATTGTTGTACTCGCACAAGGTTTAAGATTTGACTCGTGTGGTCCGCACAGCCGCTTTTGGGGGTCCTCTGTCCGCTATAAACCGAGGAAATTTCACGTACGACCGCAGTAACGGCTATTATAGACAGATATATCTCAGGGGCGTCCGTTGAACTTTTTTAATACAAACCCCACCAGAAATTCTATGTAGGTGAATATAATGACCCCCAAAGGACGTGCACCGAAAGGTCGCAAGAAAGTGTAGCCTATATATGTTTACATTCAAGGATTAATTGTATCTCAATAGAGACGAAGATGTTAATTGGAAACAGAATATGGTTGATCGAGGTGTTTACAGGACTTATGACCTGTCATTGGTTGGGTTATGTAATACAACATTCTCCATTCCACCTTTTCTTCTGACCACCATGTCTGACAATTTTTTGGAAGTTGTATATATGTTAATCTGTAACACCACCCTTTACATGGTAGTTTCAATCTACACACTAGCGCCATCTGTGAAGATTGTATTTTTACATTCATAAAAAATCTCGCAATTTATTTCTGATGGCCGAGTGATGATTGAATACAGATTTGACCTTTTGACCAATTCACTTACATACCACATGTTCCAGATCGAACTCACTCACATTATTACATATTCATATTTTTAAACCTTTTTACAATGTATTCCTCGCATATTCTTATAGGCCATTGGTTCCCAACATTTACTAGACGACCGCCCCATTTACAGTAAAAAAACTTGACGCCCTCTATATCTACTATTTTGTAAAATATTATTTTTCTTCCTCTTAGTTTAGGTCGTATGACCTGTTTATGACGGTGAGCTGTCCTGGGATGATGATGTCCAGCCATCTCTCCATCTTTTTGGCGGCCTTCCTGGTAATCTCTTGCTGCTTGAGTTTTCATCTTTAAGAATTTTTGCGATATTTTTTTCCTTGTAACAGGTCGTTTGAACCCTATTACTGTATACAATTTATTTTAGCTATTATATTGATTCTTATGACATGTGATATCACGTGACCGACATTAAATAGTTGATTGATTTGATCGTACCAAGTTTTCCTCGGCTTTCCTCTATTTCGAGTTCCATTAACATCGTTATCATATACATTTTTATCATTCTTTCTTCATTCATTCTTTCCATATATCCAAACCATCTTAATGTTCCTTTCATTATTCTGTTCATAATTCTTTCATTCGCATCGCATTCACTTCCTATATTTGCATTTGACACTCTATCACATACAGTTTTAACACACACATTTCTACTGCATTTATTATACTTTCATCCTTATTATGCCAGTTCCATGCTTCACTTCCATACAAAAGGGTCGGCACAAGAACATCATTGTGCGCTGCCATTTTACTCATTTAATAATTTTAAATTAACAAAAATAATGCGAAAATGGAGATAAAGGGGAAATCTTGGAAAAAGTATGTTTCATAAATTATTCAAAGATCTTGTCAGATGTAGTTATCTCCGTGCAAGAGAGATAGATAATAGAATCTGTGAATGTTTCAAATCAAATCAAATCAAATCAGTTTATTAACTCAAACCGCAAAATGTTTAGGGCATCTATTGAGTACAGGTAAAATATTATAAAAATACAACATAATACCAGGAACGCATTATAGATGGTTCGACATTAGGAAGACAAGATACTTTCTAAAGTATTTGTCCCCTGAACGTACTTTCACTAATATGAAAGACGTCGATCTCCGAGGAGACCGCGTTCATGGCCCTATCTTTGAACCTTGTGGTACCCCTGAATTTACAAGAAAAGGTTCCGACTGAAAAATTCCGTATGAGACGAATTGTTTTCTCCCCTCGAGGTAACTTATAAAGAATCCAATTTGAGATAGCTTTGCTATCAGAATGTCGTGGTTCACAGTATCAAAGGCCATTGAGAAATCATTATATGAACAGTCAACGTGGTGACCATTATCCAACGCTCTTGTTATGTATTCTGTGGATACCATGAGATTAGTTTCAGTAGAGCGCCACTTCCTGAATCCATGTGTTCGGTTGTAATATGGGGGTCGACTTTCGGAGATATACGAGTATGTTGAGGATTGCACCAGGATGTAAGATATTGCGGTCTTCTTTGCATGCCCCTGCGGGTATGCGGCGTGATGGTTAATTACATGGATATTTATTTATAATAAAATGCAACACACATAAACTGTAATAAACCGTATTTAATAACGGATACCATATTAACCCCTTCAATGCTAAACAAAAATATTTCCTTATCCAAAAATCTATAGTATTAACTATAAATGCCATACCGAAAGTCCCAGGTTCGATTCCATATTTTTAACCATTCTTTCCTCATCCATTCGTTCCATACGTCCAAACCATCCTAGTGACCCTTCCTTGATTTTATTTATCACGCATTCATCCGCCTTACATTGCTATCTTACTTCATAATTAGATATTCTATCATACATTGTTTTTCCGCACATTCTTCTTAGTCAGCTCATTTCTACGGCATTTATCCTACTTTCATCCATCTTCTGCCAACTGCAAGCTTCACTTCCGTACATAAGAGTCGGCATTGAGAACTCCATTGAGCACTACCATCTTTGCTTCGGTCGATATATTTCTGTTTGCGGTAATGACTTTGAGTGCACCCTTTGAGGGATACTCGCACATGTTAGAGAGGGTTCAGAAAAGATTTCTAAGATATCTCTACATGAGGGATGGTAGCTATCCTTGGCTTTATCCCACTGCATTCCTCTTGGGCATGCTTGGGACCAATAGTCTGCAGATTAGGAGGGATGGATTCGAATTTACCCATTTCTTCAGACTTATCAGGGGATTCTTTGAGAATTCCGTCATCTTGGAGGCTATCCAGCGTCAGCACAGATTGTTTTATCTCCCAGCATGCCTGAAAGAACGAACCTGCCTCTGGTGATGCCGGTGGGGAGACGAATCTAACTGCAATACATGATCTCTTCGGAGATCGACGTCTTTCATATTCGTGAAAGTACGTTCAGAAGACGAATACTCTTGACTTAAGAGAGTATCTTATATTACTAATGTCGAACCATCTCTCATGCGTTCCTGGTATTAAATATTATATTTTACCTGTTCTCAAAGATGCGTTAAATAAAAAATGTTGTTTGTAATATCTTTTGAGACAATAAATTGATTTGATTTGATTTGCCGTTTTTTGAAAAACAACATGGCAGCCAAAGGGTTAATAAAAATGTTAGTTCTGTTATTCGAGTTGCAGTCGACCTACTTGACATGCCTCTAATAATAATAATTTCACTTTTTAATACCAGCGCGCCGTCTGAGGTCGCGCCAACTCACCAAAAAAACAAACCAAAATCACAAAAAGACAAATTTAAAATCAATCTACCTAGCACACTTTTATAATGTGTCTTAAAAACGAAATATTTTTCTACATACGCACATGAGTAAAAATGTCTCCTCACCAGCTTGCACGCTTAAAATTGTTCATTCTAATGAAAACGTTATTTTACGAAATGCCACTTCTAACATGTTTTTCTTCCTCGTTTACGCAAGCCTATGCTTGGTGCTAAATTAACCACGTAATAGAAAAATTGATTTGTTTCTATTGTGTGATTTGTTTGCGGGTGTGATCTGACTGAACATTCTTACACGTTGGCTTCAAAAAAGATAAATAAGTTTGCATCGAAAAACGCCATCAAGGACATAAGTACGAGCGGTGTTGATATTTTATTTATATGGAATCTAAGAACATGTATGTATTTATATATACAGGTATAATCACATACATATAAACATTCATAAAACAAAGAGAACCAACCATTACTGGTACCTATAAGGTTACTGGACAAGGTGTATATTTTTAATACTTTATATTAGCATAATGTAAAATAAAAATAAATGGCGCTCTCAAAGACATCACTGCAAATAGAAGTACATATAGGAGGCCTGTCCCTTAGAGATAGAGTCAGGAACGAAACGGTGAGGGATAAAACAAGAGTCACAGACGTGATCCACCGGGTGACGACTTTAAAATGGAAATGGGCAGGGCATGTCGCTAGAGCTGCAAACGAAAGATGGACCAAAATACTGCTGAATTGGAGACCGAGAGACACGAGAAGAAGAGTAGGAAGACCACAAATGAGGTGGAGAGATGACCTGGAACGATACGCTGGGGTGCTATGGATGCAGACAGAGAGATCGACATGGAGGGACATGGAGGAGGCTTTCGTCCAAGAGTGGACGGCGATAAGCTGAAGAAGAAGAAAAATATAGGAGTTTAAATGCCTACCCTTTTGTGTGGAAGTAAAGCTTGAAGCTGGCAAAAGAAGGATGAATGCCGTAGAAATGAGATCACTGAGAAGAATATGCGGGAATCTGATATTTGATAGAATACCTAACGATGAAATAAGGAAGAAATTTATCCTACTTTCATCATCATCAAATCAAATCAAATCTGTTTATTTTCTCAAAAGATATTACTAACAAAAATTATAGTTTAACTCAACTATTTAGAACAGGTAAAATATACAATAATATTATACTCGTATAATACCAGGAACGCATGAGAGATGGTTTGACTTTAGGAATACAAGATACTGTCTAAAGTTAAGAGTATTTGTCTTCTGAACGTTCTTTCACTAATATAAAAGACGTCGATCTTTGAAGCGATCATGTTCAGCAGTTTGATTGCTCCCCCCACCGGCATCACCAGAGGCAGGTTGGTTCTGCATGTTTTGAGATAAAACAGTCTGCGCTGACGCTGTTGAAGATAACCATCCGGAACATAGAGATAGGAGGATACCCTCCAAAATGAAGAAATTCTCTAAGAATCCCTTGATAAGTCTGAAGAAATGGTTAAGAGTGAACCCATACCTCCATATCTATAGACTATTTCCGCCAAGAATGCCCAAGAGGAATACAGTGGGATAAAGCCACGGATAGCTACCAAACCCTTCCATATAGAGATATCTCAGAAATCTGTTCTCAACCCTCTCTAACATCGCCTCGCCTCGTGGGGACTCCATATTATCGAACCACACTCGAGCCGGCTCCGGACCAATGGTTATACAGTATTCGTAAAACATAAGGATTCCTGAAAACCTTACCAGTTCGGAGAATAAATCCCAACATTTTTAGTGCAACTCCACATTTTCTCTCGAAGTGAGCATGGAAAGTGAGCCTACTTTCATAAACAATACCAAGATGCTTCATCGTTGAAATACGCTTAAGTTGCTGGTTATCCATTGTGTATCTGTAATAAACAATACGCAATGCTCTCGTAAAAGATAAAATTACGCACTTAGAGACATTAAAATGAATTTGATTGGTTTTACTCCAGCGGACGATATTATTTACATCTGACTGGAGACGGGGCCAATCTTCATGGTTCTTTATCTCAAGGAATAATTTAAGATCATCTGCAAATAAAAAAAATCGCGAACATTTTATAATCCTCGCGAAATCATTTATGATAATGGTGAAGAGGAGTGGACCAAGGTTTGAGCCTTGTGGCATTCCGGAATAGACCATAGTATCTTTACAAAGATATATTTTTTTAAATGCAATAAATTTGGCAAAACAAAATATGTATAATAAAATACACTCCATCGTAATTTAACTGAAATATATACGAGTATGTACAACTAAATAACCACTCTAATATTTTTCTTCTAGGTCTATCTCGAAGAAGTAAATGAAGACCTCCCACACGATGGTTTGATGATATTAGGTGAAATGCTGGTGACTGGATGCAGAAGGCGAAGGATAGAAGAGGGTGGAGAACTATTGGGGAGGCGTATGTCTAGCAATGGACGAAATCGGCTGTATAAATAAAGTAAGTAAAAGAAAATTATCACCTCAGCGTTTCTCCGAAGGAATCTGCAGAAAGGAAGAACCAGCACACTGTTCTATCCCGACATGTTTCTCTTGCATCCGCAACTTTTATAAAATATTATATGCCTCGTTTTCATCATTCTACATTGAATTCGAGTTCTATTCAAATTGTCAACGTATAATCGTCTTAATTTATTATTATCGTGTGTCTTAATCATCTTAATGATCATTTTATTATTTTATACGATTTCATTCGCACTGCACTCGTTTCTTAAGTCTGTTTTTTTTTATAACCATAGAAAGATTATTACTGTTAAAATTTATAACACTCTTATAATATCACAATTTATTTTTACTCAATGAGAGTGTCGCGACAGCTGTTTCGCCAACCGATGTTGGCATCATCAGGTGTTACAGTAAACCAAGTTTATTTTAACACTTGATGATGCCAACATCAGTTGGCGAAACAGCTGTCGCGACACTCAGTGAATAAAAATAAATTGTGATATTATAACAGTGTAATAAATTTTAACAGTAATAATGTTGAAGTATCATAGTGTTTCGGCCAAAACAATGGACTATAGAGAGAAAGATTAATCATACGATATGATACATTCGTTTAAGAAATCTAATCAAGAGGATCATAGTTTTTAATCAGCTATATGCATTGCTCTACGGTTTTCTTTTCATCAGCCCCTATGTAGGGTTAAAGTTGGATAGTTTTGAAATTGTAAATATTTTTTTATATCCATAAAAAAATCAGAGTAAGCGAAACCGAAAAATTAAGTAAATTTTTTTAACTGTTTTGGATAGATCATACAGTAGTATGTAAATAAACTTCAATCTACGTTCAATGCAGAAACAAGAATCATTAAGGTATTCCAAAAAATTCCCACATAACACGACATACTCGTATCAAAGAACTTCAAAGGCTTAAATGTTTCGAAAGAATCCAGTATAAACTTTGCCGGACAGTCTTAAAAGCGCTACATTGAATGTCACCAGGCTATATATCCGAACTCTGTATAACGGACAGCCTAAATTCAAGGAAATCCACACTTCGCTCGTCGAACTCCTCCGGAATAGGTAGAATAGTTGAGCCGAAGCGTTGCCCTAGTACGAATTTCGGAGATCGAGTCTTTCCAGCAGCCGGCCCCATCCGCTTAGAACAACCTCCCTTCATACCTAGGTGCATAAATTCTGAAAAGCAAAAAACTCATATTTATTATATATCATCCTTCTTACGTAAATTAAAAATATATTTTTATATTTGTTTCAGTAATGGTATTACTTTCCAACTGATCGCGAATATCACATGTAGCTATCATTAAAAAATTTAAAACGCGTCTTAGTGCGCCCTTGAGATGATTACATCACGAAAATGGCGCTTCAATATTAAGCATATGATTATTATTAGTAATCACTGAAAAAAACTGAAGTAAAAACTGAAGCCCACTAATTTAAATAACTAACTAACTAACCATCACGCCGTCTCCCCGAAAGGGTAGGCAGAAAGAATGGGTTGTCACATTTTAACCGATGCGGCACTCCATCCTTCTCTTTTCGCCCCGCGAGAGACGCGGTGTGATGGGTTGCGAACCTCATCGCCACCAATAGGCATCTCCCGCGCACACTTCGATCGCCCAACATCCACAAACAGATAATATAAAATACAATAATATAAAATAAAATAAATTAAATAAAAATAACTTAGCACAAAATGTTCTTTTTAGATGGTGCACAGATTGTCTATTTAATTTATGTTCCACCTATCCACAGATTTTTTTAAATAAGCAGAAATTAAGCACTTAAAACAAACCAACACCAGCAAGAACTTTAAAATAATATTGAAGAAATTATTCAAATTGTCATTGGAACAAATGCAAAATTTATTTTCACACCTGTCAAAATTCTTTATTTAAATATGTAACCTTAATGTTTTATTACTTGTATGACACACAACACTCCATGGTGAATGTGTCAAATAAATAAATATTAAAAAAAAATTAAAATAATAAATAATAAAAAACTTGTATAATTTTAACTTCAAAACAGTACAAACTTATTACGTGTCACAATTAACTATTATAAAGTACAGCAACAATCAAATTGACCAAAATAATTCACTTATACACGAAATTTCTCCTAATTTAAATATGAATATATATTTCTTACAAACCAACTGAAACATTATAATTGATATGAATGAAAACATCTATCTTCAAGGAGTTTTATTATACTTTAGATGTTATGACATGTTTCGCCCTCCTAAGGTATTATCATTGATAATACCTTAGAAGACAAAGGTTTTCATTCATATCAATCAATGGAGTTTTGCATCGTTGTTCAAGAAACAATAAATAACAAACTAACTAACTAACTAACCATCACGCCGATTCCCTGAAGGGGAAGGCAGAAAGAATCGACTGCCACAATTTTCTTTCCTGACATATTTCTCTCGTTTCCTCAACATTCATACATTGCATGAGCACGCGCGTCGAATTCTCTGACTCCACACATGGCCGACATTCAATATTTGATTTATTTGATTCCTCGATCTTCCTCTTTTTCAAGTTTCATTTTAAACGTTAAAATATACTTTTTGTACCATTCTTACTTCATTCATTTTTCATTCGACACTCTATCATACACAGATTATTTACACATTCATCTATGAGATCTCATTTCTACTGCATTTATTCTGGTTTCATCCATCTTTTGCCAGTTCCATGCTTCGCTTCCGTACGTAAAGATACAAACAATTAATAATAATTTAATTTATTAATCGTTTCTTGAACAATGATTTTAAAATTCCATGTCAAATAGTTAATACGAATGCAAACTATGTTTTCTAGAAGTTTTATTAAACTATATTTATGGGATAGACATGTCTCGCCGTACTAAGGCATTATCATGTCGTCAAATCTTGGATCATATTTGATAATGCCTTAGTAGAGCGATATATGTCTTTCCCATAAAATATGATAAAACTTCTAGAAGGCAGACGTTCTCATGCGTATTAATTATGTAATAATCGAGTGTTTTGATAATCTTATCAGATCAAAATTATCAATCTAGCCCAATTTTATCAAATAATTTAACCTTAACTTATTTTTATGGTGCCGTGTCAGGTTGGGTTGCCACCAACGTTGGCGATCACTGCAGCGAAAGAATCTCTGTCTAACAAAAGATAATCAAACGTGGCCTAGACAGTTGGTTGTGTTCTTTTATTCAAAATTCGCGATGACGCCATGACTCAAAACTCACTCTTCTAACTAACCATCACGCCATTTCCCGGGAGGGGTAGGCAGAGAGGATGGATCGCCACAATGCTCTGTCCTGGCACACCTCTCGGGCTTCCTCTACATTCATACATCGTACCATGCACGCACGTCGATTATTCCAACTTCGAATGTGACCGCCTTTTAGTAATTGATTAATTTGGTCATGCCATGTTTTCCTCGGTCGTCCTCGGCTTCTTTTTCCACTCACGCTGCTTGTGTACAACTTTTTAACCATTCTACTCTCATCCATTCGTTCCATATGTCCAACCCATCTCAGGGATCCTTTATTAATTTTATCCATGATTCAGTCATCTGTCTTACATTTCTTTCTTATTTCATCGTTCGGTTTTCTATCATACAACGTTCTTCCGCACATTCTTTTTAGTGATCTCATTTCTACGGCGTTTATCCTGCTTTCATCCTTATTTTGCCAGCTCTAAGCTTCACTTCCATACATGAGGGTTGGCACTAGAACTCCATTGTGTACTGCCATCTTTACTTCTGTGGATATATTTCTATTTGCAGTAATGACTTTGAGTGCGCCATTTATTTTATTCCCAGCACCAACCCTTCTTTCGAAGTCTTTCTTCATTTTTTCCGTCTCTTGTAAACATGCTTCCCAGATACGTAAATTCGGAAACTCGTCTAGAAAACCGCTTACCCTTTTCTCCTGATCATAGCGTAATAGTCTTATGTAAAGTATGTTTAAGGCAATCTCTAGAGAATTACATTTTTAGTATCTATTGTTGAGTTAAAAGTTTATTAAGAAAACAGCTTAAAGTATTGCAGTACAATCGTCAAAACCAACTAGATCTGGATTTAGTACAGCGAAGGCATTGTGTAAAAATATTGTATCAAAATAATTATAAGAAATTTAAATCAAGCAAATAAAATTAATTTTTGGTGAAGTGGTTTAAATTTCCCAACACAATTAAGTTATTCTGATTAGGTCTCCTTCGGCCCCAACGCAATGAAAGGAATGCTCGTGTTATAGGAAGTGCGGTTGTGTTGGTGTGTCTGGACGTACTAACACACTCGCGATCTGCGCGTGTATTGCACTGCAGACAGTTCAAATAGTACTCGTATACGCTCGATTTTTTTATTCCTTATGCACTAGGAAAACTGTGAGACTTGCAAGTAAGAGAAGAGTTGTGCTAATTAGGTAATATTCTGTATAATGGCAGTACATGATGGAGTTTTAGCGCCGACCCTTATTGTTCTTTGCGCCGTCACGCAGAACCAACCTGCCTTTGGTGATGCCAGTAGGAAGAGCAATTCGGACGCTGAATCTAATCATCTCGTATTTGGACATTTTCAGTGTCAGTGAGGCAGTATTCATAAAAAAAATATTACAAATTCTGGAAAGAGTACTGCCTCACTGACGTCTTGGATTCCTTCTGATATGTATGATTTTTTGGTCTCTATCTGGTTTTATATTATAATTTATGATAATGATATGTTTTGTTATGTTTGTCATTATCAAATGCCTCAGAGAGGCGAAACATGTCACTCCCATAAATTATAATAAAATTTCTATAAAACTGACGTTTTCATTCGTATTAATTAATTGACGAAGCGTCTAAAACAGAAGAAAAGCGGAGACAAATAATCAAAGAGTAACAATGAGATTAGTTAATTTTCTAAATATTATTAAAAACTAACTAACTAACCATCAAGCCGTTTCCCCGGAGGGGTAGACAGAGAGGATGGACCGCCATATCGTTCTGTCCTGACATACCTCCCTAAATTCCTCCTCATTCATAAATCGAAACATTCACGCTCGTCGATTTTTCAGACTTCGAATGTGGCCGCCTTTCAGTATTTGATTAATTTGGTCATGCCATACTTTCCTTGGTCGTCCAGGACTTTTCTTTCCACTTACACTGCTTGTATACAACATTTTAACCATTATTCTCTCGTCCATTTGTTCCATTTGTCCAAACCATCTCAGGGATCCTTTATTTAATTTTACTTATGATGCAATCATCTGCCTTACATATCTTCCTTATTTCGTCGTTCGGTATTCTATCATGTATCGTTTTCCCGCACATTATTCTCAGTTTTCTCATTTTTACAGCATTTTTCCTGCTTTCTTCCTTTTCTTACCAGCTCCAAGCTTCACTTATAAACATAAGGGTTGGCACTACTAACTCCATGATGTAATATTATTTAAAATAGTTTGTCTTCTATATTCGCCATTACTTTGTGTTGCGGATTCATATTTGAATTACTTTTTGATAACTTTGTATCACAACACTTTTCACAGACATGTTTCAGGACACAGAAGCCCCTTCTTCAGTGTGTACAAATTTTCAATCAAATTTGTACACACTGAAGAAGGGGCTTCTGTGTCCCGAAACATGTCTGTGAAAAGTGTAAAAAAGTGTTGTGATACAAAGTTATCAAAAAGTAATTCAAATAAAATAGTTTGATTCATTTGTTCTAAAGTCAAATGCGAAAACAAATTAAACGCATTATCAGTTGTTTATCACTGTTTTCACGGTATTTTCATGACAAATAGTGACCGTAAAAAAAGCAAAATTCGCGATATTTGACGTTTTATCACATTCGCGAAATCTTGAGGATTACTCATTCGCAGTGAAACAATATTATTGCAAACACGTACAACTAACGTGGTCATTATAATGTTTTGTTTTTACAAATGGCGAATTATCAGCTCTTCTTATGATCTCCATATTTTTGCGAAGCGTTAAAAAAAAGCATGTTGAAAAAAAATTTTATGTTTTAATTTATTTTAAAATTTTATCATTATTTATTTTATTATTAAACGTTTGAATGATAACTGAAATTTTACTAACTTACTAACTAACTAACCATCACGCCGTCTCCCATAAGGTTAGGCAGAAAGAATGGACTGTCACACTTTTACTGATGCGGCACTCCATCCTTCTCTTTTCGCCCCGCGGAAGACGCGGTGTGATGGGTTGCGAACCTCATCGCCACCAATAGGCATCTCCCGCGCACACTTCGATCATCCAACACCCACACAATAAATCTAAAACAAATAATATAAAATACAATGATATAAAATAAAATAACAAAATAAAAATAATTTAACACAAAATGTTCTTTTTAGATGGTGCACATATTGTCTATTTAATTCATGTTCCACGTATCCACTGTTTTTAATTTAGCACATAATGTAATAACACATTATGTTTTTTTTCGATGTTGCACATGTTGACATGGACGATCCGGACTTTTGTGTTTATTTAATTTATGTTACACGTATCCACCGTTTTTTAAATTAGCTGTAAAAATAATATTAAGAACAATATAAAAATTCATTTGTGTTTTTATTAAGTTTATGAGAATGACATAAGACATTATCAAATGATACAAAATTTGAGAATACTTTAGAAAGGCAGAAATGTAATTCCCGTAAACTATTTAATAAAGAGAATTAATAAACTTCAAGAAACAATACAATAAAAATTCTAGAAAACAGACGTTTTCATTCGTATTAATGATTTAATATGGAGTTTTATACCATTGTTCAAGAAACAATAAATAGGCACAATAAAACTTATTTATACAACAACAAACCATCACGCCGTTTTTCGCAGGGGTAGGCAGAGAGAATGGACTGCCACACTACTTTATCCTGACATTACGGACCGCCACACTACACTATCTCTAGATTCCTCCGCATTCATACAACGAGTCATACACGCACGTCGATTCTTTAGACTTCTAACATCTTCTTCTCCGGTCTCAATCCAAAGATTGGTCTGCAGCAAGGCGACGCATTTCCTCTTCCCCTCCGCTCGGTCCTCGCGATTCTCTTCAACTCCGCATAAGAGGTGCAGCCCATATCTCGGCAAATCTGGTCTAGCACTCCTGGCGACGTCGTCCTCTGCCAATCGATCCCTCGACCATTCCCTCCAATAAATCATGCAGGAAATAGCCAACCTTTAAAATTTGATCGATTTGGTCGTGCCATATTTTCCTCGGTATACCTCTTCCACGGTCTACACATACCTACATCTTAGGGACCTCATATCTATCGCATTTATTTTCTCATCCTTCTTCTGCCAGTTCCATGCTTCGCTTCCATACATAATGGCTGGGACCAGAACTTCATTGCCATTTTAGCTTTCATTGATAAATTCTTGTTTCCAATAACTATTTTTAAAGCTCCATTCGCTTTTTTACCCTTCACCGACCCTCTTTTTTGACATCACTATCCGTTCAGCAATCCGCTGTGAATATGCTACCTTTATTGTTTGTTGAAAATAATGTAAAACGTCAGTTTTTATTTTTTTTATTAAAATTTATGGGAATGACATGTTTCGTCTTTCTAACGCATCATTAAATGTCACATAAACAACAACAACAACAACAACAAACCATCACGCCGTTTCCCCGCAGGGGTAGGCAGAGAGATGGACCGCCACACTACTCTATCCTGACATACCTCTCTAGCTTTCTCCACATTCATACAGCGAGTCATACACGCACGTCGATTCTTCCGGTTTTAGACATGACCTTTAAAATTTGATTAATTTGGTCATGCCATGTTTTCATCGGTTTACCTCGACTCCGTACTCCATTTACATCGTTAACGTATACTTTTTAACCATTCTTTCTTCACCCATGCGCTCCATATGTCCGAACCAACGCAGCGATCCTTTCATAATTTTATTCATAATGCCTTCTTTCGCTCTACATTCCTTTCTAATATCAGTATTTGAGATTCTCAAATGATTTTACTGATGTCTCTTGATGGAAGTTCATTTTAAATAATAATTAAATAAAACGATGTTTTTTTAACTACTTCCACGTTTGTTTTTATTTCGACAGCGACCGGTTTCGCCAGGCTCGCTGGCACCAGTCTATCGATGCCAGCGAGCCAGCCAGCGAAACCAGTCGCTGTCGAAATAAAGACAAAAGTGGAAGTAGTTAAAAAAACATCGTTTTATTTAATTATTATTTGATATTCTATCGTATGTCGTTCTACCACACATGTCTCATAAATAAATTACAATAACACTTCTAGAGAGAATAAAACTTTATCGAAAACGTATACGTCGGTAAATTATTGTATAATTTAACCTGAAACCCAATATTAAATTTCGTAACCTCATTAATCACTCTGTTATAAAACACTCATTGAAAACAATACAGAATTCTTTCATATTTTCTTTATCTATCAGTCTGATAACCTTCAAAATGAAACATGAACCGATTTAATAGCGGCCATGCTACGCTGGTGGGAAAATTTTCCTGACACTTATTGGCGTCTAGTTGCCATTCTGTTCTATTTTCGAATTTTAAAATACAGTAATCATCTTTTTGTCGACTGGCGATCGTCACTTTACCTATTGGATGTTTCTACAACAAAATATAATACTCCAGTAACTAACTAACTAACTAACTAACCATCACGCCGTCTCCGCCGAAGGGGTAGGCAGAAAGAATGGACTGTCACAATTTTCTTTCGTGACATATTTCTCTCGCTTCCTCAACATTCGTACATCGTGTCATGCACGCGCGTCGATTTCTCTGACTCCTCACATCGCCGATATTCAATATTTGATTTATTTTATCGTGCCACGTTTTCCTCGGTCTTCCTCTATTTCTGGTTCCATTTACATCATTAACATATATTTTTTTTACCATTCTTTCTTTATTTATTCTTTCCATATGTCCAAACCATCTTAATGATCCTTTCGTTATTTATTCATGACACCATCACTCGCACCGCATTCACTTCTTACATTTTCATTCATATAAGAAGTGAATTGTTCATTCTTTTACTCCAGTATCAGAATGAAATAGTTCTTGTGTCATAAATAAGTGAATTGAACTTGTATCATTACTATTTGGACTTGGACTTGGACTTGGATCTTCTGGCTTACAAAGGTTCAGCTCATGTTGTGTTTCCTCTTACATCTGATGGGAGCATTGTTAGAAGGTGATTTGGTGGGTTGTTAGTTTATGCGGGGCATGATTTGTGTGGCCCGGAGTGTTCCTTTGAAGGAGGGTCGATTTTGGGCGCTTGTGGCGGCTGGATATGTTTGGGTCGTAATTTGAGAGGTATTTTATTGTGGGGTTGGGATGTGAAGGAAGTCCTTTGTAAAAACATTTCAGAATGAATTCATCTGTCATCTAGATTCCCGATTCTAGGTGCAGTTGTGTGATCCTGGTCCATGAAGGTGCACCAAGTGATAAACGGATAGCCTTATTTTACAGGATTTGGAGTTTTCGTATGTGACTCAAAGCTGCATAGCCCCAGATTGGGGCTGCGTAAGTGAATGCGTCAGTGCTTAGTTTAGTGTTTCTAGCTAACATTGGGTAGAGGGCTGAGTTTGCTCTTGACGCGGCTTTGACTTTATTTGTAATGTATGACCTCCATGTCAGCTTAGAATCCAAGGTAACCCCAAGGTATTCGATTGTTTTGGTCCAAGGAACGTCTTGGCCGAACATTTTTATGTTGGGAATGTTTGGAGTAATGTGTATTTTACTGAAAAGGGTCGCTGCGCTTTTACTCGGGTTGATGGTAATGCGCCAGTTTCTGCACCACACCAGTTTCTGGACCACACCACTTTCTGCACCGCACTCGAAAGACAAAGGCCGACAAGTCGAGAACGGCGACGAATCGACATTTCGGCGTCTTCTTCAACACTTCGCGCTACAGCAGCAAAATTTTCTCTTTGTTAGGCACATTTCTTTGTCTTACTGATGGTTTTGAATGAAGAAGAGTAAAATTAGTGCGATAACGATCAATAACTGCACGAATTGCTTGCTCACTAGGCCGATTATGTTGACCGTAAAGTGGTCTATGAACTTGACGAACAGATTTATTTTTTTCAAAGTAAATTTCCACAATTTGGAAGCATTGTTCTGACGTTAAACAATTCATGATGAATTGTCAAACCTTACTAAACATAAATGTCAACACAATACATTATCCACTGTCAAACTATAAATAACAACCATCGAAACTTCTCATGCAGCTAAAAAACACCCTTTATATGTAAACGACGTGAAGGGAGCTAGAAATAGAGAAAGGCCGGGGAAAACGTGGCACTATCAAATCAATCAAATATTGAATGTCTGTCAAGTAAGGAGTTGGAGAAATCGACGTGCGTGCATGACACGATGTAGGAATGTATAGGAATCGAGAGAAGTATGTCAGGACAGAACAATGTGGCAGTCCATCCTTTCTGCCTGCCCCTCCGAAGAGAGGGTGTGATGGTTAATTAGTTAGTTTAGTAAAAATCACTTTTTAGTTATAATTTCGCCCTTTGAGTGCGATGTAATTGCTTCTTTTTTCAGGATATATTAATGATTTCTCAATTTATTGTATTGTTTACCAGTGCTCGCAGAATGCACGATATGCAATTTATACATAAGAATGTTAAGATATGCACTTTGCGAATGTATTATCCGTTTAGACCCAGAATTGCCTTGGCGTGATGCCACCTTTGTGATTTCTTTGCTACGTATACATTGAAAGAAAAACAGCTGTTTCGATAATTTTGTTACTTGCAACAAAAGAAAAATGTTTACAATAAGGCTGAGACTTTTGTATTTTGGATACAATGGTTATCAACACTGAAATCCTGACAAAACAGAAACTTAATATGATTTAATAAAAGAAAATAATGTAAAGTATAAAATCAAAAACAATCTTTAAATTGGTGAGTGGAAGCGACATAATTAATTTCAAACTTATTTGTCTTGTAATACTATGTAATGAAATACTTCTAACGCAGCGAAATAATTTTACCCTTTACCAGGTTAATTATCAGTCATTAACAATAACAAACAAGAGTCACAGATAACCACGAAATCAACAAAATATCAGTAATAAAAGCGTAGTTTTTTTCATTGTCATAAACGCAATTAATCAAGATTTTAGTAGAGTTCATTCACAAATTGAAAGAAGATTGTTAATGTGTTAGTGCGTGTGCGTACACGTAATGAGTAGGGATGGGCAAAACAACTCATCTCAGGGATCTGATCTGAACGGATCGCTCAGCAGAGTGAGTCGACTCTTTTTCACGACTGACGACTCACTAAAATGTTTGGAGTTACAAATCTGATTTTAGTGAGTCGTCAGTCGTGAAAAAGAGTCGACTCACTCTGCTGAGCGATCCGTTCAAATCAGATCCCTGAGATGAGTCGTTTTGCCCATCCCTACTCATTACGCGTACGCACACGCACTAACACATTTACAATCTTCTTTCAATTTGTGAATGAACTCTAACATGCAAAAGTTTTCTGACAATCAACAAGTTGAAAAATAGATATCTGATGATTTTATTTTATTTTACTCTCCTTAACACACTTCATAGGAGAGCAAGTGAATCGCAAATAAATAAATAAAATGTTTAAACATTCAAATTTTTTGAAATGTAACTTAAGAGTAATCATTTTGTACCATTTACGAGTATATACTAACTAACTAACTAACTAACCATGACGCCGTCTCTCCGAAAGGGTAGGCAGAAAGAATGGACTGTCACACTTTAACTGATGTGGCACTCCATCCTTCACTCATTAACGTAAACTTCCTCAACCATTATTTCTTCATACATCCGTTCCATGTGTCCAAACCATCGCAGTGATTCTTTCATAATTTTGTTCAAAATACTTTCTTCCACTTTACATTCCTTCTTATTATCAGCATTTGAAATTCTATCATACATCGATTAAGGGATCTCACCTCTACCGCATTTATTCTATTCTCATCCTTCTTCTAACAGTTTCATGCTTTCCTTCCATATACAAGGGATGGAACCAGATCTCTTTTGTGAAGGGTTATTTTCGTTTTCGTTGATTAATTCTGAGTTCTGGTCCCAATCCTTATATATGGAATAAATGGGGTATAGATGAAGCCACTAAGACGTATGTGTGATATAACGATGTACGACAGAATCTCTAATGCTGATCTAAGAAAGGAATGTAGAGCGGAAGAAGGTATTATGAATAAAATTATGAAAGGATCGCTGTGTTAGTTCGGATATATGGAGCGCATGGAGGGAAAAAGAATGGATAAGAAAGTATACGTTAACGAGAAAACTTCGAGGGAAAATCGAGGCAAACAGAGGAAAACAAGGCATGACCAAATTTCAAAGGTTGGTCATGTTAGAAGTCGAAAGAATCGACGCGCGTGTATGACTAGAGAGTTGTGTCAGGATAGAATAGTGTGACGGTCCATTATCTCGCCTGCCCCTGCGGGGTAACGGCGTGATGGTTAGTTAGTTATTTATGTGTTACAGAGGGATGCAGATATTTCAAAACATCGCATACTGCTTGATCATATGCATGCAGCGCACATACGCTAGCTCGGGATATTGTCTCGGCAAAACGAAAGATTACGAAATCATGCGGCGGCAGTGAAAGTTAGATATCAGCTATATATACATATTTTTTGTTTTGTTAATGCGCTTATGACCACAGAGCTGTGATGTAAATATAGAAGAGATTATTTAAAGTAATGACTTATTTTGGTTGATAAATTGATTTTGTTTATCTCCTGGACTCGAAGAGAGAGTGGCGAGATGTTTACCGCATCAAATGATATAATTTTATTCTAATTGATTGGAGAGTATATTGCTTCACACACAAACAAATCAAAATGCTAATGTTAAAGACGCTATCAATTTACTGCATATGTGCAAATGTGAATCCGCTGCAAGGATATTTTCGTGTGTAGATTGTCACGGTTAGTATAATTATATTTTCAGGGATCTTCTGCGTGCATTTTCCCAATTATCTCCTTAACGTACAACGAAGAGAATACCAAGAAACACGGATATACTCAATATTTAAGAACATCTAAGGATACTTTCGTTTATATAACAATTAAGTCTACTATCTCTTTACTCTTCTCTAACAGGCAAAATTACCCATTTCTAGATTAACTTAGTCTTCTCTCTTCTTCGATGGCCCTACAGCCCATATCGAGCCTTAGCCTCCAGTATTCTTCGCTTCCAACTCCCCCTGTCCTCCTCTTCGACCCTCCAATCTGACACTCGTAACATTCTTGCCCCATCTCTCCCAACTTCATCCTCCCATCGCAGCTTTGGTCATCCAATGCCCTCTAGCAATCTTTTTGAGGTTCGCGATGACGGCATCCTCTGCACGTAACCGGCCCATCTCAGTCTATTCAGTCTGACCTGTGTGGAGAGACTGGGAGCTTTGTAAATATGGTACAGCTCGTCATTATGCCGTACTCTCCAGCCTTCACCGTCATTCACAGGTCCCAGAATTCTGCGCAGCACCCTTCTCTCAAAAGTATCCAGTCGCTCTGCGGATTTCGCTGTCATTGTCCACGCCTCACATCCATAGGTCACTACTGTTCTGATGATTGTTTTATACAGGATGATTTTGGTTTTCCAGTGTACGTTTCTTGATTAACTTAGTAACAACAATTAATTATATTTTCTGTGATCTTCGGTATATCCGTGACCTTAGACAAAAATATCCTTAACGTACAGCGAAGAGAATACCAAAAGACGCCAATATTTTAGAAAATCTATGGATTCTTTCGTTTGTATAATATAACAATTTGAGTCAACTCTCACTGGCAAATTATCTATTCCTAGATTGACTTTGTAACAACTATTGGAGAGCTTTGAATTTATTTGAAACTGAAAACCACATATTACTGATATTTTTTAACATGTATATTAAAGGTTTATTATTTTAAACATGTTTAAAAACATGTATAAAATATTAAAAAATTTCTTTTGCATTAGAGTGGAATGATTTGAATGGTCGAATTAAAATATGCACTAAGTACCATAAAAATCTACGTATGCAGTTTTTTTGTACTTAGTGCAGATTTTACTTCAACCGTTCATTTATATGAACAGTTTCGTCAACATGTATGACGACAGTGACGCTGGCTAACGTAAATATCATATTATATAATTCAATAATAAATACATAAAACGATGCATGACACGATGTATGAATGTTGTGGAATCGAGAGAAATATGTCAGGAAAGAAAAGTGTGGCAGTCCATTCATGTTGGCAACATCGGTTGGCGAAAGAGCTGTCGCGACACTCAGTAAATAAAAAGAAATTGTGATATTATAACAGTGTTTTAAATTTTAACAGTAATAAGACAGATTACGGTTAAGAATAAATGCAATGATTGTGTGTCATATCATTCAATATGGATGTCCACTAAGAGATTAAACCTAAGCTTTCTACCTCGTCCCTGCATTCCTTTAAGCTTTTCGTATCTTGAAATATCAATATTATCTGCTTACCTTGAAGACACATAGATAATAGGCAATACAAAAATCATATCCGGTTTGTTGCGCCAAATGAAACAAACGAAGCAAATGGGAATACCTAGAGAGAGGGAGAGAAATGCAGATTCGTTTACACTTACACTACCGGAGAAACCATTCCTTTACCTGAACAATGAATACAAACACCAAAATCTGTTTGTAACCAAACCGATTTGGACGTTTGTAAATACATGCCGATATTTAAGTACTATTATAGTAAATGCCTCTAAGTGAAATGGCTTTGCACTGCGAAGTGTTTATCGCAGGAACCAATGTTGCCTTGTTTACAATAATCATAAAATAACATTGAAATTACGATAAATTAAATACTATAATATCACGCTGGTTCTTCAAAGAAAACATAGTATTTCCAACTCGATAGACTTGAAAGATCTTGTTTTATTAACTAACTAACTAACCATCACGCCGTATCGCCAAAGGGGTAGGCAGAAAGAATGGACTGCTACACTTTTCTTTCCTGACATATTTCTCTCGCTTCCTCATCATTCATACATCGTGTCATGCGCGCGCGTCGATTTCTCTGACTCCTCACGTGGCCGACATTCAATATTTGATTTATTTGATCCTGCCATGTTTTCCTCGGTCGTCCTTTATTTCTGGTTCCATTTACATCGTTAACGTATAATTTTTTTTTACCGTTCTTTCTTCATTCATTCTTTCCATATGTCCAAACTATTTTAATGATCCTTTCTTTATTTTGTTCATAACACCATTCACTTCTTATATTTTCATTCGGCACTCTATCATACACAGAGTATTCACACATTCGTCTAAGAGATCTCATTTCTACTGCATTTATTCTACTTTCATCCTTCTTTTGCCAGTTCCATGCTTCGCTTCCATACCAAATTAATCAAATACTAAAAATCGACGAGCGTGCATGTCACGATATATGAATGTAGATGAATCTCGAAAGTATGTCAGGACAGAGACTTATGGTGGTTCATTTTTTTATGTATACAACAGGTCGTTTGAACCCAATTACTGTATACATTTTTTTTTTGCTATTATATTGATTCTCGTGACATGTGATAGGTAGCCAATCTATCGCCATTTTATTGTCACGTGAATTCTACACCAGACCAATGACAGTGTGACAATCAAATCAAATCAAATCAGTTTATTTTCTCAAAAGACATTACAAACATTTTTTATATTTCTATTGAGAACAGGTAAAACATAAAAAATATATAATACCAGGAACGCATGAGAGATGGTTCGACATTAGGAATACAAGATACTCTCCAAAGTCAAGAGTATTTGTCTTCTGAAAGTATAATACTTTCACGAATATGAAAGACATCGATCTCCGAAGCGATCATGTTCAGCAGTTTGATTGCTCTCCCCACCGGCATCACCAGAGGCAGGTTGGTTCTGCATGTTGGGAGATAAAACAGTCTGTGCTGACGCTATCGAACACTGCCATCGCCGGGAATCGAACCCGGGACCTTCGGTTTGGAAATCAGAGCTCTTAACACTCTGCCACGAAGGTCGTCATCATCTATGTTTACTCTTACAGAGAAACGGGGTGATTTTGTAAATTTTTATGCAATTTAATGAAATTTTTACGGTTAGGTTAACAGTCTTCCTCGTTGAAAGGGGCTAAGATTGAAAGCACCGTGTCACTTTACAGTTGATAATTATTGATTTAACACTAGAGCTAATGGCAAACTATTCAGTTTTATATTAATATTCGTCATAATTCACGATAATGCGGGACGTAATGAAGTAATGACGTACGGCTCAGGTAGCGCATAAATAATGCTCCCAGCCGAGCACCTACCCGCCGAGACGTTTACGACAACCATAAAACTACGTGTTCAATTAACAGCTTAAAATTACTGGTAAAATAAACGCTTACCACCACACAACACTACTGACATATTCACAATTCAGGTAAAGTAAGTTAACCCTTCATTTCATATACTCGTAGTAACAAAAATATTAAAACCGAACTAACTAACTAACTTACCATCACGCCGTCTCCCCGGAGGGGCAGGGAGAAAGAATGGAACGCCACACTGTTCTGTCCTGACATACGTCTCTCGATTCCTCTACATTCATACATCTTGTCATGCACGCACGTCGATTTTTCCAACTCCTCACGTGACCGACATTCAATATTTGATTGATTTGATCGTGCCACGTTTTCCTCGGCCTTCCTCTAATTCTAGCTCCGTTCACGCCGTTTACATATACCTTCTTTACCATTCTGTCTTCACTCATTCTTTCCATGTGTCCAAACCATCTTAAGGACCCTTTCCTTATTTTGTTCATAACACTTTCATTCGCACCACATTCACTTCTTATACTTGCATTTGTCACTCTATCATATACAGATTTGACACACATTCGTCTTAGAGATCTCATTTCTACTGCATTTATTCTACTTTCATCCTTCTTTTGACAGTTCCATGCTTCACTTCCATACATAAGGGTCGGCACAAGAACACCATTGTGCACTGCCATCTTAGCTTTTTTGGATAGGCTTTTGTTTGCGATGACAACTTTAAGTGCATCATTTATTATTTTGCCTGCCCCAACCCTTCTTTCAATATCCTTCTCCACCCTCCCATCCTTTGTAAACATACTTCCTAAATAAACAAATTCATCCACTTGTTCCAGATTTTCACCGTTTACACTAATGTTGCAGACTGTCATGCTTCCTTCTTTTTCGAAAATCATTACCTTGGACTTATTCACATTCATCATCAAATCGTATCGCTTGCATACCTCATACATACTAGACACCAACTGTTAATGAATAAACTTGGTTTTTTGTATAACAATTTTATTTTATTTTCCACTTTTAATATTTTATCCTATAAATAGTAACTAACCGTTCTTTTAATTAAAATATTTAGGTACCTAACTCAAATTCAGCAAGAACATCAAAATTATATCAAAGAAATTATTAAATAGTCCATCGTTTTGGCCGAAACACTATGATATTTTAACTTTGTTTTGTATAACAAAAACTTTGTTTTGTATCACATTTATTTTACTTTACGACAGCTGTTTCATCAACCAATGGTGACATCATCACCTGATGATGTCAACATTGGTTGATGAAACAGCTGTCGTAAAGTAAAATAAATGTGATATAAAATAAAGTTTTTGCGTTAACAATTATAAAAAGAAATTATTCAAATTGACATAAGAACAAATACACATAAAGATTCGAAAAATCACGAAAATTTGACATTTGATATATCGCACGCTTAATAGAACACTGGCTTAACTCAAAAGAGCAAGTTTTGCTCAATCTGACATGAGTCGATGTTTTAACAAAAACAGTCGAAAAACACGTACGAATGAAAAAGACCGATATAGTGTAATGGAGGTCAATTGGCGGAATTTTGACTTAATTTTAACGCGAAACAATGGATAGCGTTAACACAAGCCTCTGTCTAATGCTAACTCAATTATGACTTAAACCATAATCGGTCAGTTTACTATTAAGCGTGCGATATTATGTAACACCGGATGATGTCAACATTGGTTGATGAAACAGCTGTCGCGTAAAATGAAATACAATTGTGATAAAAAAAAAAAAGAGAGAATTGACCGACACACTACTCTATCCTGACAAACCTCTCTAGCATCCTCCACATTCATACAGCGAGTCATACACGCACGTTGATTCTTCCGGCTTCTGACATGACCAACCTTTAAATTTTGATTAATTTGGTCATGCCATGTTTTCCTCGGTCTAGCTCGACTCCGTACTCCATTTACATCGTAAACGTATACTTTTTTAACCATTCTTTCTTTACTAATGCGCTCCATATGTCCGAACCAACGCAGCGATTCTTTCATAATTTTGTTCATAATACCTTCTTCCGCTCTACATTCCTTTCTTATATCAGAATTTGAGATTCTGTCGTATATCGTTCTACCACACGTACGTCTTTGGGACCTCATCTCTACTGCATTTATTCTGCTCTCATCCTTCTTCTACCAGTTCCATGCTTCGGCTCTATACATTAGAGGCGAGGGATAGAGTTGTTGAAGTCGGGAAGAGAAGGTTATGTCCAATACTAAACGACTTACTGATGGATCTAGTAACACCGGTGGTAAAAGCAAACAGTCTGCTGAACCCGATTTCCTCGGAGATTGACGTCTTTCATATTAGTGAAAATACTTTCAACAGACAAACACTCTTGACTTTAGTGATTATCTTGCCTTCCTAAACTCGAAACATCTCTAATGCGTTCCTGGTATTTTCTTATTCTTCTTCTTTTTGTCCTGTCACACTTCCGTGGTGCATAGGGCCTCAAGGAATCTTCTCCACCCGACTCTATCGCATGCCTGATGCCTAACATCATCTAAAGTGAGGCCTGCTGCTTTAACTTCTCTTCTCCAGGTGGCTCTAGGTCTGCCTCGCTTTCTCTTTCCCCCCATAGGGGATCAGTCTAGTGCGCCCTGAGCGCAGTGGCGGTACTCCTATAGAAGCCCAGAAGCCCGGCTTGCGTAAGAAATTTGGAATCAAAACCCCCAAATCTAAGTAATCATACCCCCGTATAAACCAATAACCCACCAAATCACCTTCCAACAATGTTCCCATCGTACGTAAAAAGAATAGCCACAAGAGCTGAACCTCTCTAAGTCAGCAGAGATTTTGATTCATAATTTCTTACGCAAGCCGGGCTTCTGGGCTTCTATGGGAGTACCGCCACTGCCTGAGCGATGCAGGCTGGGTTCCGTCTCAGAGTGTGACCGATCCACTGCCATTTGCGTCTAGCGACTTGTTCTCTAATTGGCTTTTCGCCCGCCATGGTCCAGAGAACGGCATTTGACACTGTTTGGGGCCAATATATGCCTTAAACTTTACACGTGTATTACTGTATACATTTTTTTTTAGCTATTATATTGATTCTCGTGACATGTGATATGTAGTCAATTTATCGCCATTTTATTGTCACGTGAATTCTATACCAGACCAAAGACAGTGTGACAATCACACTACCATCGCCGGGAACCGAACCCAGGACCTTCGGCATGGAAGTCAGAACTCAATCTGCCACGAAGGTCGTCAGAGTGGTTACGAAGGTCGGTTCTTCTTCTTCTTCTTCAGCCGTCTCTCCACTGCTGGATGAAGGCCTCTTCTAATTTCTTCCATTTTTCTCTTCTTTGGGCTTCTCTTATCCACCTGCTACCCGCGACAGGGACAATATCATCGGCCCAACGTTTCTGAGGCTGGCCTATTCCTCTTTTCATGTCCCATGGTCTCCATCCTAGGACTCTGGGTGCCCATCTGTCTGTTCCCTGTCTGGCAACATGACCTGCCCATTGCCACTTTAGCCTGGCAATACGATCCACCACGTCGACAACCTTTGTCCGGCGTCTGATTTCTTCATTTCTGATTCTATCTCTCAGACTTATGCCTAACATTTGTCTCTCCATAGATCGCTGTGTACATTTTAATTTATATATGGTCCTCGCAGTTAAGGTGGTAGTTTCCAGACCATATGTAAGCACAGGGAGGATACATGTTTCAAACACTTTTCTTTTTAAATTCATGGGAATATCCTTGTTTTTAAGGATATGATTGAGTTTCCCAAAGGCTGCCCAACCTAGTCCAATTCGAAGGTCGGTTATTTGGAGAAAATAAACCGATTTGATTTGATTTCAATATTTTTTGTGAATGTATACTTATACTTGTATACGAATACTGGGTTTCACCCACCGTGAGTTATCAATTCATGATTTAATTGTATCTCAATAGAGACGAAGATGCAAATTGGAAACTGAATATAGGCATAGGACTTTAACATATAATATATACAACTTTCAAAAATTTGTCATACATGGTCATAAAGAAAGGTGGAATGGGGAATGTTGTAATTACATAAAGCGTGCGCTTAACCCAACCAATGACAGGTCATAAGTCCTGTAAACACCTTGATCAACCATATTCAGTTTCCAATTTGCATCTTCGTCTCTATTGAGATACAATTAAATCTTGGTTTGATTTGATGATGATGATTCGGTAGAAGTCGGGAGACGTTCAAGCGATTCGGAATTCGTTAAACTGATTGATAAAAACGTTACATGAAGTCATATACCTGCGAACGGTAACTCCGCTACCTGGCAAGTAGATCCGATTGGCGCCAACGGCCGAACTTGTACGAATATCAAATGGACCGCCCGAGGCAGCGCGTCCGATTGAAAAAGATTTGAGGCTGCGAGGTTAACGCCGGGAATTATAACCGGACACAATTAGCTCCGCAGTCCTAACCTTGTTTGTCCGTCCATAAGTGCGAGTAAACAAGATTCTCTAGTGTTAACTGACTACAATTATTTCAGATCACATCTATTCAAATACTGCGCCTTCTTTGTTTCATTGCTAAACTCAAAAAGTATAATGACAAAAACGTATTTAATATTTTAAACAAAAGATAAATTATACCTTTAAGTCTATTGATTGTTTTTGTTTTAAACTTTGAAAAGAAACAATTACTTGGTGATTTGGCATATTTAAAAAATGTAACTAACTAACTAACTAACCATCACGCCGTCTCCCCGAAAGGGTAAGCAGAAAGAATGGACTGTCACACTTTAACCGATGCGGCACTCCATCCTTCTCTTTTCGCCCCGCGGGAGACGCGGTGTGATGGGTTGCGAACCTCATCGCCACCAATAGGCATCTCCCGCGCACACTTCGATCTTCCAACATCCACAAAATAAATCTAAAACAAATAATATAAAATACAATGATATAAAATAAAATAACAAAATAAAAATAATTTAATACAAAATGTTATTTTTAGATGGGGCACATTTGTCTATTTAATTTATGTTCCACGAATCCACCGTTTTTTTTAATTTAGCACATAATGTAATAACACATAATGTTTTTCCGATGTTGCACATGTTGACATGGACGATCCGGACTTTTGTGTTTCTTTAATTTATGTTACACGTATCCACCGTTTTTTAAATTAGCTGTTATATGATTTAATTAATGTTCCACGTATCCACTTTTTTTATTTCATTTTATTTAAAAAATGTAAATTAAACATAATACTGTTAAATTAAAAAACTTTGTTTTATGATCACAAATGTATTTTTATTTCACGCGACAGCTGTTTCGTCAACCTATGTTGACATCATCACGTGTTACAATAATATATCAAATGTCAAATTTTCGTGATTTTTCGAACCTTTATGTGCATTGTTCATATGTCAGTTTGAATAATTTCTTTGATATAATTTTGAAGTTCTTGCTGAAGTTGAGTTAGTTATAACCATTCTTTCTTCACCCATAAGCTCCATATGTCCGAACCAACGCAGCGATCCTTTCATAATTTTGTTCATAATACCTTCTTTCGCTCTACATTCCTTTCGAATATCAGCATTTGAGATTCTGTCGTACATCGTTCTACCACACATACGTCTTAGGGACCTCATCTCTACCGCATTTATTCTACTCTCATCTTTCTTCTGCCAGTTCCATGCTTCGTTTCCATACATAAGGGTTGGGACCAGAACTCCATTGTGATCGGCCATTTTCGCTTTCGTTGATAAATTCTTGTTTCCAATAACTATTTTTAAAGCTCTATTCACTTTGTTACCCGCACCAACCCTTCTTTCAATATCACTGTCCGTTCAGCTATCCGCTGTGAACATGCTACCTAAATACACAAATTCCCTCACCTGTTCCAAATTTTCTTCGTACGCACTTATATTAAAAACTGTCATTTGCTCTTTCTTCTCTTTCAAAAACTAACACCTTTTACCAAATAAATCACTTTATTATAAAAATAAATAACGTGGGTCTCTTCTCGTATTTTCCATCAAGGCAAAGGCAGGCTTGTCATAGTTAATTTAAAGACAAACGCCATGGATATAAACCAATGGAGTTAAAAACTATATAACAAACTCAATATGAGCATAAACAATATCTCATAATTTCTAAGAAGGAACTGAATCTCGTATTTAACCCATGTCCTCTCAATCAAGAGTCAAATCCACCTTCTTCGATGGTGCCGTGTCAGGTTTCCAGCGTTGTCTATCACTGCAGCGAAAACATCTCTATCCTGCGCCACTTGGAACAGGTTCTCAACTCTGTTCATTCCTGTTCACTCCCTTATATGCCGCACCCAGGACAACTGCCTTCTGGCAACTTCCACTATCTTGTCCATGATTATCAGCCGAAGGAGGTGATATCTTCCTCCTCTTAGCACATGACTCAAATATGAGACCTTTCTAACCTTCACACGACAACAGCTCTTTTCCAAAACCACCACAATTCAAAATATAAAAATAAAATTAGTGAAGTTTGAAAGAAGAAAATACTCAGTATATTAATTAAAAGTATTATTTATGATTTTGCCTCTACTGACTAATGTAGACAGAAAGAATTTCTACGTTTATAAATACTATATCATTACAATAATTGTGTCTATATAAGGAACAGACAATAGAGAGTAACATACATTTTTATTCCGCCATCAATTATCTTGCGAATGTGGGATCAAGCTTATTATATCGCAATGAACACCATATAATTATGTAGAATTATATATAATCATTTGTCTCTTTAGTGACAGTAAGTAATGGTATTTTTTTTAATATAATAAATTAAACGGTTAATTCTACAAACTACCTTTAGTTTAACACGTGTTTTTATTTAAAATACTAGCTGTCCCAGTGAACTTCGTACCGCCTCAAAATCAATAAATGTTGTGTTAACTTATAAGCTGAATTAAATTCAGTTATTTACAAAGTTAAAATGAATTGTGCAAAAATCATAATAAAAATCACATTGAAATGAATGTAATTCACGTGGTTGCAAGCAAGGGATTTGCTTTATTTAATCAAATCGAAATGATTCGCATAGCATTGTTGCACTACTTTCTGTTAAACTATTATATTTGCTGGATGGGTTGTACTCAATTAATTTCATTGAAGCACCTTGTGATATACGACATTTTTCGTTTTGTTGTCAGGTGCGAGAACGAACAAAGCGGATGGTTGCGGACACGTGATACTACTTACAATCGACCGTGAGAGAAACATTCATTTTCTAGATTCAGGCCACAACACCCAAGGATTGATCTTGTGATTTGTTGATCGTCATGGCGAACACATAGCGCCACAGAGTCAATGATTAGAGGCAAGCTTTTATTTCATATCATCAAAAAAGCTGTTCCATACAAAATGTATGAGATAATAAATTTTCTTCAGAATATTTTTTTCCTGATTTTTTTCGTTGTTTTAATAGCTATTCTGCTATTTAGGACGGAGACAAATTAAAAATCATCAAAATCAGTCCAGCCGTTCTTGAGTTATATAAACAATTTTGCATTAAATTTAATTGTATCTCAATAGAGACGAAGATGCAAACTGGAAACTGAATATGGTTTATCAAGGTGTTTACAGGACCTATGACCTGTCATTGGTTGGGTTAAGCGCACGCTTTATGTAATTACAACATTCCCCATTCCACCTATTTCTTTATGACCATATAAGACAAATTTTTGGAGGTTGCATATATGTTACAAATCTATACTTAACTTCACATGTCATTTTCAATACGCCATCTATGTAGATTTGATTACATATGGTAATCTTTTTAATTAAATTTCATGAATTAATCACCCACCATGGGTGAAATCCAGTATTCGTGTACAAGTATAAGTATACATTCACAAAAAAAAAAATGTTGCATTAATAAAAATATACTTTCATAAATTGATTGTTTCTTGGGCAATGACATTAAAATCTACATTATTAGTAAAAGAAAACATGAATGAAAACATTGCTAAGACATTGTCAAATGAAATAATATTTAACTTGAACGACACTTTGCATAAATATAAAAAAAATTATCTTACGTTTTCATAAATATTACTTATGTTCATTAACATGTTACGTTATAAGTCACATTAATTATTATTTCTTAAACAATGGTGTAACTGCATATTAAATCGAATTGAAAAACGTCTGTTTTCTAGAAGTTTTCATTCGTATTAATTATTTAATATGGAGTTTTACATCTCTAAATAAAAGCTAGAATGGCAGTGCACAATGGTGTTCTTCTACCGACCCTTATGTATGGAAGCGAATCATGGAACTGGCAAAAGAAGGATGAAAGGAGAATAAATGCAGTAGAAATGAGATCTCTTAGACGAATGTGTAGATACTCTGTGTATGATAGAGTGTCGAATGAAAATATAAGAAGTGAATGCAGTGCGAATGATGGTGAATTGAACAAAATAATGGAAGGATCATTAAGATGGTTTAGACATATGGAAAGAATGAATTAAGAAAGAATGGTAAAAAATATATATGTTAACGATGTAAATAGAACCAGAAATAGAAAAAGACCGAGGAAAACGTGGCACGATCAAACAAATCAAATATTGAATGTCAGCCATGTGAGAAGTCAGAGAAATCGACGCGCATGCATGACACGATGTATGCAGTGGCGGTACTCCCATAGAAGCCTATAAGCCCGACTTGCGTAAGAAATTTTTAATCAATATCCCCAAATCTAAGTAATCATGCCCCCGCATAAACTAACAACCCACCAAATCACCTTCCAACAATGTTTCTATCAGACGTACGAGGAATAGCCACAAGAGCTGAAAATCTGTAAGCCAGAAGAGGTTTTGATTCAAAATGTCTTACGCAAGCCGGGCTTCTTTGCTTCTATGGGAGTACCGCCACTGGATGTATGAATGTTGTGGAAGCGAGAGAAATATGTCAGGAAAGAAAAGTGTAGCAGTCCTTTATTTCTGGCTACCCATTCGGAGAGACGGCGTGATGGTTAGTTAGTTAGTTAGTTAGAGTTTTACAGTATTGTTCAAGATTTTTATTTTCATATTATTATTAGAATTTTTTTGCTACATAATAAAAATTATCATTTTCGCGTAAAGTCAAACGCAGTATTTCTTTTGATAAGCAATTTATTTTTAAATGTGTAACGAATCTAAGAATGAAGTATTTCACATTGTTGACTTTTGTTATAAGCTGTGAAGACAGTTACATCCAGCTTGTGACGGCGGAGTTAATACTGTCATTTAATAGCGTGTACCCGCGAACAGAGACGTGTGAATAAGGTAAAAACGCTGTCAGCCCGCTGTTAAAATATACTCCGGCTGAAGATATGCGGAAGCTAATTATTTAGATGTAACCTCTCACTTCTATGTTTTCCTGGTACCTACCTACGTGCTACATTCTGCGCCGGTACGAACTAAATTACTTTCATGCTTGCTGCTGTTCTAGGTAAAATTATTCTCTTCTCCTTTAAATAATCATTGTATTGATTTACTTTATTGTTTGCTTAAGTAACATTTGAAATTTAAAATTAGCTAATATTATCGACGTGATAATAAAAAAATATTACAAATTCTGGAAAGAGTATTGCCTCACTGACGTCGACATATTTGAGTTCCTTCTGATATGTATGATTTTTTGGTTCCATGTTGTTTTATCTTACCTTTGTAACACCGTTTTGTGTCCAAATGAGTCGCCTAAATGTTTTACGTTTGTTATGTGTCATTTGTGTATCATGTATAAATAAATAAATAAATTAAAATAAAATAATATAATCGACGTGCGTGCATTACACGTAGAGGTAGCGAGAGAATTATTTTTAGGACAATACAATGTGGGGGTTCATTTTTTCTCCCTATCCCTCCGGTGAGACGGTATGGTGGTTGGTTAGTTAGTTAATTAAATAGGTAGTTAATAATTAAATAAGACTATGTCTTTTTAACTACTTCCACTTTTGTCTTTATTTCGACAGCGACCGGTTTCGCCAGGCTCGCTGGCATCGACAGACTAGTCTATCGATGAATCAACAATAAAGTAGATCAGTCTGTCGATATCAGCAAGCCTGGAGAAACAGGTCGCTGTCGAAATAAAGACAAAAGTCTAAGTAGTTAAAAAACGTCGTTTTATTCAATTATTATTTCAAATGAACTTCCATCAAGAGATTTCAGTAAAATCATTTGAGTTAGTTAGTTAGTTATTTCTAGTGCCGAACCTTATGTATGGAAGTGAAACTTGTGCTGGCAAAAAAAATATGACTCTAAGCACATTGGCATAATATTACATACTGGCAGTACATAATGGAATTCTAGTGCCAACCCTTATGTTTGAAAGTGAAGCTTGGAGCTGGTAAGAAAAGGAAGAAAGTAGAATAAATGCCGAAGAAATGAGATCACTGAGAAGATTGTGCGGAAAAACGATATATGATAGAATACCGAACGACGAAATAAGGAAGAAATGTAAGGCAGATGATTGCAACATAAGTAAAATTAAAAAAGGATCCCTCAGATGGTTTGGACATATGGAACGAATTCACGAGATAATGATACTTTAAATGTTGTATACAAGCAGTGTGAGTGGAATGAGAAGTCGTGGAAGACCAAGGAAACCATGGCATGACCAAATTAATCAAATACTGAAAGGCGGCGACTTTCAAAGTCGGAAAAATCGACGAACACAATGTACATACGAATATAATTTGTTACATACTAAAAGTTTTTGATAAAATCACCTTAAAAAAAAATATCACCTATGATTTTGTGATGTTTCAAATAATCATATACGTACACGTTTATTAGTTTAAAATTTTCTCTGGTATTATTCACTAATAATTATTACCTTTTGAATGTATTAATTCGAATTGTTTTAGTTCCAATACACCTTTCTAAAATAAAAATAAAACTCTTGTAGTTGAATATATATTTTGATAATTTAACACAAGGTTCGTTTTTGGCAAGACATCAGGTTCGTCTTTCTCATTAGGATTATTTAATAAATTTGAATTACTCAACAACTTAAGTATCAGCGTATCTCATTTATTACAATATAAGTAAGAATATAAAAATTAGGTTCAAAACATGTTTATGTTCTGTTTAAATTAACAGGCTTATGATAGTATCAGTAGAGAAAAACTGTATGATGTACTCTTGAACTTCAAAATCCCTACGAAGTTAGTAAGACTGGTAAAAGCAACCATGGATAATACAAAATGTAGAGTCAAGATAGGAGGAGAGCTCACAGATGAATTCATGGTATCACAGGGCCTCAAACAAGGTGATGGTTTAGCCCCAACACTTTTTAACCTGAGTTTGGAATATGCCATAAGGAAAACTTACCACCTTAACACGAATCCCAACACATACTTTCATAGCAGCCAGATCATAGGATATGCAGACGACCTTAACATTGTAGGAAGATCCCTAGCAGCCATACACGAAGTATTTGAGCCTTTAGAGACAGCAGCCAAGGAGGTGGGTTTAGAGATAAACGAAGAAAAGACACAAATAATGAAACAAACCAGGAATGCAACCCATAACTCGAGGCGAACCATCAGATTCAAGGACAGATACAACTTTAAGATGGTGGAGGACTTCACTTACCTGGGTTCGTCTATAACAAAAGAAAACGAAGATCACAAGGAAATCGAAAGAAGAATCACAATTGGTAACAAAACATTCTTCTCTCTACTACCAGCGCTCAAATCAAGAAACGTACACTGGAAAACCAAAATCACCCTGTATAAAACAATCATCCGAACAGTAGTGACCTATGGGTGTGAGGCGTGGACAATGACAGCGAAATCTGCAGAGCAACTGGATACTTTTGAGAGAAGGGTGCTGCGCAGAATTCTGGGGCCTGTGAATGACGGTGAAGGCTGGAGAGTGCGGCATAATGACGAGCTGTACAATATTTACAAAGCTCCCAGTCTCTCCACACAGGTCAGACTGAATAGACTGAGATGGGCCGGTCACGTGCAGAGCATGCCGTCATCGCGAACCCCAAAAAGATTGCTGGAGTGGCACCCAGGTGGTAGAAGACCAATTGGACGACCAAGGCTGCGATGGGAGGATGAAGTTCGGAGAGATGGAACAAGATTGTTAAGAGTGTCAGATTGGAGGGTCGAAGCGGAGGACAGGAGGAGTTGGAGGCGAAGAATACTGGAGGCTAAGGCTCGATATGGGCTGTAGGGCCATCGAAGAAAGAAGAAGAAAGTTTAAATTAAAAAAAGGTAAGTTTCCACTTGGCCTTGTGTAATTTTGTGTCTGAAAGGGGGCCCAAAAAGTTTGGGAACCTGTGATGTAGACCAAATTATGCCACAAATAAAGTTAGATCTTTTTGACCGTTCTTATCATTACAATAATTGAAGAATACAATGCATCTATCATCGGGATAACGATACTAACCGTTTATATTAGTTAAAATCACAATTCCATTCCTCATACAAGTGTAAAAGACTATGTTTCCTTTCTTAAAAAAAAAGGTTATGGAATGCAATAATGCTGTACCAATGCGTAACACGTCACTTTTTTACAGGTAATATCACAAAACTTACAGCACTTGAGATGATTAATTCATCGAATACGAGTACCGCACAGAGGCGCTTCGAAGTTTTCCTGAATTGATGGCGAATCATCTTCTAAGAGAGAGAGAGAGACCTCTTTGCAGGTGCAGCTATACCGAATTTTTAACACTCCAATGGTAAGAACAAAAAGATAATTGTCAAATTTCTATTTACATGGTTGAATGAATATTTTATTAAATGTTATTTTTTTCAAACTTTGCATCCATTTGGCTTGCACTGCAACGATCTTCTTCTTTCCTTTTGCCATTTCCCATCATCTGGGGTCGGCCCTCCTCGCACGAAAACGCCAAACTTTTCTATCCTGACTCATCTCCACTGTCAGGTTCTCGCGTTAAAGCTCTGGTTTGTTCTCCAGAACAACCCTCTGGAGAACAGACCACATAGGTCTACAATAAAGAAGAAGACAAAAACAATATCTGATTTCTAAACTATATCAGTATCATATGTAAGCGTCTAATTCAAACGAACATTTTACAATTAGATTTGTGACTACGTGCTGTCTTCTTCTAGGAGTTATTGGAATATCCAATCTAGACTCGCTACTCCTCCCTCTCAGTGCTATTCCGCCAGAGTTGGCATAATTTAATTCTCAGTTGAAATGATATCCCTGCAATAAAGTCCATTACTCTGTGCTCCCGTGTCCATAGAGTGCAGTATGGTGGGGTGGGAAGGCGCACAGTGGATGTATTCCGAAGGCGATCACTCGCATACCGAGACGCGATCTTGACCTTTGGAGATCATACGCGGAAGCGAACGATAACAGCTCTACAGGGTTGACATTAAACACAACGAAAATTATTAATTTTTCATTTAATAAACGTTTTTCAATATAATCATAATTTTCTTATAAGACAAACATGTTTATTGATTACTTATTGAACAATGATGTAAAACTCCATAATATATAATTACTCGTAATATTAACGAAAACTCGTAATGTTTTTAAGAAATTTGATATTTTATATTTGATTATGCCTTAGAGGGGCGAAACATGTCATTCCCATAAATTATAATAAAACTTCTAGAAAATAAACGTTATCATTCGAATTAATTAACCAACACGTTAAAAGAACAGTTTTGAACAGTCTTCCGATCTGATTTCAAATCAATTCAAGAAAAAAATTTAAATCTATTTTATGTTTATTATCGAGAAAAACGTACGTTTTCAGTAATAATATAATTAATTTTGCGTAATCTTTACCTGAAACTCCGACAAAGAATGATTATATGTCATATATGGTCTGTACTACTATATGGCTGCGAAACTTGGACTCTGAATGTGAATATAATGAACCGGTTGGAGGCGTTTCAGATGTGGATATTCCGTAGAATGCTCAATATATCGTGGGCCGATAGGGTCAGTAATGCAAATATACTACAGAGAGCCAGAGCCAATAGAGAGCTGTCGAGTGTGAAAGTTAGAAAGGCCTCATATTTGGATCATGTGCTAAGGGAAGAAAAATACGATCTCCTTTGACTGATATTAATGGATAAAGAAAGAGAAAGAGAGAGAGAGAGAGAGAGTCAGTTATATTAAAAGAATTATCTAATTTCGTTATAGAATTCTCATTTCTTCTTCTTCTTTCACTGTTCGAAGGCCGCTAAGGCCTGTTTGTACAGAGTTTGCCGCCTCTTGCGATGTGGACTCCCAGTTGTCTTTTCACCTTTTAGGGGTCTTCTAGGCATATTCTTCCCTCTGGTTTCCCATGTAAGGCAAGGTTTGGTACATGTAAGGCATTATTTTCACATGGTCTCTCTAATATCTTCTTCTTTGTCTCTTCCACCTGATAACATCTTGGATATCACACATTTTTCTGATAGTGGTGTTTCTTATTCTGTCGCGTAGAGTCCTGCATGTTATTTTTCTGAGAGCTTTCATATCTGTAGTTGTGAGTAGTGCTTTAAGGCCGTGCCACACTGTTTGAAACAAGCTCTCCACAGGGGTGACCTTGGTGGAGCCCACGGTTGGTGTGGCATTCACAGTAGACACCATTTTCGTTCAATACGTCCGCACTCCACCGATGCGATGCCGCTATGCAACTGACCTTGACTGGTGGAATGTGGAGCGCCCACATTGTGGAATGCGTGTTTACAACGGCGGGATCCACACGCTACTATGCGCGTCCGTCCACAAAGGTTGTTGAAGGTCAAACGAATTTTTGTTTCAAACAAGTGTCTACACAGTTTTAAACCGCCGATGGAGACCGATGTGGAGAGCTTGTTTTAAACAGTGTAGCACGGCTTTTAGTGTGAACTGCGCCAGCTCTTGTTTCGATGCCATATGTCATTATTATTTCTATAATTAAATGTTTTAGGTATATGTATAAAATTATTCGTGGAATCTTTAGTAATAGTATGGTTTTTCAGGTCAAATATTGGTTAACATTCATGCAGATCCCCTTTTTTATCAAATATTTTGTCATCATATTCGCAGAAATGGATAAAAAAAAAATTATGGTCACATACGTCCCTTCTTTATCAGCTTAACCAGATGGGAGCAATATTGATTGCAACAGCAATTTTTTTTTTTTAATTTTCGAAATCATTACATAATCTATATAAACTTTTTTTAATGTTTCTCGAACAATGGTGTTTAACTCCAGATTAAATAATTAAAACGAATAAAATCATATATTTTTTTGAAGTTATATTTTATGAGAATTACAAGTTTTGCCTAGCTATGGCATTATCAAATGCATCACAATGATAATATTAAATAATGTCATAACATGGCGAAATATGTCGTGCAAAAGCAGACGTTTCATTCGTATTAAACATATAAAGTAAATACTATTTTTAAATAGTTATATATAAAAATAGTTTTAAAACATTCGAATGTGAGGTGAATACAGAAATAGCTTCCCCGTAAAACGACAGATCGTCATTCTGTTGATTGTTCTTGAAAAAACGAATCCATTATGTCGGAGATATTTTAACCATGACGTTCACCTTCGTCAGTGACCTCATCTTCAATCCATTTTCAATGTGCGTCTATTGAAGGATGTACATGTGATAAACCGTATCAAACATCGAAATCTACCCATTCGTTTTCGATTTTCAATTGTGGTCAATGACTGGAGTCTGACAATGACTGGGTCATGTCAATAACCGGATTGCTCCCCCTATTTATTTAATATAATTTAAAGGCATAAAATACCCCTGTTTTGTAAGTACACAAAGACAATAAAACGCCATGCACTTCTAATAAAATATGGGATCACCTTCGTTAGTGACCTCATCTTCAATCCATTTTCAATGTGCGTCTATTGAAGGATGTACATGCGATAAACAGTATCAAACATCGATATCTACCCATTCGTTTTCGATTTTAAATTGTGGTCAATGACTGGAGTCTGACAATGACTGGGTCATGTCAATAACCGGATCGCTTCCCCTATTTATTTAATATAATTTGAAGGCATAAAATACCCCTGTTTTGTAAGTATACAAAGACAATAAAACGCCATGCACTTCTAATAAAATACATATTAACATGGGAAAGCCTTGCCCTGTTCATAGCTGGTCAATTAGGTACAAACATGCGAGTACACTCGGTGTGTCGAGAGCGGATCGAGCCCGAACCCCGGATTAGCAGAAGAGCCATCGCATGGCTAACTGGCGGTTACAGATTATGTGGAGATAATCGCTGCTAGACAAGTCTTCGGGTTCCACATTAAAATGTCTGACTTTAATACTGAGGAAGTCGAAACTGTTCTAACAAAGGCGTAACGGACTTTAGTTAACTAACGGTTTAATTATGTGCCGTCTTACGGGTTACTGCATCGTCTTGTGAACTCCCTTGCGTCATATCGCGGCAGACGTAGGTGGAGAGGATAAACTGCAGTATTGCGAAAGATAATCAGCATAAAATATGTAAATTGAATATATAAACTGTTTCTTATTTTTGATAATGCCTCACCACAAACTAAATATAATAATACTTCATAAGAAAGTAAAGTATTCATTGTTTCTTAAACAGTGACGTAAAACTCATTTTTCATCATTTATACGAATGAAGAGTTTTATTATATTTTATGCGAATGACCTGTTTCGCATAGCTAAGGCTCAAATATCAACTTAAATCTTTTATACCGTTCTCCTCGAAACATGTCGAGAAAAATAAACACAAAGGTAGAAAAACATTATTTTAATTCATAAAAATAAATTATCATACATATAAAAATAAATATTATTTTAGATTTACTCAAAATATTTGTTATAACAAAAGGGTAAACGTTCGAAAAAGATCATTTTAATATTTGGCAAACTGACCACATTCACGAAAACTTTTTTTAAATATTTAATATTTAACACTGATGAAGGGCTTCTACGTCCGAAACATGGTTGTTTTTTTAATTTTTTAATAAAGTTCGTGTTATATACAAAGTTTTAAAAAAACATTGTTCGATGAATCCGCAACACAAAGTTTTGACGAATATAAAAAGGAATATATATTTTTTGTTTCTTGAACAATGATGTAAAACTCCATATTAAATAATTAATACGAATACTAGAAGTTTGATTATATTTTATGGGAATGACATATTTCGCCCTTCTAAGGCATTATCAAATGTCATTTTTTGATAATGCTTTGAAAGAGCGAAATATGTCATTTCCATAAAATATTATATTAAGGAAAAGGTCATTTCGTATTTTTCGTTTTATTTCGATGCTTTATAAAAAGTGTTATAATACAATCATCAGATATAAGTCAAATATGCGCCGTTCTGTTCGATAACTTGTTGCCAACGAGAATCCAATTTCATAATGCCCCTCTCGTAGAAACCCTTGTGTCTATTGGCAAAAACCCCGGACAAACAATTTTCATAGGCTTCTATTAAGGCCAAATTTGTACCCCCAAGCGCGTTGGCCATAGACAGGAACAGGTGGTAGTCACTTGGTGCCAGGTCCGGACTATAGGGTGGGTGGATAAGAACTTCCCATCCTTCCTGGCCTTGTGCGGCCTGGCATTGTAATATAATAAAACTTCTAGAGAACTGACGTTTCCATTCGTATTAATTATTTAATATAATGTATGTTTTTAATGATTTTTTTATTAAATAATATGTATGGTTACATAATCAACTTTCCGCTTTTCTAACCGTTCATATCTATCATACAAACCCCTGTCGGTCCACCATTGAACAAAGGTCTGTCTTCCTTGCTTCCGGATAATCTAAAAAACAATCGTCACCCCTGAACCCGCGGATCTTTATGACGTTGAGATCTATTACACCTCCATTGATATAACGACTCTGTCCACCTTTCCTTGTGTTCTCTCTTATTTACTGTATATTAATAATTAGTATTCTATCTACTAGTTGAAGAATTTGCAATGCAAACGAAGGCAATTACTTGGAAACAATAGATTATTGAAAACGACTTATTTACAATATAACAGTATGCGACATTGATAACACTTCGCCAGATAGGAATTGAAGCGCGTATAACTGAATGCAAGATATGATTTATTATATAATTTTCGAATCATTCACGAATATTGTTCTTATTCTTCTTCTTGATTTTGGTCGTATGACCTGTTTATGACGGTGAATTGTCCTGGGATGGTGACGTCCAGTCATCCCTCCATCTCTTCAAATATACCACGTGATTTTATTATATTTGAGTTTATTTTCTCGGCATAATAATAATAATATCTTCTTCTTATTCCGCTTTATTTAGGACTGTGTCCTGTTATTTCTTGGAACCTTTTCCTGGGATGTAGATGTCCAACTATCTCGCCATCTTCTGGGGGTCTTCATGGAGGTCGATTTCCTGTTGTTCTTCCGGTTGGTACTTTATTTGCTACTATATTTATCACTCTTTCAGAACATGCTCTTTCCACATGATCTCTCCAGTAGCGTCTTCTCAGTCTTCCCCATCGCACGACATCTTCCACATTGCAGATCTTTCTTATTTCAGAATTTCTTACTCTGTCTCGGAGTGTCGTTCCCGCAACGGATCGGAGAGTCTTCATTTCTGTGGTTCTTAGGAAACTTTTTGTTCTGATGGTGTCAGTTCTCGTTTCTATCCCATATGTCATTATAGGACGTGGGCATGTCCTGTAGATTCGTATTTTGCTCTCCTTTACAATATTTTTGGTCCAAATAGCATTTTCAAGCAGCCAGCCACAACGGCAAAACGTATAACAATATGTATAACAATACAACAACAATAATAATAATAATAAAATTAAAATTAATTAATATTATTATTTTGTAGAATCGCTATTTACATCATGACAGCATGAACCAAATCGATAAAAGAGTATTATAGCTATCATTGTGATTCTCGTCACATGTGATAGGCAGCTAATCTATCGCCATTTTATTTTCACGTGAAATCTACACCAGACCTAAGACAGTGTGACAATCACACTGCCCTCGCCGGGAATCGAAGCCGGAACCTTCGGGGTGGTAGTCAATGCACCACCCGGCTAAGAAGGTCGTCGATGCCAACAAAAATATAATAAAATTTATTGGGTTTTTTTTTGGCATTATTTTCAATGAACTTCTACCAGGAATATTTAAAGCTAACTAACTAACCATCACGCCGTCTCCCCGAAGTGGTAGGCATAAAGAATGGCCTGCCACACTTTTCTTTCCTGACATATTTCTCTCGATTCCTCAACATTCATACATCGTGTCATGCACGCGCGTCGATTTCTCTGACTCCTCACATAGCCGACATTCAATATTTGATTTATTTGATCATGTCATGTTTTTCTCGGTCTTCCCTTATTTCTGGTTCCATTAACATCGTTAACATATATTTTTTTTTACCGTTCTTTCTTCATTCATTCTTTCCATATGTCCAAACCATCTTAATGATCCTTTCATTATTTTGTTCATAACACCATCATTCTCACCGCATTCGCTTCTTATATTTTCATTCGACACGCTATCATACACAGAGTATCTCTACATTCGTCTAAGAGATCTCATTTCTACTGCACTTATTCTATAATACTTTCATCCTTCTTTTTCCAGTTCTATGCTTCGCTTCCATACATAAGGGTCGGTAGAAGAACAGTATTGTGCACTGCCATTCTAACTTTTTTGGATAGGTTTTTGTTTATGATGACAACTTTAAGTGCACCATTCACTTTGTTGCCTGCCCCAACCCTTCTTTCAATATCTCTCTCCACTCGCCCATATCTTGTAAACATACTACCTAAATACACGAACTCAACTACTTGCTCCAAATTTTCACCATTCACGCTAATGTTGCAGACTGTCATGGTTTCTTCCTTTTCAAAAATCATTACCTTGGACTTGTTAATATTCATCATCAGATCATTCCGCATGCATACCTCATACATACAATTCACCAGGACTTGTAGGAACTTGTAGTTTATGCTCGTTGTCTGCAAGTAGGACAGCGTCATCCGCATACAAGAGACAGCTTACTGACACTCCGCTCATTTTGGCACCTACATCCAACCCTTTCAGCTCTTTCATACATTTGTCCATATACAGATTAAATAACCACTGTTGCTGTTTTATTTATTAAAATATTTATTTCGGTATCTGGATTGTTCTAAACGGAACGGCGCATGTCACGCCGGGCCGGCCCAGCGGAATATTGCTGTACCTCGGATTACACCTGCTTCACGTAAAATGGCGAACGATTGGTACCGTTTTGTCTTCATTCTGAATCTAAAACGTGACTCCGGAGTAACCACCTTGGATCTCGGCGCGGGGAGCCGAGCTGTGTCTACTGTGTGTGGAGTTACCTTACCTTACATCATGGTGCGGACCTACTTATTATATTTACGAGTACAACCCACCGACGTTCAATTTTATTTCATTTTTCCACTTTGCATCATAATATAAATACGCAAAAACTCGGATGTCATCAATTACGAGAATATTATGAATACAAGAGAGCGAGGGAGGAATACTTCGATTCTTTCAGAAAATAATTCGAAATGCACACAATGCGCATGGACGAGAATTTTTCTGGATATTTTTATTTTTTCTGATTATTTTTGTATGAAAATGGTGTAGAAAACAAACGGAGAACAATTTGATATTATTAATTGAGAATTCACTTCTTATATTCTCGAATTTATTATTGCGAATGATGGTGTTATGAACAAAATAATGAAAGGATCATTAAGATGGTTTGGACACATGGAAAGAATCAATGAATGGTAAAAAAAAGTATATGTTAACGATGTAAATGGAACCAGAAATAGAGGAAGACCGAGGAAAACGTGGCACGATCAAATAAATCAAATATTGAATGTCGGTCATGTGAGAAGTCAGAGAAATCGACGCGCGTGGATGACACGATGTATGAATGTTGAGGAAGCGAGAGAAATATGTCAGGAAAGAATAGTGTGGCAGTCCAATCCGGTTAATTGAGAATTTTTTAACTTGTGTGAAAAAAAATACATCATCATCATCATCAGCCGTCTATCATCCACTGCTGAATGTAGGCCTCTCCCAAAGCACGCCACCGCCCCCTATCCATTGCCGTTTCCATCCAACCATGTCCAGCAATCCTCTTAAGATCGTCGGTCCAGCGGGCAAGAGGACGTCCAACTCTGCAGAATTCTGTACGCGGTCTCCACTCGGTTCTCCGACAGATATGGCCAGCCCATCGCCACTTCAGCCTGCCCATCCTCAGAGCCACCTCAGTCACCTTGGTTTGTTGTCGAATAAATTCGTTTCTAAATCTGTCCCTCAAGGTTATTCCAAGCATGGCTCTTTCCATGGCGCGTTGGGCGACCTTGAATCTGTAGACTAGACCTTTTGTCAATGTCCACGTCTCGGCTCCGTACGTCATGACTGGCAAGACGCACTGGTTGAAGACTTTAGGCTTCAGGCATTGTAGTATTTTATATTAAAATTAAAAGTCAAAATATATTATTGGTTACGATTGTACAGTGAACAGAGTGTAGAAAATCATTATTTCCGTGAATATTTCATGGGTTGCAACTAGTTAAAATATAATTTTTAAATTTCAATCCTAGGGATTGCCATAGCATAGCTTCACATTCATACAGCGAATTATGCACGCATGTCGATTCTTCCGACTTCTAACATGGCCGACCTGTAAAATTTTGTTAATTTGGTCATACCACGTTTTCCTCGCCCTTCCTCGACTCCGTACTCCATTCACATCGTTAACGTTCTCTTTTTATAACCATTATTTCTTCTTCCACACGATCTATCGGTCCAAACCAAAGTAGTAATCTTTTTATAATACTTTCTTCCGCTTTACATTCCTTCCTGATACATATAATAGGTATATAAACATTTGAAATGTAAAAAAATAAACGGCGGATACGTGGAACATAAATTAAATAGACAATATGTGCACCACCTAAAAAGAACATTATGTGTTAAATTCTTTTTATGTTGTTATTTTATTTTATATCATTGTATTTTATATTATTTGTTTTAGATATATTTTGTGAATGTTGGACAATCGAAATGTGTGCGGGAGATGCCTATTGGTGGCGATGAGGTTCGCAACCTCATCGCACATCGCCTCATCGCCTCCCGCGCAGGCGAAAAGAGAAGGGTGGAGTGCCGCATCGGTTAAAGTGTTCCATTCTTTTTGCCTACCCCTTCAGGGAGACGGCGTGATGGTTAGTTAGTTTTGAAATGTGGGGGGGGGAGTTGTAGCCTAATGTACAAGGTAGAGAGAATGAGTGAATACGTGAGAAATTAAAGGAAAAGAATGGTGCGTCATGAATATTGTTAATCTTATGTTTTTCAATTCGAAACCGGTTGGTTCGATAAAAACAAAAATGAAGTGTCGTAAAAACAAAGACACCCCGTGAAAAAATGCCTATTTTAATTGTGTTTTTTTCTATCCATGGTATTCTACTGTATGGTATCCACCGCATACTCATGATGGAACACCACTGGTTATAATTACTTCGTGAGGACTGATACATACCGTGACGTCACCCTTAAATAAAGAACGTTTCAAATATTATTCACACTCTTTAATAATACGCTTTGATCAGTGCAGGAAGGTACCAAGAATACATTATATAAAATGCACAAACACGATTCTAAGTAATATGCAATGTTTATTAATTAACAAACTAACTAACCATCACGTCATTCCCAATAAGTAGCCAGAGAGGAAGGACTGTAACACTTTTTTTTCTTCATTTCCGACAGCGACAGAATAGAATGTTTTACCTACCGGCCGCCGAACCCAACCTGCCTCTAGTGACACCGGTGGGAAGAGCAATTAGTCTGCTGAACGCGGTCAACTCGGAAATAGACGTCTTTCATATTATACATACTCTTGACTTTAGAGAGTATCTTATCTTCCACCTGTTTTCAAAAGATGCCTTTTTCAGGAGAACAATCTTTCTTCACACCTCAGATGCAAATTTTGTATGTAATAGCTTCTTTCCCTTTGCAATTTCCCATCATCTGGGGTCGGCCCTCCTCGTACGAAAACGCCAAACTTTTCTATTTTGACTCATCTCCACTGTCAGGTTCTCGCGATGAAGCTCCTTTTCATGTTGGCCCACCATGTTGCCTTTGGGCGACCTCTTCTTCATGGTTTTGTGGGAATGCTGAGGGTTTTATGGACAATGTGTTCGCTATCTCTACGCATCACATGACCGTACCACCGGAGACGAGATTCTCTTAATTTTTCCGTTATTGGGGCAATCTTAAAGCTACCCCTCACGTATTCGTTCCTTACGTGGTCCAGCATTGTGACGCATCCGGCCCACCTCAGCTTAATTTTGTATGTAATAATAATAATAATAATATGCTAACTTTTAAAGCGCCGTTTTTGTGATGTAATCACCTCAAGGGCGCATTAAGACGTGTTTTATATCTAAATGTGAACGCTGCATCTGATTGATATTCGCGATCAATTAGAAAGTACTCGTATAATAGAACAAATATGCAAGTTTTACATAGGGTATGAAATATGAAAAAGATCGGTTTTCAGCTTAGATCTGAAATCTGTCGGATCATTTATGCATCTGAGGTGTGAAGGAAGATTGTTCCAAGCTGATGGACTGGCTACCGCAAACGCTCGATCTCCGAAATGTGTACTAGGGCAACGCTTTGGCTCAACTAATCTTCCTATCGCCGAGGAGTTCGCCGAGAAAAGTGTGGATTTCCTTGTATTTAGGCTGTCCGTTATACAGAGTTCGGATATATAATTTGGAGCCATTCCATGTAGCGCTTTGAGTACTGTCCAGCAGAGTTTATACTGAATTCTTTCTGGACTCTAAAGCCAGTGAAGTTCTTTGAGATGTTGTGTTATAAGTAATGTCTGTTGAGAAAATAAACTTACTGATTTGATTTGATTTGATTCGTAAATCGTAACACGCACGCTAGTGAATTGTTACTTTTTCGAACATGGCCCCCTTTTTTTTCGCCTTTGCCTTCCTCGACTTATTTTTATTTCCAGTCGTAGTAAGGAAGTGTTAATATAATATTTGGGTAGCTACAATGTTTGTATGGAACCTCTAGGGTTATTGTGTGACCTATTAATCGTGTACGCCACTTTTGTTCAACGATTCGCCCCCTTTAGGTGTTCATCTCGAGTGACTTGCATAAAGATGTAACTGCGGCGTAATCCGCACTAGTGTTGGGCTCCATTGTCGTATTAATCGATTTATTTATTACCAATCGTAAGCCAATTCTTACTACCTTTGACTGTGTTTTTTTTTTTTTTTTTTTTTTTCTTGTATACAACAGGTCGCTTAAACCCAATTACTGTATACACATTATTTTTAGCTATTATATTGATGATCCACATTACATGTGATAGGTAGCCAATCTATCGCCATTTTATTGTCACGTGAATTCTACACCAGACCAAAGACAATGTGACAATCACACTGCCATCGCCGGGAATCGAACCCGGGACCTTCGGTATGGAAGTCAGAGCTTCTAACCACTCTGCCACGAAGGTCGTCGTTTTGTTTTGATTCTGACTTTACATATTTTTACATTCTGTTGTTATTGAATAATATATGGATTCAATTCTTCGTCAGCTTGTCTCCATCCACTGCTGGACGTAAGCCTCTCCACCCCCACGCCATCTCTCTCGGTCTCTCGCCAGTGTTCTCCAGGCCCTTCCCGCCGTCCGCACAATATTATCGCTCCACCTGGTTGGCTGTCTCCCGATACTTCTCCGGTCCAACCTTGGCCTCCTGTCAGTAACCTTCTGGCTCCATCTTCCATCATTCCGTCGACACACATGATCAGCCCACTGCCACTTTATCCTCGCAATGCGTATCCCTACATCGGTGACCCTGGTGCGTCTTCCAATCTCCACGTTGGGTATTTCTAATATCTTCAAATATCCATGTTGGGTATCTCGCTTAGAGATATCCAACACGGATGTTTCAATGGCCCATTGTGCAACTTTGATTTTGTGCATTACTTCTTCAGTTAACGTCTATGTCTCGCATCCATAGGTCATCACAGGTAACACACACTGGTCCAGCACTTTTGTTTTTAAATTTTATGGCGTGTCCGACTTGAAGATGTTGACCAGCCTTCCGAATGCAAACCAACCGAGCTGTATTCTCCTATCAATCTCCTTAACTTGACCCCCACTTCCAAAAACCCACAGACGACCAAGGTACACATATTCATCTACCACTTCTACATTTTTTTTATGGATTTTAATGTCTTCAATTTGTGTATTAGTCAATATTATTATATCATATTAATTTTAAGGCCAATTTTTTTGAGATGATTCATTTAAAGCTTCCAGCATTTCTTGGAGTTGTTCGGGAGTATATCAATAATTGGCCTTATTTTATTTTTTCTAAGTGTTTTTTTTTAATGTATGTTATTGATATCATATCCTTTTCGGAGTGCCATGTCAGGTCCTCCCGACGTCAGCTATCACGCTGGCGTAGGCCTCTCTGTCCTGTGTCAAACGGTTCATAGTGATGTCCTGGGGAGTTTACCCAAAGTGGTTTCCCTTGGAGGATTATCTGTCGGGTATTCTTTCCCTTAGCTGGGGGTATCCAGTTTAATGACGATAGAAACTCGCCATTCGCCCTCTGTATATCTGCTATGACAGTGGTCATATTGCCTGGAGTTCGCGGGGCCTGAGAGACCACTCGAGGACGCTAGATAGTTGGACTTGGTAGTAGTGTTGCTGGTGTTGTTGCAACATGGCGCATTACGATATTTTTTAGGGCCATACATTCTCTAAAAAATCCTCACCGATAGCCCACTACGTACTCCGCCAAACAAAATGGTCTCACGCAGAATACTATCTCCTACCACAACTCCATCCAGGCACTGCTCCTCTCATCTTCCCCTCGGGAACAGACTTTTTTTATAAATACAATCCCAACCCTAACTGGTCTTCCATTCCTTGACAATAATGTAAGATTTGATCATAAACCCTAAATCCCCCCTCGCCCTCTTTCGAAGGGACACTCCGGGCCATACATTTAGCCCCGTCATAAAACAACTACCAAATCACATTCCAACAATGTTTCCTACAGACGTAAGAGGAATAGCCATTAGAGCTGAACCTCTGTAAGCCAGAAGATAAAAGTCCAAGTCCAAGCATACTCCATCGTAGCATATCTCCTACTACCCATCCAAATCCCTTATTGATTTCGCTGTATGTTAAATTAAAAATTATATGTACTTTTTTAAGATAATCAAATGATTTTACTGAAATCTCTTGATGGAAGTTCATTTTAAATAATAATTAAATAAAACGATGTTTTTTAACTACTTCCACTTTTGTCTTTATTTAGACAGCGACCGGTTTCACCAGTCTGTCGATGCCAGCGAGCCTGGCGAAACCGGTCGCTGTCTAAATAAAGACAAAAGTGGAAGTAGTTAAAAAACATCGTTTTATTTAATTATTATTTATATGTACTTTTCTTTAAATTTATGATTAAGCGGCATTAAGCATTAAAAAACAAAAAAAAAGTAGATTGCATAAACGTTTTCGAAATTTCGAGAAATACCGAGTAATAACAATTTGCATACAGAAACATACGGATAGTGTTTTCGAATATTAATCTAATCTTATCATTTGAATTTCGAATACGTATTGAAAAAATAATTATACCCATCGCTACACCGTCATCAAAACAAAACGCGGCAACGCAATCACAAAGCGTGTGGTGTAATATAAATTCTTAAGGAATTTTGTATTCAAATAACAATCTCCGGCATAATTCGGTTTGGGCCTTTCTGCCATTCCTGCGCCATCCCACCGGGATGATCTATCAACGTCTCCTTATTTAGATTCTCAGCTTATTCCCTCCTCTGCTCCTGTGCTCCTGGTATTCTTTTGGCAATACGCCGTTTTTACAACAAGAATTAAGTACCTACAATCAATGGCGACTTTAAGATTTGCGCAGATTTCCAAAATTTGTGTGTTTTCCGTAAATGAGTTGTTTTACATCTGATTCTAAAGACTTAATACAACACATGGATATCAGAATGTAATGAAACATAATACGAATGAAAACGTTTGTTTTCCAGACGTTTTATTATATTTTATGTGAATGACATGTTTCGCCTGTCTAACGCGTAACAGTCATTCTTACGAAATATAATAAAACTTCTAGAAAACAGACGTTTTCATTCGTATTAATGATTTAATATGGACTTTTTCATCATTGTTGCATCATACACGAAATCCTTTGATTTCTAGAAGTTTTATATTTTATACATATTTCGTTTTAAACATTTTATAATGCATTAGCAAGGCGAAACATATCATTCCCATAAAGTATGTTTAAAAGGAAACTATAAGTAACCTTTTATTTTTCCTACCCATTTCTGAAATAATAAATTATGTGTTTTTACGTAATGCTACATTCAACTTAATATTTTTTTATGAATATGTAAAAATATAATAGTGTTGCGGTCTATCCTCTTTCCTTATTACTTCAGAGGTTAGACAGTTACATATTTAATCGTTATTAAATAAAACGATGTTTTTATTTTTATTTTAACTACTTCCACTTTTGTTTTTATTTAGACAGCGACCGGTTTCTCCAGGCTCGGTGGCATCGACAGATTGGTGACACTATTGTAAACTTAGTCCTTTATATACATACAGATCAGGGGTGGTAAACATGAATATATTAAGATTATTTTTGTATAGCATCATGTTTACCACCCCTGATCTGTACGTATGTAAAGGTCTAAGTTTACAATAGTGTCACCAGTCTGTCGATGCCAGCGAGCCTGGCGAAACCGGTCGTTGTCTAAAGAAAGACAAAAGTGGAAGTAGTTAAAAAAAACATCGTTTTATTTAATTGTTATTTAAGATGAACTTCCATCAAGAGATTTCAGTAAAATTATTTGATTATATTTAATCGTATTATATTACCAGCATACGAGGTAATCGCGTCCGACTAGAAAAACTTATATATAACGTTTGATTTTGTTAGTATAAGAATTAACCGCGCTTGTCCCAGATGTCCGCAGTCTCCAGTCTGCTCGATGCATTACCATCTCACAGCTACATTCTCCACTTTGCATAAGTATGTACACAAGCTGCATACACGCATATCTCCTATGTTTCGAGTCACAGCAGAGAAGTTATACGAGTGCTCTACTTACAGCGCTTGTCACTTAACGTTAAGTCAACTTTTTACTTTAAGTATTAAGATGTCGATTATTAAATTAAAATAAGTTATATGTTGAAAAATTTATTAAACAGTACACTCCGGATTTTCCGGGGTCGGGTTAACCAGGAAGCGGATTATCCGGGACACTTGAGTCATTAAAAAAGTAAAACTAACCAACTAACTAACCATCACGCCGTCTCCCCGAAGGGGTAGGCAGAAAGAATGGACTGCCACACCTTTCTTTCCTGACATATTTCTCTTGCTTCCTCAACATTCATACATCGTGTCATGAACGCGCGTCGATTTCTCTGACTCCTCACATGGCCGACATTCAATATTTGATTTATTTGATCGTGCCACGTTTTCCTTGGTCTTTCTCTATTTCTGGTACCATTTACATCATTAACATATAATTTTTACCATTCTTTCTTCATTCATTCTTTCCATATGTCCAAACCATCTTAATGATCCTTTCATTCTTTTGTTCATGACACCATCATTCGCACCGCATTCACTTCTTATATTTTCATTCGACATTCTATCATACACAGAATATCCACACATTCGTCTAAGAGATCTCATTTCTACTGCATTTATTCTACTTTCATCCTTCCTTTGCCAGTTCCATGCTTCGCTTCCATACATAAGGGTCGGTAGAAGAACACCATTGTGCACTGCATTCTAGCTTTTTTGGATAGGTTTTTGTTTGCGATGACAACTTTAAGTGCACCATTCACTCTGTTGCCTTCCCCAACCCTTCTTTCAATAACCCTCTCCACTCGCCCATCTCTTGTAAACATACTACCTAAATACACGAACTCAACTACTTGCTCCAAATTTTCACCATTCACGCTAATGTTGCAGACTGTCATGGTTTCTTCCTTTTCAAAATCATTACCTTGGACTTATTAACATTCATCATCAGATCATTTCGCATGCATACCTCATACATACAATTCACCAGGACTTGTAGTTCATGCTCGTTGTCAGCAAGTAGGACAGCGTCATCCGCGTACAAGAGACAGCTTACTGACACTCCGCTCATTTTGGCACCTACATCCAACCCTTTCAGCTCTTTCGTACAATTGTCCATATACAGATTAAATAACCATGGGGACATTACGCAACCTTGTTTGACACCTTTATTGATATCAAACCAGGCTGTAAGATCTCCATTTACTCTGACACTAGCAGTGCTTTCCGTGTATAGCGACTTAATTGCCGTGATCAGTTTTGTACTTATTCCATATTCTTATTAACGTAATCATATGCTTTTTGTAAGTCGACAAACGCACAGAAAAGTTTGCGATTTTTAACCAGAAACTTCTCTGTCAATGTACGAAGTCCAAAATTTTGATCCATACATCCTCTGCCATTCATAAAGGCACCTTGCATATCCCAAACTTTGTCACTCGTCAATTTTCTTACTCTTTCTATTAAAATTCTGCCATAGACTTTACCAACGACACTCAAAAGACTAATAGCTCTGTGGTTTCCACATTCCATACGCGATCCTTTTCCTTTGTACAGGGGCATAATTACTGCTCTCCTCCAGTCTAGCGGCGTATATCCGTCCTCTAAGCAGTGGTTAAAAAAGTATATTTTATAAACACAATATTTCACAATAATACATATAATGCAAACAAAAACTCAACTCCAAATCTTGCAAAATAAGGCTATCCGTTTATCGCTTGGTGCGCCTTCATAGACCAGGATCACACAACTGCACCTAGAATCGGAAATCCCGATGATAGATGAATTCATTCTGAAACTTGCCGAACGTTTAACAAAGGACTCCCTTCACATCCTAACCCCACAATAAAAGACCTCTCAAATTACGACCCAAACACTTCCAGCCGCCACAAGCGCCCAAAATCGATTCTCCTTCAGAGGAACACTCCGGGCCACACAAATCATGCCCCCGCATAAACTAACAACCCACCAAATCACCTTACAACAATGTTCCAATCAGGCGTAAGAGGAACAGCCACATGAGCTGAACCTCTGTAAGCCAGAAGATCCAAGTCCAAGTCCAACAAAAACTCAAATCTGTCACAGTGACAACAGGCGTTTAGTTTGTGGCTGTATAGTCGTGTCACAAAGTTTTGACAACAACTACAACAACAAACCATCCCGCCGTTTCCCCGTCGGGGTAGGCAGAGATAATGGACGGCCACACTACTCTATCCTGGCACACCTCTCTAGATTCCTCCACATTCATACAGCCAGTCATTCACGCACGTCGATTCTTCCGACTTCTAACCACCCTACCAACCCTATAATTTGATTAATTTGATCATGCCATGTTTTCCTCGGTCTGCCTCGACTTTGTACTCCATTTACATCATTAACGTATACTTTCTTAACCATTCTTTCTCCATCCATGCGCTCCATATGTCCGAACCAACGCAGCGATCCTTTCATAATTTTGTTCATAATACCTTCTTCCGCTTTACATTCCACAAAGTTTTGAGTATGCAATAAAGCATCCGCAGCGTAGTTTATACTCATAAAACATTGTGTTTATTTAATATTGTACTTTCATCCTTTTTTGCCAGTTCCATGCTTCGTTCCATACATAAGGGTCGGTAGAAGAACACCATTGTGTACTGCCATTTTTGCTTTTTTTGTACAATAAATATTATTTATTTTGTTTACAAATGGATGTTTACAAAGGATGGGTGGGTGGAGAAGGATATTGAAAGAAGGGTTGGGGCAGGCAACATGATAAATGGTGCACTTAAAGTTGTCATCGCAAACAAAAGCCTATCCAAAAAAGCTAAGATGACAGTGCATAATGGTGTTCTTGTGCCAACCCTTATGTATGGAAGTGAAGCATGAAACTGACAAAAGAAGGATGAAAGTAGAATAAATGCAGTAGAAATGAGATCTCTAAGACGAATGTGTAACAAATCTGTATATGATAGAGTGACAAATGCAAGTATATGAAGAGAATGGTAAAGAAGGTATATGTAAACGGCGTGAACGGAGCTAGAAATAGAGGAAGGCCGAGGAAAACGTGGCACGATCAAATTAATCAAATATTGAATGTCAGTTACGCGAGGAGTCGCAGAAATCGACGTGCGTGCATGACAAGATGTATGAATGTAGAGGAAGCGAGAGAAGTATGTCAGGACAGAACAGTGTGGCGTTCCATTATGTCTGCCTACCCCTCCTGGGAGACGGCGTGATGGTTAGTTAGTTAGTTAGTTAGTTATTTTGTTTGATATATGGAGTATGGTAGCTATCCGTGGCTCTATCCCACGGCATTTCTTTTGGGAATGCTCGGAACCAATTCTCTACAGCTTCGAAGAGATGGACATCTAATTACCCACTTCTTTAGATTAATTAGGGGATACTTCGAGAACCCGGCCGTACTGGAGGGTGTTCGGCTTTTTGTCCCCGATAGATATCTCCGACAGCGACAGCACAGATTGTTTTACCTACCGGCCGCCAGAACCAATCTGCCTCTGGTGACGCCGGTGGGAAGAGCAATTAGTCTGCTAAACGCGGTCTCCTCGGAGATCGACGTCTTTCATGTTAGTGAAAGTACGTTCAGAAGGCAAATACTCTTAATTCTGGAGAGTATCCTGTCTTCCTAATGTTGAACCATCTCTTATGCGTTTCTGGTAGAATACTACACATAATATATTATTTTACCTGTTCTCAATAGATGCCTTAAAAATATTTTTTGTAATGTCTGTTGATGAAATAAACTGATTTGATTTTATTTGATATTTTTGTAAACCATATTTTCTTCGGTGGCAGCACTTGGTATTCCGAATGTAGGCAAATGTTGTTTCCACGCGCTCAGCTGTGCCTTACGTCAGTGGCAGCCGTGCGGCAAGGTTACGGCGCGGCGGCGCGAACGGCCGGTGAAAGTTAGCGCGCCCGTCGCCCGCGGCCCGCGCTCGTCTGCCACACGGAAGACGCGCAAGGACGTTTTTTTCTATCAGCTGTTGATTGTTTATGACAGCCGCGTGTAGACAATTGTGATAACAGATACACTCACTCTCATACTGCGCCTGCGCTGGACGGGGTGATACGCGCTTGCGCACTGCCTTGTCCCGCGTGAAGCGGGAACATGTTGAAAATTGGGCTACTATTTTTCGTATTGCATTTTTTTAACTAACTAACTAACTTACCATCACGCCGGATGGAACGCCACACTGTTCTGTCCTGACATACTTCTCTCGATTCCTCTACATTCATACATCTTGTCATGCACGCACGTCGATTTCTCCGACTCCTCACGTGACCGACATTCAATATTTGATTGATTTGATCGTGCCACGTTTTCCTCGGCCTTCCTCTATTTCTAGCTCCGTTCACGCCGTTTACATATACCATCTTTACCATTCTGTCTTCACTCATTTTTTCCATGTGTCCAAACCATCTTAATGACCCTTTCCTTATTTTGTTCATAACACTTTCATTCGCACCACATTCACTTCTTATACTTGTATTTGTCACTCTATCATATACAGATTTGCCACACATTCGTCTTATAGATCTCATTTCTTCTGCATTTATTCTACTTTCATCCTTCTTTTGCCAGTTCCATGCTTCACTTCCATACATAAGGGTCGGCACAAGAACACCATTGTGCAATTCCTTAAATATATTTAAAGATACTTGAACAGAAATATAAAATAAGTATTGATTAAAATGTCCGTTTTATTGTTATTATTTCTGTTAAAATTTAAAACACTGTTATAATATCACAATTTCTTTTTATTCACTGAGAGTGTCGCGACAGCTGTTTCGCCAACCAATGTTGGCATCATCAATAAATCATAAATCTTGAGTTTATTGTAACACCAGTTGATGCCAACATCGGTTGGCGAAACAGCTGTCGCGACACTCTCAGTGAATAAAAAGAAATTGTGATATTATAAAAATCTTTTAAATTTTTACAGTAATAATGTTGAAGTATCATAGTGTTTCGGCCAAAACAATGGACTATTTTATTATTATTTTATCGAATCGCTCTTTATATCATTACAGCACGAGCAAATATAGCTATCATTGATTCTCGTGACATGTGATAGGTCATCCATGCGCTCCATATGTCCAAACCAACGCAGCGATCCTTTCATATTTTGTTTCATTGTATTTCTGTTCTTGTTTCCATACATAAGGGTGGGGACCAGAACTCCTTTGTGAACAACCGTTTTCGCTTTCATTGATAAATAATAAATATTTTTAAAGCTCCATTCATTTTGTTACCCGCACCAACCCTTTCGAAGTTACTATCCGTTCGGCCATCCGTTGTGAACATGCTGCTTAAATACAAAAATTCACTCACCTGCTCCAAGTTCTCTTCGTTCACACGTATGTTATAAACTGTCTGCTCTTCCCTTTTAAAAACTAACATCTTTGACTTTCTCAAATTCATGAATAAATCGTTTAACTTGCATACCTCATATATTATCGACACCAAGACTTGTAATTCGACCGCACTATCCGCAACGAGAACGGCATCGTCCGTGTAAAGCAAACCATTTACAGACAAATCACTCATCTTAGGACCAGCATTTATTCCTTTCAGTTATTTCATACACTTGTCCATATACAGATTGAACAACCATGAAGACGTCACGCAGCCCTGTTTAACACCCTTCGTGATATCAAACCAAGGCGTGATGTCCACATTTACCCTAACACTGGCAGTGCTTTCTTCGTAGAGAGAAGCAACCGCTCGTATCAGTTTTGTGCTCACTATTTTTATTTAACAATTAAGATTGTGACTAATATTCATAATAATGTACAATGTTAATATTAAAAGGAATCGTTTTTATTTTATTTTATTTATTTCAATTATCCAGTGTCTTGGCTAATGGTGTCTGTAAATTTTTCTGGCAAATTTGTGTTGTTAGAGGAAATTCAAAAACACAACCACAAACACAAACACGTCCTTCCGCCGTTAAAAATAATTAATATTCCTAATTTCGAGATAGTACTTATTTTCTAATCGCCGAGTATTTTAGAGGCTAAAGTCGTACACTTTGCCTACTAAGACCCAGGAACCAATCAAACAGCGTTCTATAACCGATTTAGGAGTTATTACTAACATTTTTGCACATAAAAAAATATAAGATTTATTTCCTCTATCTCCTTAATATGATAATATTCAAATCAAATCAAATCAGTTTATTAACTCAAAAGACATTACAAACAGGATAATGTTTAAGGCATCTATTAAGTACAAGTAAAATATTATAAAAATACAACAAAGTACCAGGAACGCATTAGAGATGCTTCGACATTAGGAAGACAAGATACTTTCTAAAGTCGAGAGTATATGTCCCCTGAACGTACCTTCACTAATATAAAAGACGTCGATCTCCGAGGAGACCGCGTTCAGCAGACTAATTGCTCTTCCCACCGGTGTCACCAGAGGCAGATTGGTTCTGGTAGCTGGTTGGTAAAACAAACTGTGCTGTCGCTGTCGGAGAAATCCATTAGGGACAAAAGGACCTACACCCTCTAGCACGGCCGAGTTCTCGAAATATTCCCTGATTAATTTAAAGAAATGGGTTATGAGATGCCCATTGAATACATATGTGGTTGTAAAGGGTGTAAAATATGTTCTATTTCAGAGTGTTGCTCCTCCTGTGAGGTAAATTCCCAGCTGTTCTTCCATCTTTTCGGAGGTCTTCCACGAGGACGAGTCCCATGAGGCTGATTGCAATATAGGGGAGTCTGGTGGTGTGCATTCTTTGAACATGACCGTACCAGTCCCTTTTTCCCTGTCTGCTTCATCTTATAATTTCCTCAACCTCACATATCTTATTCTGGTGTTCCTTACGTGATCTCTCAGTGTCTTACCTGCTATCGTCCTCAGTGTCTTTATTTCGGAAGTCTTCAAAACTTGTTTGGTTCTTACTGTGTCTGCCCTTGGTTCGACGCCATATGTTTTTATTCATTAATTAAATAATGAAAATTAAAATAATAATTGTAAAAAGGATTTTTAAGATGTATAGTTAGTTAAAATCCACTGATGTTTGTGACCGGTTTCGGCAGCTCGCTGCCATCTTCTGGTGGCACTACCAGAAGATGACGAAACCGGTCGAAGACACAAACATCAGTGGATTTTAACTAAATATACATCTTTAAAAGATTTCTTACAAAAAAAAATTTTTTTCATTATCTACCATGAAATTTCAAAAAACCATATTTTTTTAATTATCATTATATTATCACCAAACGATGGTATCGTACTACTGAAACCGGTCGGAACTAAAAGATGAATAATACATAGTAAAATTCCCATATTTTATTTTTTTAAACATAAAGAAAACAATTCGTTCATTCTTTCTGAGGTGGTTTGGAACAAATGGATGAGAGAAGAATGGTTAAAATATTGTTTATTAAACATTTATCATTTATTTATTTATAAAGATTACAAACATTACAGATGCGTCCAAGTCGTCTGCAACCTCAAAATGACATAATTAGATATACATATTTTCAAAATAACATTTTAAAAAGTAACAAAATACATAAATACTACGGCATCAGAGATAACAATCACAACATTGATATTGCATCCCTGAGGCAACTCACACTATTACGAAATCAGATCAGGCGATCCGATTTAGCTATAAGATTGCCCTACCCACAGGCATAACCATTTCATTTTCATTTCATTTCATTTCATTTATTTTCATTTATTTTGATAATAATCACAAACATTACAGACATACAATTCCAAATCGTTTGCAATTACATTATAAACAGAGAAGCATTAAAAAAAATAAAAATTAAGCTTAAGAGTAAGAAAAAATCATAACATTGATATTGCATCCCTGAGGCAACTCACACTATCACGAAATATGTCGACCTCCGAGGCGATCCGATTAAGCAATAAGATTGCCCTACCCACAGGCATTACCATTGGCAGGTTGGTTCTGCAGCGTGGCAAATAAAACAATCTGTGCTGTCTTTGACGAAGGTAATTATCAGGGACAAATAGACCTACATCACTCAGGACATCCGAGTTCTGTATACGGCCGCCAATCAGCTGAAAGAAGTGAACTCCCAAGTGAATGTTCCTCCTTCTCTCCAATGATTGGTAGCTTAGCATACCTAGCAAGAATTCAGTCGGAAAGAGCCACGGGTAATAACCGCGCTCCCTGAGGTAAAGAAAGCGCAGAAATTTTTTCTGCACTCGCTCCACCATCAGAGAATATCGGATCCCAGGCGGTGACCAAATAACGGAACTATATTCCAGCCGACTTCTTACCAGGGAATTATACAACACCCGAAGTACCTGTGTGTTCGAAAATATCTTGGCATTCCTGAAAACAAATCCAAGCATTTTAATGGAACTATTACATAGAGCAACTATGTGAAGATTGAACGATAATTGAGCATCGAACAGAACACCGAGATCTCTGGATGTAGAAGCTCTTTCAAGCTGTACCCCATCCATAAGATAGCGAAAGTATAATGTTTTCGATGCCCGTGTGTATGACATAACAAAGCACTTGGAGACGTTGAAGAATAATTTGTTACGTTTACTTGGGAGGGTTAAACCATTGGGAGGTTGATTCTGCAGCGCGGCAAATAAAACAGTCTGTGCTGTCTTTGACGAAGGTAATTATCAGGGACAAATAGACCTACATCACTCAGGACATCCGAGTTTTGTATACGGCCGCCAATCAGCTGAAAGAAGTGAACTCCCAAGTGAATATTCCACCTTCTCTCCAAAGCTCGAGAGGTTTGTTAGGGCACAGCAGTGTAGCGGTCCATCATCTCTGCTTACCCCTTCGGAGAAGCGACGAGATGGTTAGTTTGTTAGTTAATTCACCTGACATTCGACGATTCGTGGTGGTCAGATTATAGTCGCGGGTGCTATCGTTGCGGTCGGCGTGTATTACGAAAACAAAACGTTTCCAATTGGTCGTAATTCCGAGTTCTGTTGTTATTTGGAGTAAACGGGGAATTACCGAGTTACGCCACTTGGCCCGTGAGCCCAACAATGGCCGCGCTTGAGGTTAGCTGACGGCGGAACAATCGGGGATTAGGAAATAAAAAAGTTTGCACTACTTATTGAATTAAATGTGTTAATGTCTCTGTCTTTTGTATGTTGCTGTACAAAATTATTATACTTTTTTATTATCTGAGAAGTAAAACGAATTACTTGTGTGCTAGCCATTCTTTCAAATCCACACGGTCATTCTAAATGATTTATAAAAGGAATATCAAAATGGTTAGACAGAATGGTAGAACGACGTATGACAGAATCTCAAATGCTGATATTAGGAAAGAGTGTAGAGCGAAAGAAGGTATTATGAACAAAATTATGAAAGGTTCGCTTCGTTGGTTCGGAGCGCATGGGTGAAGAAAGAATGGTTAAAAAAGTATACGTTAACAATGTAAATAGAGTAAGGAGTCGAGGTAGACCGAGGAAAACATGGCATGACCAAATTAATCAAATATTAAAAGTTGGTCATGTCAGAAGCCGGAAGAATCGACGTGCGTGTATGACTCGATGTATGAATGTGGAGGAAGCTAGAGAGGTGTGCCAGGATAGAGTAGTGTGGCGGTCCATTCTCTCTGCCTACCCCTGCGGGGAAACGGCGTGATGGTTTGTTTGTTTGTTTGTCAAAATGGTTTAAAAAAGGAATATCAAAATAGTTTAAAAAAGAACATCAAAATGGTTTAAAAAAGGATTATCAAAATGGTTTAAAAAAGGAATATCAAATTTCTTTGTGTGGTCACCCTATTAAAAAAATCAATAATTTTAACTGACTAATTAACCAACACGCTGTTACTCCGGAGGGGTAGGCAGAGAGGATGGACTGCCACACTGTTATATCCTGACATTAATCTCGCGCCTCTTTTATATTCACACATCGTGACATGCACGCTCGTCGATTGTTCCTACTTCGAACATGGCCGCCTTTTAAAATTTGATAAAAAAAAATTTAACTTGATATTTTTAACAATACATTCATTCCATATACCAAACCATCTTAGTGACCCTTTCATATTTTTTTACATCCATAAAATTAAATAAGTGCTAAATAAGGGCGTATTTGTAACTGAAATTAAAACTTAAAATAATTCCTCTAATATTATTTTAACTTTTTTTTATTGTTTCAGCCCGAGGGATTGGTTTGCAACAAAGTTTAATATCTTTACCGGTTGTTGGGATGCCACTTGGACCTTTAATGTGGTAGTTTCCCGTTGCATTCAAATTGTTTGTATACGACAGATTTTTTAAACATAATTAATGTATAAATGTTTTTAGCTACTGATTCTCTTGACATATGATAGGTAGCTAGTCTATCGCCGTTTTTATTGTCACGTGAATTCTACCAAACCAAAGACAGCGTGATTTTTCATTCACACTGTCATCCCCGGGATTGCCACTCAGCTAACGAAGACAGTCAAATTTTAAATTAAAATGTATACTTTTTGTGATAATACTATTGACCCAAACCAATGTTTTAGCTGTTATTTTTTATACATTATTTACTGATTTAGTTGTATAGAATTTATATTAAAGGTTGTGGGAGTTATATGTTTCGCCTTGCAAAGCATTATCCAAAATATATGTCACTCTCTCATTGTTGATAATACTTTACCAGGTCAAAACATGTCACTCCTATGAATTTCAATAACTATTAGAAAACTGGCGTTTCCATCGATCAAGATTTTTTTACTAACTAACTACCTCTCCAGATTCCTTCACATCCATACATCGTAACATGCACGCTCGTCGATTTTTCCGAGATCGAATGTATCTGCCTTTCAGTATTTCATTAATTTAGTCATGCCATGCTTTCCTTGGTCTTCCACGGCTTCTGTTTCCACTCACACTGCTTGTATATAACATTTTAACCATTCTTCTCTCGTCCATTCGCTCTATATGTCCAAACTATCTCAGGGATCCTTTTTTAATTTTACTTATGATGCAATCATCTGCCTCACATTTCTTCCTTATTTCGTCGTTCGGTATTCTATCATATAACATTTTCCTGCACATTCTCAGTGATCTAATTTCTACGGCATTTATCAATTACATACATAAGGGTTGGCACTAAAACTCCATTATGTACTGAGATCTTTGCTTTAGTTGAAATATTTCTATTTGCAGTGATGACTTTGAGAGCGCCATTAATTTTGTTTTTAGCACCGACCCTTCTTTCGATATCTTTCTCCATTTTTCCATCTATTGTAAACATGCTTCCCAGATAAATAATTAGTGAAATTATTTTTTTAACTATTTTTTGTTATTCTCCTTCTGAAAACAAATACAAAAGAATTCTATATATTTTTTATGAAAAAAATGTCATCCTATTTGAGATACTAATATAACGGTAGATATCGATAAACTTGTTGAATTATTTATGTGATCTTGGTGAAATATCTTCAAATCGACGTACGGAAGCACTTCAAAACTCTCGTATACTCGTATTGAAGGTAATTTTTTCTTCTCAACAATTTGAAATCGTTCGAATATTTAAGTGGATCTCTTTAGATATTATTATGTATACCGAATTTGCAAATATTGCTTTAACGTAGGGAATAATAAAATCATAAAAAGTACTATTTTAATATACTCGTATGTATTTTAACATATGGTAAGGACACTGTCTTTCGACAGTGCTGCTACCCTCGTGGGTCAAGGCTGCTTACTGAAACCGCTTACATCGGTCTATGAATATTATGGGTTAGTCTCCAAACTTTTACATATTATGCCAACATCCCTTTTAGAGCTGCAAAAGTAAAAATAGCCATAATGTTGTCCAGCATCCGATAGGAGAGGAACAACAACAATAAAAAGAAGAGTAGCATGTTTCGCCTTGGTAGGTCATTGTCAAAACATTTGATAACGCAAAACTTGTCACAACCGTGAAATATAATGTTTTAATATTTATGGTAGCGACATGTTTTACCTTAATACTTACTTTTTTTTTTCTTTAAAAATCGGTTGTCGTCCACTGCTAGATATAGGCCTCCCCCATACTTCTCCATGTAATCCTCTCTTGTGCTTTTCGCTTCCAATCACCAGTTAATTTTCGAATATCATCAGACCATCGTGTAGGGGGTCTCCCTTTGTTTCTTTTGTCTTCGCTGGATCTCCACTCCATCGTCTTTCTGGTCCATCAATCTTCTACCAATCTGGGAAACTTGTCACCGTGAAATATATTGTTTTAAAATTTATGGTTGCGAAATGTTTCATTTAATACATTTTATTTCATTTATTTATTTAAACATATCAAAAGCATCACAGAACTACATTCCAATACACCAATGATCTAATACCTAATGACAGAGACAGCGCCTCCCTCAGGTCAACTACACTATCACTAAATACGTCCACCTTCGAGGTGACACGATTTAGCAAAGATATTGCTCTACCTACCGGCATAACCATTGGCAGGTTAGTTCTACATTGTGGGAGATAAAACAATCTATGGCCCCTTTGTCGAAGATGGATCAGGGACGAACAAACCTACATCACTCAGGATTTCAGAGTTATGTATTCACCTTAATAGGGCATTATCATGTAAGAGTATGATATAACTCTTGAAAATACCCTACCAAGGTGAAACATGTTGTCACTATAAAATATCAATAAAACCTCTAAGATAATGGAATGACTTTAATGAAATCTCTTAATAGAAGTTCATATTATGTAATAATTAAATAAAACGATGTTTTTACGTCTACGTCCACTTTTGTCTTTATTTCGACAACGACCGGTTTCGCCAGGCTCGCTGTCATCGACGAACCAGTCTGTCAATGCCAGTACGCTTTCCTGAATATTTTAAACCGTAAATGAAATTTGACTGCATTGTTATTAAATATATACATACTCGTTAATGATATCATTTATTTATCAACATTATCGCTGATTTTGTTTGCGTTTTAACAATTTGAACATTCATCCAACCTAAAAAAATAAAATATTACTTATATCTAGTGCAAACGAATGCAAATGTCATGGTACCGAGTAGACCAATTATATAAGATAAGCAATTGTTTTAGCGGAAACACAATGATGCTTCATCATTTTTTCAAGTATCAATCCTAGGAATTGGTTTGCAGCAAAGTATAATGTCTTTGATGGTTCTTAGGATGCCACTTGGATCTTAAATAACAACAACAAACCATCACGCCTTTTGCCGAAGAGGTAGGCATAGAGAATGGATCGCCATACTGTTCTGTCCTGACATACTTCTCTCGCTTCTTCTACATTCATACATCTTGTCATGCACGCACGTCGATTTCTCCGACTCCTCACGTGACCTACATTCAATATTTGATTGATTTGATCGTGCCACGTTTTCCATGACCTTCCTATATTTCTAGCTCCGTTCACGCCGTTTACATATACCTTCTTTACCATTATGTTTTCACTCATTATTTCCATGTGTCCAAACCATCTTAATGCAGTGGCAGTACTCCCATAGAAGCCCAGAAGCCCAGCTTGCGTATGAATCAAAACCTCTTCTGGCTTACAGAGATTCAGGTCTTGTGGCTATTCCTCTTACTTCTGATGGGTACATTGTTGGAAGGTGATTTGGTGGGTTGTTGGTTTATGCGGGGGCATGATTACTTAGATTTGAAGGTTTTCATTCAAAATTTCTTACGCAAGCCGGGTTTCTGGGCTTCTATGAGAGTACCGCCACTGTCTTAATGACCCTTTCCTTATTTTGTTCATAACACTTTCATTCGCACCACATTCACTTGCATTTGTCACTCTATCATATACAGATTTGCCACACATTCGCCTTAGAGATCTCATTTCTACTGCATTTATTCTATTTCCATCCTTCTTTTGCTAGTTCCATACTTCACTTCCATACATAAGGGTCGTAAATAAAAAGGTAAAAAATTAACAGTGTTATAAATTGAGCAGTTAACCAAATATATTAAAATATGAAGTGACACACCGAAGACCTGATGAATCAGACGTATCAGTTGCAGTGGCACACCGCTCACAATGCGATTACATATTCATTGTTTCGGACTAATAACAATACGAGTATGATGCGTACACAACGATTGCTGAACTTTGAATCGCCTCACTTAATTGGCATATTCTGATATAGAATCGTCTGTATTAGAATCATTTATATCCATTCAAATAGCGTATTGAGGGAAATATTTATTAACAATTTATTCATGATACACTTTATACATAAGATTTATCCATATTATCCATAAGATTAAAACTAACTAACTAACCATCACGCCGCGTCCCCGAAGGAGTAGGCAGAAAGAAAGGACTGCCACACTTTTCTTTCCTGACATATTTCTCTCGCTTCCTCAACATTCATACATCGTGTCATGCACGCGCGTCGATTTCTCTGACTCCTCACATGGCCGACATTCAATATTTGATTTATTTGATCGTGCCACGTTTTCCTCGGTCTTCCTCTATTTCTGGTTCCATTTACATCATTAACATACAATTTTTTTACCATTCTTTCTTCATTCATTCTTTCCATATGTTCAAACCATCTTAATGATCCTTTCATTATTTTGTTCATGACACCATCATTCGTACCGCATTCACTTCTTATATTTTCATTCGACACTCTATCATACACAGAGTATCCACACATTCGTCTTTATTATTATCCTTAAGATTATAAACAACAAAACTTAATTTGTATTTGAATTTAATTTGAACTAAAATGACAGTGCACAATTTTTCTATTTTACTGATCCTTAAGTAAGGAAGCGAAGCATAGAACTGGCAAAAGAAGAATGAAAGTAGAATAAAAATTAGATGTGTTGTGAAATGTTAATGTGAATGCGGTGCGAATGAAAGTGTTCTGAAGAAAATAATAAAAAGAACATTGATATGGATTGGACACATATCAAAAATGACTGAAGGTAAAAATTGATTGATTGGTAAAAAAGTGTATTTTAATTCCTCTCCTCTGGTTTCAATCCTGGGATTGGTTTACAGCAATTTCCTATATTCTTCTCTTCCATTCTTCCCTGTCAGCGCACGTCCACCAACAGGTCCTCCAGGTACTCTCGTCGTGGGCGTCCATTAGAGTTTGTTCCCTCGGTCATACCCTCCATTATGGTATGCAAGAGGCCTTCTTGTCGTATTACATGGCCGATCCATCTTGCACGCCTTTTGGACAAGATCCTGAGCAGGTGCCTTCCTCCTTCGATTCTTTCCTTAAGATTATAAACAACAAAACTCAATTTGTATTTTAATTTCATTTGAAGCAAAAATGACAATGCACAATTTTATTTTTGTACCGACCCTTAAGTATGGAAGCGAAGCAGAAGAACTGGAAAAAGAAGTATGAAAGTAGAATAAATCCAGTAGAAAATAATTGTGAATTGTGAATGTGAATGCGCTGCGAATGAATGTGTTGTGAACAAAATAATAAAAAGAACATTAATATGGTTTGGACACATAGAAAAAATGACTGAAGAAAGATTGGTAAAAAATTATATTTTAATAATGTAAATGCTAGTAGAAATAGAGGAAGACCGAGGAAACGTGTCACGATCAAATAAAACAAATATTGAATTTCGCCCACGTGAGGAGTCGAAGAAATCGACGTGCGTGCATGACACGGTGGCCGATGATAATGAAGAATCTCTTAAACAGCTTTAATAGGAATATTTATATTCAGTAAATTTAACATTTTTAATTTTGTATAGAATGTTTACCACCCCTGATCTGCATGTTTATAAAGGAGAAGGTTTATACAATCTGTCGATGCCAGTGAGCCTGACGAAACCGATCACTGTCAAAATAAAGACAAAAGTAGAAGTAGTTAAAAAAACATCGTTTTATTTAATTATTATTTAAAATGAACTTCCATCAAGCGATTTCAGTAAAATCATTTCATTGAATTAGTTTGCTGTTTGGGAATGTTGGCGTAGACGGAGTTTAATTTTTTTTTAATTTAGAGCTTATTTTACTTCAACCGTTCAATTATTCTCGTACATTCTAGATTTCTTATTTTAAATTTTATTTGAAGTATCTCGAATACCCGCTGAAAGTTGTTTTGTCAAAAGTTGGCCATGACGTAGGATAATCAATTTCACAATTATTATGAAATTTTTGAACATAACGCAAATTGAGTTTTCTTGCATTTCCCAGAAAATATTCCACTTCAATTCTTTAACGAAAACTCTCCCGTGATAAAGTTCCTCTTTCGCGTAAATAACAAGACGAACCAGCGGAGGCTTGAGATCAAAAGAGGAAAAAGCAAAGTTCCAAGATATGATTTCCCTTTGTTGTTTTTGAAAAAAGAAAATCGAATGTTTTTGAATTCCCGAAAGACGATCATTGTCATTCTTAGTTCGACTTACTTATTACGGATAAATATCAATGAAAATGTTTTTTTTATCAACATATAAAAAAATCATTTTTTATAAAATAATCATGAAAGTAGTTTTTTTTAGTGTACAAATTTTAATGATTGTGTTCTTTTAAATACTTAATTCAAAGATACAATAAACGTCTTTAATATAATATATTTTAACGTCAAGCTGTAAACTTTTTTTGTACTAAATATTCAAATAATTCATCATTTGAATAGTATTAGTAGTTGTAATTTATTATTATAATTGAATATTTTATTCAATGAAAAAATCCTGTAAAATTTTTAACATTGGGTACAATAATTATTTAGAATAAAAAAATATTTTAAACCTAAAATTTAACTGAAGAATGGCATAAATTTTTTTTTAAAGTCATCTAATTTAAATATCTCATAAATTTGAAAAGATAGTCAATTTGATCATGTATGTTTGTATAATGAAAATGAGATTGCCGACTGTAGACATACAAAAAAACTCATAATATTACTTTAAATAAAACAATTCAGTATAAGGATTTTTTATCGAAAGAAATTAACCATCTCAAGGGCACTGTAAAAAAATGCTCCATTTTTCAACTAGCAAAAAATATGAGGCCTGTATATGACACAGTAGATCAACATTTACATCAGGAAATAAATATTTGAAAATGTACGTCTTGAGTCTCGATCTAAACTCTGGCGGGTTCTTAATGCACTCAAGGTCTTCAGGAAGATTGTTCCAGGCAGAATCTGCCCATTATGATTATTATTTTAATGACTTGTATTTTAAGTCGGGTGGTGGTCTAGGGGATAGAACGCTTGGCTCCTGATCCAGGGGACATGGGTTCAAGCCTGGATACGACCAGATTCCTTCTTCATAATAATGAGCTATTTTCTGCTCACATTGAAGATTGTAAAATAAATTCTAATATCATTGATGTAAATCCTTGATATTAGTCGTGCGCCGTTTTATAAAAATCGGTTTATCCAAGGGTGCACTAGGAAATGACTGACCGAACAGTACAGTCTTTAGAAGTTTCTTAAATTTAACGTCACTATCCTCATACTTTACTAACATGGAGGCTATTCCACGCCAACGGACCCGCAACGCTGAAAGCACGATCATAGAAACTTGCTTTTTTGGCTTTGACTAGAATTGTTGTGTTATTTGCACTTGTTTCTACTGATCGGATTGAATGTTGCCTTTCCATTCGCATGGTTGTCATTGCAGACTTCGAAAACATCGAAATGTAAACTGTAATTAATAAATAATAATGTTCATTACTTTTGAGACGCGCATTTACTCTTGAGACGCGGGCTGACACTGTGCGAACCAAGCGACTACTAAGAACATCGGAGATGAAGGTCCTAAGATCAATTACTGGAAAAACCCTCCGAGATCGTGTCCGCAACGTAGACATAAGAAAAACCTGCGAAATAGAGGATATCGTTCAGTGGAGTAGATCCAGAAGAAGATACTGGACGGACCATGTAGCCCGAATGGATGGTGACAGACTCGCATATACTCGTACAGCCGCTTATGAAATCCCCTCCGGACACCGCCCACCTGGAAGACCGCCTAAGATATGGAGGGACAGCTGGATTTCATTATCCGACGAGATATGATTTCTGTGTCACAGATCGTCAGATCTATTATTATAAAAGAAGAAGAAGATGTTATTTTGGATTGTTAACAGGAACACTTCTTAAATCCTTTACCTTCAAATAAGGATAATTTTCCTGCAATCTCACGCAGACTTCGTTTAGGATCACACCAGAGAGTAGAAATTTTAACATATTCCGTGAATTGATCATCTAGCTTAGGGATTTGATAAAATCTCCGTTTTTATCACCTATCTGCAACGTATACGAGTAAATAAGCTGGTGCCATTCCATGCAAAGACTTAAAAACCGTCCAACATACATCGTATTATATTAATTCTGGAAATATTAAGCGGGTGAAAATTAATATGTGGGTTAGATTAATTTAACACGTATATAAACGAACAGTTGTTGCTTATTAAAAAAAATTAAAAAATACATGTAGATATCACTATATTAAACATGTAACAATGTTTGCGATGTCGCCAAGCGTTGCTCAAACATGTGTAGTAATATTATTAAGCTGTGGAATATCATGGGTTTGGTAAAAATATACCAAAAAATATTCTCCTTCATAGAAGCGAATAGCACAACTAACCGAGCCGCCGATGTCGGTCAGAAATTAACTATTTATTTTTTAATTTAGTAGGGACCTCATAGCGTTAAATGGACTTTCTGGAGATATAAAGGGTGGAAAGAAGCTCGAGCAAAGTTTAACCTTAACCGAATGTATATTTTTTACTTTCACTTTTGTAATCGTTCTTTCACTTAGTATAAACCACTTTATTTGAGTTAGTTGCACCAACCGGTTTCGCTTTGTAGAGAGCTTCCTGGGAGCTATACACAAACTAAACTAAAATTAAATAGAGAGTCACAAAGTAGTGTGGGGAGAGGGGGGGTGTCCATCTTAGAATGAGAAAGGTTTATATAACATAATTAATCTAATTAAAGTCCTTCCATTTTTTAGGAGGCCTTCCAAGAGGACGAGTCCCATGAGGCTGATTATACAATGCAATATAGAGGGGTCTGGTGGTGTCCATTCTTTGAACATGACCGTACCAGTCCCTTTTTCGCTGTCTGCTCCATCTTATAATATCCTCAACCTCACATATCTCTCATATTCTGGTGTCCCTCACGCGATCTCTCATTGTCTTGCCTGCTATCGTCCTCATCGTCTTCATTTCGAAAGTCCTCAAAACTTGTTTGGTCCTTACTGTGTCTGCCCTTGCTTCGACGCCATTTGTTATTATTGGTTTTTCGCATGCTTTATAGATTCTCAACTTACTCTTAATGGGCATGTGATTGTTTTGTTAGTAATAATAATAGTAGCAATTATTTAAAACATAAATTTATTAAATTTTAAAATTAATTTAATATCTCTCTTCTTCTAGGTCTTAATTACCATCATCTGGTTTTGGCACTCCATTTTCTCAAATTCCACAGTTTTCGACCCTGGCTCTGCTCCGGACACAAGTCGCTGGTATTGTTCCTTGCTAATTAATGGTGGTCCATGTTTCTACCGTCCATCCTCTGACCCTTGATGCAATTGAGGTGGTTACTGGTTTATATAGAACAAGGTACAGTCTTGGGGTATCACACCCCTAATCACCCGAGTCATGTCTTATCAACTTTTCTGTTTCAGTTTGTTTTCATTTCAACTGTTCACATTCCTAGCCCCAAGGGCAACTTTGAAGCTGCCTCCGACATGCGTATCTAATACGAGTATAATTTAGAGTTCGAACGCTCTTTGTCCATCTAATCATTTTAATCTAAGCAGCATGGACATGGCATTCGTGATTTTTCTTCACAATCCAGCACTCTACACTGTACAGCATGACAGGCCTGACTCCATTAGGGACCTCATCTCTAGCGCATTTATTCTGCTCAAATCATAGTAAAAGAAAATATCTATTGATAATTTTCTCGCTTCCTCTACATGAGCACATCGTGTCATGCACGTACGTTGTTTTATCTGATTCTTCATGTGGCCGACATTTAATATTTAAACTAATAAAATATAACACCCACTACATTAAAGTATGACAATTATCAAACAATAAACAAGGCAACACCCTGTGTCTCAGTTTTGGATATATTTTCTCAGATCACGTCCGCGGTAGAGGGGTGAGACCGGGGGTGGGCGGGCCGTCGACGGCCCAACAGGGGAGGCCATCAGATCGATATGCCACCCTCCCGAGCTGATGCCCCACACGAAATATACTTATTTAAAGTTATAAGTATTTCCCAGCAGGACACGTGTTTTCTTTTGCGACTATTTTATCATGGTGTGGAACTAACTTGCCAATAGTTATGTCAATAGGTAGAGCTAACTAACAAACCATCACGCCATTTCCCCGGAGGAATAGGCAGAGAGGATGGATCGCCACATTGTTCTATCCTGACATAACTCTCGCGCATCTTCTACATTCACACATCGTGACATGCACGCTCGTCAATTGTTCCTACTTCGACCATGGCCGCCTTTCAGTGATTGATTAATTTGGTCATGCCATGTCTTCCTTGGCCTTCCTTGACTTCTTTTTCCATTCACACAACTTGTATATATAGTTTTAACTATTCTTCCCTCATCCATTCGTTCCACATGTTCAAACCATCTCAGTGACCCTTTCTTGATTTTATTTATCAGGTATTCATCCGCTTTACATTGCTTTCTTACTTCATCGTTAGATATTCTATCATACATTGTTTTCCGCACATCCTTCTTAGTGACCTCATTTCTACGGCATTTATCCTACTTTCTCCTAGAGCAATATCAATAATCAATTGTTCCACCTCTGCGGATGATAGTTATTGTAACCATCATCATCGTTTGTTCCTTGTGTCCGAGGAAGACTATCCTTCATTGTGGGTCCTCAAGAAAAAAAGAGCCCAATCCTAGACTCACACACTCTGGGACATCTAACAGGGAAAGGCGTTGGCAGTGAGTGGAGCCCTCATCATCTTCCGAAAATCTTTCATTCTCTCCTCCTCGACCTCCGAGGTGACACTATTTAGCAAAGATATTGTTCTACCTACCGGCATAACCATTGGCAGATTGGTTCTGCATCGTGGGAGATAAAACAATCTATGGCGATATGGTATAATATCGAAGACAATTATCAGGGACGAACCGACCTACAGCACTCAGGATTTCTGAGTTGTGTATACAACCGCCTATCAGTCGAAAGGTAAAGACTATGACTATCACACCAGAGATCTCGGGTTCGATTCACGACGATGGCAGTGTGATTCTCACGCTGTTTTTGGTCTGGTGTAGAATTCACGTTACAATAAAATGGCAATAGATAAGCTACCTATCACATGTCATGACTATCAATATAATAGCTAAAAACGTTCAAACGAACTGTTGTATAAAAATAACATTATCTCTCCCATCCTATATTCGGTCTCACTCTCGGCAATATCTGTCTAAAATAATTTTAAGATTGGCCATAAAATCATGTACCATGTTTTGCTCCTTTTTGTGAGATTGGGGCATAGAAGTGAAAAGAAAATCTTCTCCTTCCTCAGCCTATTCCCGTCAACTCCTGGATAATGGCCTCCTCCATTTACTTCCATGTCACTCTGTCTTATGCAGACTGCATCCAGGTTATTCCGACGTGTCTGTTCAGATCATCCTTCCACCGTAGTTGCGGTCGCCCTGCACTTCTCTTTGCCGTCCACGGTCTCCAAGTTAGCAGTCTTCTTGTCTATTTTTCATCTGAGCTTCTGGCTACGTGACCTGCCCATTGCTATTTTAGAGTCGCCACCCGGTGGATGATGTCAGTGACCTTTGTTTTTTTCTCTCACCGTATCGTTTCTGACTCTGTCTCTTAAGCTTATTCCTAACATGGCTCTTTGGGTCACTCGTGAATAGAAATTAAAGTAGATTAGATGTGGCCTGGAGACCCTATTGCCTTTGGCATTTTTTCTGGAATGGTGCATTCCCCAGTTAACATCAAGTCCCACGTGGTCGGGGGGTAGGCCTAGGGATTGTATGAGCGAAGTTAACGAAAGGGCGCCGCTGCGTCATATAACAGCTTCGAGTAAGCGGTAGGTAGCCTTCTACAATATATTGTATTTTAAAAAATGTCTTATCCACCACTGTGGTTCCAAAAAATTTCCTTAGAATCTTCATTTCGAAAATGAATGGCTTGTTTTCTTCTCTCTGCGTAATGGGCAATGTTTTACAGCTGTTATAATCTATTTATCATTTTTATTAAATCTTTCAATACACTGGTAACATTAATCACATTATCTCGCTTACTTAAATGTATATATGTTATCACATATGGCATGACCAATCCATTATTAATAAAAAATCATATAAACTGATATTTATTATTATTATAGAACTCAAACAAGACAAATTGCATTGCCGATCGTATATAAAATCGAGTTATTTTATCAATCACTTCAAGTTTTCTAGACGTTATATACGGCATATTTCGCCTTACTTATCCAATTTGATCTAGAAAGACGAAACATGTTACTGCCATATCTGCATTCAATGCAGCAGCAAGACTCATTATGGGTATTCCAAAAAAGTATCATATAACACAACATCTCAAAGAAGGTTTAAAAGTCTAGAAATGATTCAGTATAAGCTCTGCTTTACATTACAAAGACGGCGCTTTAAAAGTGAATATATTATTTTTATATATTATAATAGCAAAGCTATAGCTGAACTAGGAGCCATATCTTATTTTATGCCCCAAATTGCCACACAGATGCGCTTCGAAGTTCTCCTATATTAAAGGCCATTCGTCTTCTAAACGAGATGGCAATGGAAACAGAACTCTTTAGATGCAATTATTACGAACTGAGATAACTGTCCTTTTTGTATTCACATGGTTATATGCATATTTCCTTAGATGTTCATTTTTCCACCCTTTACATGGATTTGGCTCGCGTTGTAATGATGTAAAGAAGTATTCGATAAAATAAATATATTCTTCTTCTTTCTTCTTTTTAGGCAATTTTACTCCATTTTAGCAAAGCTATATTGGCAGTGGGCGAGGTATGTGGCGAGACAGGATGAGTTCAGGTGGTCACCTAATATCTAGAAGAGGGAGCCTTGGAACAACAGAAGAAGAATAAGAAGATCACAAAAAGGTGGACGGATGATGTTATGCAACTTGCGGGTAAGTGGCAACAGATAGATAATAATAATAATAATATATGAGAAAAATATAACCACTTTAAAGAGTACCTGCATTGCCTGTTTTCAAGCCTTAAACCATTTTATTTTGTTTTATTTAAAATCGGATCTCACTTGTTTTAAAAACCATATTTAATTTGCTTTTTCAAAGCAGTTATAGAGTCAACGAAGCGTTTAACTTCTCTGTCTCTCAATCATACAATATATTATTATATATTAAGAGTTTTTTTTTTTTTTTTGATATTTGCAAGGTTCTTTGAATTTCACAAATCTTGTAATTTTAAAACTATTTTTATGTTAGTGTTGTATATACAATGTATATAAAAATAAAAAATAAAAATAAAACATCTACAACACAAAGTATGGCGAACATAGAAGATATTTTTTATGTTATTATTATATTTAATACCTACTACCAAAAGAAATAAGCCAACAAAATCCTAAATATATAATATTAAAGTATAGTTTATAGAGTTATAATTTGCTTAATACACTAAGAACCTACATACAACAAATTATCTTCATGTTATCATACTGTCTAATCAAAGCGGAAGTTTTATTCGATATTAAACACTTAATTTAGGAATGTTTGATAAACTTGAGGCGTTAACACTTAATTTAAACTTATTACTTAATTTAATAATAACTCAATAGCTTCAGTTAGATTTATTGTTTCTTGAACAATGTTGGAATACTCCACATTAAATAATTAATACATTTCAAAATGTTTGTTTTCTATAAGTTTAATTATATTTTATAGGAATGATATGTTTTTTTTCTTGTTAATGCATTATTAAATGTCCTTCTCTCCGTCACTTTTGATAATGCCTATCAAATATAGAATTCAATACAAAATGGCGATAGATTAGTTACCTATCACATGTCGCGAGACACTATATGATAGCACCCTTTACATGGATTTGGCTCGCGTTCTAATGATGCAAAGAGCTTCTTCTTCCTTGTTGTAGACCTATGTGGTATGTTTTCCAGTGTGTTGTTTCACCTGTGAGATAGACTCTCAGCTGTCCTTCCATCCTTTAGGAGGTCTTTCACGAGGACGGTTATGATTATGTAGTGCAATATAGGGGAGTCTGGTGGTGTCCATTCTTTAAACATGGCCGTATCAGTCCCTTTTTCGCTGTCTGCTTCATCTTATAATATCCTAAACCCCACATATCTCTCTTATTCTGGTGTTCCTCACGCGATCCTTGAGTGTCTTGAGATGTAAATAACGATTAGAGAAAATAATAATAATTATTATTATAGTATGAGCACGACCCTGTTGAGAGCCACTGACTTAGGTGATTCTTGAGAGAATAAGTTCTTCTTTCTCTTTGCCATTTCCCATCATCTGGGGTCGGCCCTCCTCGTACGAAAACGCCAAACTTTCCTATTTTCACTCATTTCCACTGTCAGGTTCTCGCGTTGGAGCTCCTTTTCCATGTTGGCCCACCATGTTGCCATTGGGCGACCTCTTCTTCTTGGTTTTGTGGGAATGCTGAGGGCTTTTTGGACAATGTGTTCGCTGTCTCTTCGCATCACATGACCGTACCACCGGAGTCGAGATTCTCTTAATTTTTCCGTTATTGGGGCAACCTTAAAGCTACCCCTCACGTATTCGTTCCTAACGTGGTCCAGCCTTGTGACGCCTCCAGCCCACCTCAACATTTTCATCTCGGCAGCGTGGACTCGACTTTCGTGGACTTTTTTGTTGGTCCAGCACTCTGCTCCATATAGCATGGCGGGCCTCACTGCAGTCTTGTAGACTCTGCCCTTAGTTCTGATTGGAATTTTTGGATCACACAGGACACCTGATAGAGACCTCCACTTGAGCCAGGCGGTGTTTGTCCTGTGTTTGACATCAGTGTCTACGTTGGCGTCCGCAGTAAGGACCGACCCGAGATACTTGAATTGGGACACCTTGTTAACTGGAGTATTGCCAATGTGAATTGTGTTTTCATGAGCCAAATCTGTAGCGATGTCCTCATATTCACATTCTAAATATTCGGTTTTACTCCTGCTAATGCGTAGTCCATTACACTCTAAGGCATCTGCCCACTCATTCAATGTAACTTGCAATTGTTCTGCCGAGTCCGCAATCAAAACTATGTCGTCTGCGTAGAGAATGCACCACGGTACAGACTGCTGTATATTCCTGGTCAGGTAGTCCATAACTATGTTAAAAAGGAAAGGGCTCAGGGCTGAACCCTGATGGACTCCGACCTCCACCGCAAAAGGTTCGCTGATGCCTGCGGGACTTTTTACTCTTGTTGTTATTTGGCAATACATGTCTTGGAGCAGTTGAATGTAGTATTCCGGGATGCCCTGGAATCTCGCAGCCTGCCACACCAGCTTGCGTGGGACACGGTCAAAGGCCTTCTCCAAATCTATGAACAGTAGGTGAAGATTTTTGCGGTTTGTTCTATATTTCTCCATCACTATCCTTATAGCTTGAATGGCATCTGTGGTAGATTTACCTCCCGTAAAACCAAATTGGTTTTCTGTTAATGAGGAGAGCTTTTGGAGGCGCTCATTTATAATCTTTTCCCATACCTTCAAGGTGTGTGAGGTCAATTTTATTCCGCGATAATTTCCACATTCGCTTGCGTCGCCTTTGTTTTTGTAGAAAGGAGTTAGATAGCTATGTTGCCATGACTCCGGGATCTGGCCAGAGTTGACAATATTGTTAAATAACAAAGTAAGCCAAGTAATTCCAACATCACCAGCTATTTTCCAGATCTCGACTGGGACTGCATCCGGGCCAGCCGCTTTGTTAAGCAAGTTAAGAAAATATAATTAATACGAATGAAAACATCTGTTTTCAAAAAATACATGTTTCGGCTGTCTAAGGCACTATCAAATTATTGATGGTTTTGGTTTTTACTTTGTAAAACTCCAATATAAAATCAAAACGTGATTGCTTTATCGGTTTTACAGTATTTTTTTTATTTATATTATAAATAAATAAAAGTATTTATATCTTCTACTTCTTCTTGTCCTGTCACACCTCCGTGGTGCATAGGGCCTCAAGGAACCTTCTCCACCCGACTCTATCGCATGACTGATGCCTAACATCATCCCAAGTGAGACCTGCTGCTTTAACCTCGTCCTGCAGGGCTCTTACCCAGGTGACTCTAGGTCTTCCTCGCTTGCTATTTCCCCGATAGGGGACCAGTCCAGTGCGCCCTGAGCTATGCAGGCTGGGTTCCGCCTCAGGGTGTGACCGATTCACAGCCATTTGCGTCTAGCAACTTGTTCTCTGATTGACTTTTCGCCTGCCATGGTCCAGAGAACGGCATTTGACACTGTTTGGGGGCAATAGATCTTGAATATTGAGCAAAGGTACCTATTTATACAATATATTTATATATAAATAAATAAAATCACTATAAAACCAATAAGACAATCGCGTTTGCACTATCAAATGTTTGAAAATATATTTGATAATGATAATGTAGCGCGAAATAAGGGAAAACACAGGACGATCAAGTGGAACAAATTTTAACTATCGGCCATTTGATTTTATAATTATTATTATTATTTTGTTGAATCGCTCTTTACATCATGACAGCATGAGCCAAATCGATGTAAAAGGTATTATAGCTTTCATAGTGATTCTCGTCACGTGAATTCTACACCAGACCAAAGACAGTGTGACAATCACACTGCCCTCGTCGGGAATCGAACCCGAAACCTTCGGGGTGGCAGTCAATGCACTTACCACTCGGCCACGAAGGTCGTCGAATTATCTTCACATGCCATTTGATTAACTGTTGATCTTTAACATAATTATTATACAGTCTTTTAAAATACGAAAGCAATCATAACAACTTTTTTTTTTTCAAATATTTATCACATACAAATGCTGTTTCAAAACCTCAACCAATAGAAAAAGATGTTTCCAAAGGACATAAAAATATAATATGAAAAGTTTTTATATGTTAGGGGAGGGAAAACTGGGACGGGATTATTAACGATACCCTTTTTATTGTATACCACGCTTAGTAATTGTGAAACTTTAAAAATGTGTAAATATCAATATACTTGCTTGTATATTACTTAAAACTTTCTAAGTAAAATAAACCAATCTAATGCTTACCACAAATTCTCTATTATGTGTTTTTTTTTTTAATTTTCTCTTTAATGTGAATTCATTTGTAACAAGTCTAACATCTTTACTGGTTCTTGGGATGCCAATGGGGCCTTTAATGTAGTAGTTTTCCTTTGCTTTTTTTATATACCAAGTGCATTGATATATCGCCATTTTTATTCTTCTTCTTCTTTTAATAGATCTGACGATCTGTGACACAGAAATCATATCTCGTCGGATGATGAGATCCAGCTGTCCCTCCATCTCTTAGGCGGTCTCCCAGGTGGGCGATGTCCGGAGGGGATTTCATAAGCGGTTGTATATGCGAGTCTGTCACCATCCATTCGGGCTACATGGTCCCTCCAGTGTTTTCTTCTGGATCTACTCCACTGAACGATATCCTCTATTTCGCAGGTTTTTCTTATGTCTACGTTGCGGACACGATCTCGTAGGGTTTTTCCAGTAATTGATCTTAGGACCTTCATCTCCGATGTTCTTAGTAGTCCCTTGGTTCGCACAGTGTCAGCCCGCGTCTCTACAGCATACGTCATGATAGGTCGCACGCGTGTTTTATAGATTCTGATCTTGCTGTCGATACGCATGTGCTTGTTCTTCCAGACCAGATTCTTCAGGCATCCTGACACGGCAGAGGCTTTACTGACTTGTTCACGTACTTCGGTACATTTTTATTGTATCGTGATTTCTACTATAACATAGACAGATTTTTTTCACATTGTCATCGCAGAGAATCGAACTCGGAACCGGGAATAATAATAATAATAATAATAAGCTGAATGTTTTACAAAGCGCAATTTTTATGAATGCTCATAAATCTCAAAGACGCTGTAGAAAATGCTCCATTAAATAAAGAATTTAAAAATAAAACTAAAGGTGACTAAGGTGGCTCTGTGGATAGGCGGGCCGAAGTGACGGTGGGCTGGCCATATCTGTCGGAGAACTGACAGCCGATGGGGAAGACGGGTTCTGGAGTGGAGACCGCGTACAGGATTCCGCAAAGTTGGACGTCTCCCTGCCCGCTGGACCAACGATCTGAAGAGGATTGCTGGACATGGATGGATGGGAGCGGCAATGGATAGGGGACGGTGGCGTGCTTTGGGAGAGGCCTACATTCATCAGTGGATGACAGACGGCTGATGATAATGATGATGATGATATTTAGTATGCAGGCTGCATTTGACGCAGTCAATCTACATTTACACCAGGATATGATAATTTGAAAAGGTACGTTTTGAGTCTTAATCTAAACTCTGACGGGTTCTCAGTGCACTTCAAGTCGATAGAAAAATTGGTCCAGGCTGATCAAAATGATGTCAGTGGTCTAAATTTGTACGGGGACAGCGTTTGACACTTGGATACTTTAGAATCCTCTATATCGTACATCGTAACACACATGCTCATCGATTTTCTCTGCAATCTCTGAATCATCCACGCATTCTTAGGTCTTCCTCTGGATGTTTGACGAGGAAGATTTACAGGCAAAGCTCTGTTTACCCTGGTCTGGGGTTCTCCGTTTTATATGCCCGTACCATCTCATCTGCCTTTCTTCAAGCTTACTATTTATATCCGTAACTCCCAGACTACCCCGAATGCGTAAACTTTTTATTTTTCTCTCAGCGATTCTCAAGTTGACCACCTAAGCATTCGCATTTCTGCCGTTTCCAGTTGCCTAGTAAAGCCGCTGTACATTGTCCAACACTCGGAAATGTACATAATTGCAGGTCTGCGAATAGTCTGTAAACATATGTTTTATTTTGTAATAATATACTTGAATAATATTATAATAATGTACTAACATACACAATATTCGAATGGGCCGAGATAACCAAACCGCAGAGCTAAAATGAAGAATTGGACTAAGCTGGGCAGCTTTCGGAAAAACTGGAAAATACCGATCAACCTGAAACGAAAAGTCTATGAAGCCTGTGTTCTGCCAGTCGGTAGGTACTTATGGTCTTGAAACTGTAACATTGTCCAAACAAAGTGTCGAGAAACTACGAGTGACCCAAAGAGCCATGGAAAGAGCCATGTTAGGAATAAACCTAGGAGACAGAGTCAGAAACGATACGGCTAGAGAAAAAACAAAGGTCACTGACATCATCCACCGGGTGGCGACTATAAAATAGCAATGGGCAGGTCATGTAGCCAGGACCTCAGATGAAAAATGGACAAGAAGACTGCTGACTTGCAGACCGTGGACGGCGAAGAGACATAGCGACCCCAATTACGGTAGAAGGATGATCTGAACAGACACGTCGATATAACCTGGATGCAGTCTGCACAAGACAGAGTGACATAGAAGCGAATGGAGGAGACCTTTGTCCAGGAGTGGACGGGAATAGGCTGAGGAAGAAGCAGAAGAAGAAGAAGAAGAATATGTTGTATTTTGTTTACATGTTGGAATATAGGTCTTTACAAATATATGTACCTATATAAAATGCACTTTTTACGCTACTCGTTTCGTCAGCAACATGTACATCGATGAGTAATTAATTATCATATGTACGCGTACTTTCCTGCTAATGTCTTCATTGTCATATTAAAAATATTTGAATTCTTTAAATATTCTGCTATCTGGTGTTTCCTAAGTGACAATTCAACTAATTACGGGGAATACCATATTTCATGTAGGTACCTACACAAAAACATTATATTGTTATTTATTCGTCATTTAATGAGGAAAACGTGGCACGATCAAATCAATCAAATATTAAAAGTTGACCACGTGAGGACTCGGAGAATTCGACCTACGTGCGTGACAAGATGTATGAACGTAGAGGAAGCGATAGAAGTACGTCAGAAAAGAAGAGACGGCGTGATGATTAATAAGTTATCTATTAAATTCTTCTTCTTTTTTTAAACCCTTGGTCTGTTCCTGTAATCAGGCTGGCCTCTCTTGGGAGGTCGACTCCCAGCTATCCCTCCATCTCTTTGGCGGTCTTCCGGGGGGATGGTAGCCGGCAGGAACCTGAATAATACTAAAATATTATATACCTACTCGTATTTATTATATATAGCCGAGCCATAGAGGGCTCCCTCCGCTTACCCGAAGCTGTTATAGGCGCAGCGGCGCCTTTCGTCAGCTTCACTCGTGCACTCCCTAGGTCCGTCCCCCATCCATGCGGGACTGACGTTAAAAAAATAATATGTATATTTGCAACCAAGGGGGACCCAGACCACATTTAAGCTACACTACTCTCCCTCGATGTCCCTAAAAAAATATTTATTTGGCTTTTCATTATTAACTATAAACTTCTAGGAAAAACAACAACAACAAACCATCACGCCGTTTTCCCGTAGGGGTAGGCAGAGAGAATGCACCGCCACACTACTCTATCCTGGCACACCTCTCTAGCTTCATCCACATTCATACAGCGAGTCATACGAGTACACGCACGTCGATTCTTCCGACTTCTAACATGACCAACATTTAGTACACGCACGTCGATTCTTCCGACTTCTAACATGACCAACATTTAAAATTTGATTAATTTGGTCATGCCATGTTTTCCTTGGTCTGCCTCGTCTCCGTACTCCATTTACATCATTAATGTATACTTTCTTAACCATTCTTTCTCCATCCATGCGCTCCATATGTCCCGAAAGAAGTTGTGCGAAAGCAATTTTGAGTTGTGCGGGAGGAATGATTACTGATATTGAAAGTATACAAGGAAGATTTAAAAATAGTTATTGGAGTATATACATTACTTTGATAAGTTCAAGTTCAATGAGAAGGAGCGTTACAAATGTGAGTTGCACGAATAGCAAAAGAGATATGACAGAAAAAAGTTTCAACGAAACAGTATAATCTGTAAACTGTATGAAAGGTGGAAAAGCTGTCTCAGCGTGGTTATATAGACTCTTTAACCAATGATTAGAGGAAGGATATACGCCGCTCGACTGGAGGAGGGCTGTTATCATGCCTCTATATAAGGGAAAGGGGTCTCGTATGGACTGTGCAAATCACCGGGCAATAACGGAAATTCGTGTTATAACCAACATTAACACCCTGAAGTAGGTAACTAACTATCTAACTAACTAACCATCACGCCGTGTCTCCGAAGGGATATGCAGAAAGAAAGAACCGCCACATTGTTCTATCCTAACATACTCTTGATTCCTTTAAATTCATACATCATGTCACACGCGCACGTTAATTTTCTCCGACTCCTCGCGAGGCCGACATTCAATATTTGATTTATTTGATCTTGTCACATTTTTCTCGGTCTTACTATATCTCTAGTTCCATTTACATCGTCAACATATACTTTCTTCATCATTATTTCTTCATAAATTCTTTCCATGTGTCCAAACCATCTTAATGACCCTTTCATTATTTTTTTCATAACACTTCAAACACTGGAGGGGGTAATAAATAAAACTAACTAACCATCACGCCGTCTCCCCGAAGGGGTAGGCAGAAGAATGGACTGCCACACTTTTCTTTCCTGACATAACTCTCTCGCTTCCTCAACATTCTTACATCGTGTTATGCATGCGCGTCGATTTCTCTGACTCCTCACATGGCCGACATTCAATATTTGATTTATTTGATCGTGCCAGGTTATGAGGTTCGCAACCCATCACACCGCGTCTCCCGCGGAGCGAAAAGAGATGGATGGAGTGCCGCATCAGTAACTCAAAGATATTTAATAATTCACAATACAATCATAGTAAAGATTGGTACATATTGTTATGAAAAGGTTATTGTACTTATGAACTTTTTTTTTTTTTTATCAAAAACTTGGACGCAAATTCGTGTCCTATTTGGGGAATCATTTTGACAATCCACGCGACTCCGTAATACGGTGAAAAAGTATAATCCAGTGGGTAGGGGCGGGGCCCGGCCTGCCACCCGCGAGGGCCACGCCACTGGGGAGAGGCGTATAACACCCCCTACTTGTACCGCTATTCAAATGGAATCATTCCATTCTAAACGGTACTCTCCTAAATTGTGATTTGTTCTACGATCACACGGTTATCAATAAATAACTAATACTCCTCAAATTGATTAATTCCTATTTACAATTGCAAATATTATTATGCAAATATTTGGTGATACCAGTTCATTACAAATTACTATGAACATAAATATTTAGTTGTTGTATATATAGTTGTTACTTAAATAGTCCATTGTTTTGGCCAAAACCCTATGATACTTCAACATTATTACTGTTAAAATTTAAAACACTGATATATTATCACAATTTCTTTTTATTCACTGAGAGTGTCGCGACAGCTATTTCGCCAACCGAAGTTGGCATCATCAGGTGTTACAATAATCCCCCCCTCTCTCTCTCTCTCTCTCTCTCTCTCGCTCTCTTTTAAGGAATCTATTGATCTATAATCTCACATCTATCAGGGAGTACAGGGAAAATATTATAAAAATAAAGCCTAGTACCCAGAACGCATTAGAGATGGTTTGACATTAGGAAGACAAGATACTTTCTAAAGTCAATAGTATTTGTCTCCTGAACGAACCTTCACTAATATGATAGCCGTCGATCTCCGAGGAGACCGCGCTCAGCAGACTAATGCTCTTCCTACCGGTGTCACCAGAGGCAGATTGGTTCACGTGGCCGGTAGGTAAAACAATCTGTGCTGTCGCTTTCGGAGAAATCTATCAGGGACAAAAAAACCAACACCCTCTAGCACGGCCGAGTTCTCGAAATATCCCCTGATCAATTTAAAGAAATTGGTAATGAGATGCCCATCTCTTCGAAGCTGTAAAGAGCTTTCCTAAAAGAAATGCCGTGGGATAGAGCCTCGGATAACTACCATACTCCCTCACGTAGAGATACCTCAGAATTTTTTTCTGAACCCTCTCCAGCATAACGGAATATCTCGCCTCGTGAGGACTCCATATCACAGAACCACTTTCGAGTCTGCTTCGAACCAATGCGTTGTATAGGACTCTGAGCACATTTCGATCTCTGAATTGTGTTATGTATTGAATTGTATTGTGTTATGTCTGTACAATAAACACTATGGAGAACTAAAGTACAAATAAAGTATACATTTTCCTTGTTTTACACGTGTATTCCATGTTAAATGTGAGCGCGTAACTTTATATATAACTGTTTGTACTAATTAGTATTTCCATTATTGGTAGATTCATGGAGAGATGTACCCAAGCTCTGTAAGTACAACGTTGTATAAACAGGAAATGAGATTACGAGTGATAGGCGAGAAGGTGAACTATAGGAAGGTTGAAGTAAGAACCTTAAACGGGCATTGTTTGAATTCAACTAGGTATGAAAATCTGTAAATAAGCTGTTTTTAGACACCCGTAGTGTCAATAGTCCATATTAATAATACAATTCATTTATATTCTAGCAAATACAAATATTTTATATTTATTATTTCTTGAACAATGATGTAAAACTAACTAACTAACTAACTAACTAACCATCACGCCGTCTCTCCGAAAGGGTAGGCAGAAAGAATGGACTGTCACACTTTAAGCGATGCGGCACTGCATCCTTCTCTTTTCGCCCCGCGGGAGACGCGGTGTGATGGTTTGCGAACCTCATCGCCACCAATAGGCATCTCCCGCGCACACTTCGATCGTCCAACATCCACAAAATAAATCTATAACAAATAATATAAAATACAATGATATTAAATAAAATAACAAAATATAAATAATTTAACACAAATGTTCTTTTTAGATGGTGCACATATTGTCTATTTAATTTATGTTCCGCGTATCCATCGTTTTTTTTTTAAATTAGCAGTAATTAGGCACTAAAACAAGCCAACGCCAGCAAGAACTTTATGATAATATTGAATAAATTATTCAAATTGTCATTAAACCAATCAAAATTCTTTATATAAACGAAAAAATTATATAATTTTAACATCACAACAGTACAAACGTATTAACTATTGTAAAGTGCGGCAACAATCAAATTGACCAAAACAATTCACTTATACACGAAATATCTCCAAATTTACGGAAGCACCACATGAACCAAACCAAATTTTCAAAATCGGAGACAAAATAAACTACATAGTAAAAAATGTAAAACTACATAGTAAAAAATTTAAAACTGCATAGTAAAAAATTAACACGAATAAAAACGTCTGTATTTTAGAAGTTTTATTATATTTTATGGGAATGAGATGTTTCGCTCTAAGATATGTAGCGATAATCCAAAGCGTCGTTGTTTATATAATATCTACGAGTTGAAGGAGGAGAATACAGTAATTATTATTAATCAATTTAAGGGGTTAATACATTGTTAACAATAATTAAGGGATAAACCCCAAAATACTGGAAAGTATTACCTGGTATTTTATGACTATATATACAATGTTTACATATCTAATGAATACTAAATGATATTAAATAAATCAGAAAGGTATTTCTGTGTTCCAAAATAACGTGTTTCTGAATAAAACACCTTTTAACAATTATTAACAAATTAATATGTTAATATTTTTACATATTTCAATGTTATTAACGATTCTAAAACGTATCATTCCCATAAAATATCAATTTCATTCACATTAATTAAGTATTTATTAGCTAACTATTTAGTTGTTTGTGGCGACATTCTCAAAAATAATTATCTAACCATCGCGCCATTTCCCCGGAGGGGTAGGCAGAGATGATGGATCGCCACAATGCTCTGTCCTGGCATACCTCTCTGGCTTCCTCTACATTCATACATCGTACCATGCACGCACGTCGATTATTCCGACTTCGAATGTGGCCGCCTTTTAGTAATTGATTAATTTGGTCATGCCATGTTTTCCTCGGTCGTCCTCGGCTTCTTTTTTCACTCACGCTGCTTGTGTACAACTTTTTAACCATTCTACTCTCATCCATTCGTTCCAAATGTCCAAACCATCTCAGGGATCCTTTTTTAATTTTATCCATGATGCTGTCATCTGCCTTACATTTCTTTCTTATTTCATCGTTCGGTATTCTATCTTACAACGTTTTCCCGCACATTATTTTTAGTGATCTCATTTCTACGGCGTTTATAATAATAAAAATGTGATATTATAAACAGTGTTAAAAATTTAACAGTTAATTATTTTTACTTTAAACTTTTATGGCAAGATTATAAAACAATGTATTATCTCTATTTTTTCAATATATGGACACAAGTTGTTTCAGGTATAATAAAATAACCTTTCTTCTATGAAGCTTCTAACAAATAAACATTGTTAAATTGTATCTTGTGTACTAAAAGGGGTGTGGCAGGGTCTAATGGCAGGGGTTATTGTTATTTAACCCGTTGAATGCTAAACTACGACTACTATATATCGTTGTTCGCAATAGCATAGGGAAATTTTAAAAACGTTCATCGTTCCCCAAAAGAAGATTCGGAAATACTCGATTTAAAAATCGTGATATGTTCCTTTTATCAAACAAGCAAGAGATAAAGAGATACCGCTTTTCCAGTAGACTATCTGAACGCACGTGTAACTTTTGGTTTTTGACCTTCGCGGTAGCCGGCCCTTCAGCTTAGAACAATCGTTTAGTAAACCTCAAGTTAATAGTGAACCAATCAGACTTTGGATTCAGACTTAAGACACACCTTTTCAATTTCTTGTATCCCATGTAAAAAATGTTGGTCGACTGCGTCAGGCGCAGCCCTCATACTAAATATGTATATTTTATAACTTGGATTTAACATGGACCCGTTCACAATGGAATTTTAGTAACAACGCTAATGAATGGAAGTGAAGCATGGAACTGTCAGAAGAAGGATGAGAGCATAATAAATGCGGTAGAGATGAGATCCCGTAGACGTATGTGTGGTAAAACCATGAATGACAAAATTTCAAATGCTTTAGAATGGTTAAGAAACCTTAAAATGTTAATGACGACCTTCGTGGCCGAGTGGTATGTGCATTAACTGCCACCCCGAAGGTTCCAGGTTCGATTCGCGGCGAGGGCAGTGTGTTTGTCACACTGTCTTTTGTCTGGTGTAGAATTCACGTGACAATAAAATGGCGATAGATTAGCTACCTATCACATGTCACGAGAATCACTATCATGCTGTCATGATGTAAAGAGCCATTCAACAAAATAATAATCAAATTAAATCAGTGTATTAACTCAAAAGACATTACAAACCGCATAATGTTTAAGGCATCTATTAAGTACAGGTAAAATATTATAAAAATACAACATAATACCAGGAACGCATTAGAGATGGTTCGACATTAGGAAGACAAGATACTTTCTAAAGTCAAGAGTATTTGTCCCCTGAACGTACCTTCACTAATATGAAAGACGTCGATCTCCGAGGAGACCGCGTTCAGCAGACTAATTGCTCTTCCCACCGGTGTCACTAGAGGCAGATTAATAATAAGAGGCATATAATAATAATAATAATACTTTAACAGTGTGAATGGAGTACCAAAACAAAATAATAATAATAATAATACGTTATCAGTGAGAATGGGGATCCAATCTTTCTAATGTCGAACCATCTCTATTGCAGTCCTGGTATTATGTTGTATTTTTATAATATTATACCTGTACTCAATAGATGCCTTAAAAAATTGCTGTTTGTAATATCTTTTGAGTTAATAAACTGATTTGATTTTATTTGATTATTATCATTCATGTAACAATAAAACAATGAACATTGAAACTTCAATTTAATGATTAATTACGGATGGTTCATTTCTCGCAAAAAAATAACATAGCAGCCAAAGGGTTAAGTAGAATTATGGAAAAACCGAAACATAAAGGGAAAGGCAAATATTAAATAAATGACTACTAAATAGATAATCATAATATAAACTATTATACTCGTACATCGTTTCGTAAAAGCTTTGTAAATATCTTTTAATACATAGATTTATCTACCTGCTATTTATTTTAAGTATTGAATTTATTTTTTGGAATCTTGGCGCATGTTTGTGTCTCATGATATCCCCTTTGAACGACGTTTCGGCGATCGTTGCAGTCCCTGTTTTAAATCAGTGACGATCTTAGAAACGTTCGAAGAGATACGGTTACGTACATGTCCTAGTTCCCCAAAAATATAATTCTAATTACCGTAAAATATGTATGTTGGTATAATTCTAATTACCGTGATAATATACGTGGAAAGCAACGGGAGACTACCACATTAAAGGCCCAAGTGGCATCCCAAGAACCAAAAATCTCACACTTGGATTGAAAAATAGCGAAGCGAGTATGTGGGTACATTTGTATTTGATATTTTAATTTTTGTCTCATTACACTTGACGTACTTAAATTTTCTTAAATAATATACTTCTTAAACAGTTGGTTAATCATCCATCACTTCATAATAATAAAAAATCAAATACTTACTATCACAGCGTTTCCCCAGACAGGGTAGGCAGAGAGGATGAACTGCCAAACTGCTCTGTCCTGACATACCTCTCCAACTACCTCTACATCCATGCATCGTAACATGCAGGCACGACGATTTTCCGACTTCGAATGTAGCCGCCATTTAGATTTTGTTTAATTTGGTCATGCTATGCTTTCTTTGGTCTTTCACAGCTTCTCTTTCCACTCGCACTGCTTGTATACAACATTTTAACAATTATTTTCTAACATTTTTTGAATGTATACATACTAACTTGTAGACGAATATTGTATTTTACCCATTGCGGGTTATCATTTTAAAGATTAATTCTATCTCAATAGAGACGAAGATGCAAATTGAAAACAGAATATGGTGGTCGAGGCGTTTACAGGACTTATGACCTGTCATTGGTTGGGTTAAGCGCACGCATTATGTAATACAACATTCCGCATTCCGTCATTCTTACGACCACCATGTCTGACAATTTTTTGGAAGATGTATATATGCTTCAATGTTGCACCACACTTCACATTTTTTAGTTCAATCTACACTAGCGCCATCTATTAAGATTGGATTAAGAAAGGCTACCGCCATGAACATACATTGCTAGATAACGAAGAAGATTTTATTCTTTCTATATGTCCAGCTTCAAGCTTTTGCCAGCTCCAAGCTTCATTTCTATGCATATGGGTCATACATAATTCCATACATTTATTTTTGAATAAATACTGCGGGAATGAAAATGTTTACTCGGGGTTATAAATTATTTTAAATATGTTACAGTATTAATTGTTGCCATTGATGTCATCTTTCAGACAACTGTTTTTACTTAAGTTATATGAACATAGCTAAAAAGATATTCCATGTTTTATACATTATCCATATATAATCTGTTTATTTGTCCTGACGAATAAATTCAACGCTTAAAGAGATGTAAATAAAGACGGTTAAATATTAAATAAGGTTTTAGTCAAACGCTGATCTAATGATTAAAGAAATTATTACCAATAAATGTACCTTATAGCTAAGTTTAAGATTATATTTTGGCAATTAACGTGCATTTTTTTAACTCTCCTTAAGCCATCGTTTTGGTGGGTTTAAACGTTTGGTTTTAATATCGTTTTTTGTCAATTATGAACACATTTAAGAGTTAGTCTAACGAGTTTGATTTCCAAATCAAATCAAATCAGTTTATTTCATCAACAGACATTACAAATTTTATTTTTAAGGCATCTATTGAGAACAGGTAAAATAATATATTAAATATAGTATACTACCAGAAACGCATAAGAGATGGTTCAACATTAGGAAGACAGGATACTCTCCAGAATTAAGAGTATTTGCCTTCTGAACGTACTTTCACAAACATGAAAGACGTCGATCTCCGAGGAGACCGCGTTTGGCAGACTAATTGCTCTTCCCACCGGTGTCACCAGAGGCAGATTGGTTCTGGCGGCCGGTAGGTAAAACAATCTGTGCTGTCGCTGTCGGAGATATCTATCGGGGACAAAAAGCCGAACACCCTCCAGTACGGCCGAGTTCTCGAAGTATCCCCTAATTAATCTAAAGAAATGGGTTATATCATAATATAAAGTACATCATAATATAAATATAGGCAAAAACTCATATGAAGAAAGAGTACGAGAATAGTTCGAATACAAGAGAGTGAGAGATGAATACTTCTTTGAATTTTGTTCGGGATCTGAATCTAATTTTGAATTTTGTTCTGATTATTGATATATGACAGTTAAGTGTAAAAAACGAAAGGAGAACAATTTGTTACTGTTAATTGTGAAAATTTCAAGTGTGAATTAGAACTATTTTCTGCGATGATAATATTAATTTAAAATTACGACAAAAAATGGTCAGATGCTATGTTTGGTCAGTACTGTTATACGGGGTGCAGTCATGGACCCTTAAAGTCAATATTATGAACCGATTAGAGGCCTTTGAGATGTGGATACACCGAAGGATGTTACGCATCTCCTGGACTGACATGGTCAGCAACACAAACGTTCTCACGATAACATTACATTATTTCTTCCGGAGAATCAAGCCAAATGTTTATACTTGAAACATTATGATCCAACACGGTATGTTTTCTGAATAAATGTAATATAACTCTCTTTACAAAATAGCAATAAAATAGGAGTATTTATTTATCACAGGCCAAAACCCTACCGGCTATGTTTGCGATTTTCGATTCAATCGCTTGATGTTTATAAAAATATTTATCTTAACTAACTAACTAACCATCGCGCCGTCTCGCCGAAGGGGTAGGTAGAAAGAATGGACTGCCACACTTTTCTTTCCTGACGTTACGACAAAGAATGGTCAGATGCTATGTTTGGTCAGTGCTGCTATACGGGGTGGAGTCATGGACCCTTAAAGTCAATGTTATGAACCAATTGGAGGCCTTTGAAATGTGGATTCACCGAAGGACTGACATGGTCAGCAACAAAAACGTTCTCTATAGAGCCAGAGTTGACAGAGAGTTGCTGAGCAACATCAAAGTCCGTAAGGTGTCCTACTTGGGCCATGTTCTGAGAGGCGAAAAGTACGCACTGTTAAATCTGATCTTGGAGGGTAAGATTGAGGGTCGACGAGGTGTTGGGAGAAGGCAGGTTTCCTGGCTGAAGAACATCCGAGAGTGGACAGGGCTGAGGACCGTGGAGGAGCTGTTCCGAGCTGCCCAGGACAGGGAGGCCTACTCAAGGGTGATAGTCGACGTTGGGGAGACCTGACAAGACACAGAAAGAAGAAGAAGAAGGGGAAAAAAATATTTATAATAAAAAGAAAAATTTTATTACTGATTTAGATTGTATAATACATTGAACCAAGTTTTTGAATGGTAGAATTTAACACTTGCAATTTTGTATTTAAACATATTTATTTTTAACGGCAATACCGGAACTTACAAGTGTTAAATTATATTTAATAATATCACACCACAAATTAAGTACTTCATACTTAAGAAAATATAACTTCCATGAATATTTCTCAGGTTGCAACTAGTAATCTAAGATTTGTCTTAAAAATATAATATATCATTGATTAGATACAAAATGCTTAATCTTAATAAATTTTCAAAATGTCATATTTGAAAATATGGTAGATAGTATTTAATTGCGTAGATTTTCACGGTTTTCTAATTTCCATTGCGACAGCTGTTTCGCCAACCCATGTCGGCATCATCAGGTGTTACAATTAATGGCTATTCCTCTTACGTCTGTAGGAAACATTGTTGGAATGCGATTTGGTAGTTGTTTTATGATGGGGCTAAATGTATGGCCCGAAGTGTCCCTCCGAAAGAGGGCGAGGGGGGATTTAGGGTTTATGATAAAGTCTTACATTATTGTCAAGGAATGGAAGACCTTTTAAAACAGCTAACTTTAATAACATAATTTTGAATATACAATACATTATGTTTAACCGATTGGTTTTAATATATTATATTATAATATTAATATATAGATGTGTTTACTAACAAACTCTGGCGAAACATAACAATCTCACCTCAGAATGCACGATTCAGAATTGTGTTGGTAATTTGAGCATGACGCTCCCTTATTAATCGTTCACCCTTTAAGAATTCTGTAGCCCTTTATGCCCGGGGCGAAATACGGTTCGGAGCCCTCCGAGACGATGCGTAGGGTTGGGATATCGCTATTTAATAGGTAGGTACGTATGATAATGGCAAAGATCGAAATTAAGGTATCGAATACATTCAATAGACCCTAAATCCATCGCCAAAATTATACATTTTTAAATTATATTGTATTCATACATATGATGTAAAAATAATTAACAAATTATAATTATCATAGATAATATAAAAAGTCTCAAACTCGGATGTCATAATACGAAAATATTTTGTATACAAGAGAGCGAGAGAGGAAAACTTAGATTCTCTCAGAATTAATTCGGAATGCACACGATGCGCGTGCCCGAGAACGTTTATGAATTATTTTGCATTTTATTATGATTATGGAACTGGCAAATGAAGGATGAAAGTAGAAAAAATGCAGTAAAATGAGATCTCTTAGACGAATGTCTGGATACTCTGTATGATGGTGTTATGAACAAAATAATGAAAGGATCATTAAGATGGTTTGGACATATGGAAAGAATGAATGAAGAAAGAATGGTAAAAAAAATATATGTTAACGATGTAAATTAAACCAGAAAATAGAGGAAGATAACGTGGCACGATCAAATAAATCAAATATTGAATGTCGGCCATGCGAGGGGTCAGAGAAATCGACGCGCGTGCATGACACGATTTATGAATGTTGAGGAAGCGAGAGAAATATCTTAGGAAAGAAAAGTGTGGCAGTTCATTCTTTCTGCCTACCCCTTTGGTGAGACGGCATGATGGTTAGTTAGTTAGTTAGTTATTATTCTTGTATGACAGTTGTGTAGAAAACAATAGGTGAACAATTTGATTTTGTTATTTGTGAATTTTTTAACATGTGTAAAAAAAAAATGTTTACTTTATAAGTTCAAAATTATTACTGATTACGATTGTACAGTGAATCAAGTTTTTGAAGGGTAGAAAATCTTTTTGATCTTTTTGAATCTTTTTGAAAAAAAAGATTGCTTGGTGTGTGCCTGGAGTGGAGCCTCTTTGTGTCAAACACGATGTTTGATCATAAGAGGATCCACCAGTATACATGGGAGAGAGGAAATGAAAGGACGACGATCGATTACGTCATCGTGGACTCTAAATTACGGGCGGACACTGTAGATACCAGAGTGTTCAGAGGGGCCGAATTCGGAACAGACCACTTTTTGGTGGTAACAAAGGTAAATTTGTTCCGAGGCTGGCGCACCAAGAGGAACAAGACAGTGACCGCCCCGTCTAGAGTAAAAGTCGAAAAACTACAAAACGATGGCGTGAAAGAGAGTTTTATGATGAAAGTGAATGATAGGCTTAGTGATCGAGAATCGGAATGTATTAGCATAGATGAGACCTGGAAGAAACTGAAAGAAAGTCTATGTGAAGCAGCGAAAGAGGTATGTGGTACATGTGTGCAAGGGAGGAGAAATGGAGATGCTTGATGGGATGACTGTGTAAAAAATCTTGTTAAAGAAAAGAAGGATGCATGGTTAAATATGTTGTCTGTGGATAAAAGTGACTGCGTAAAATATCAAAGAGCAAAAGAAGCGTACAAAGTTTGCAAGATGAA
>JAHDVF020000925.1:0-223704 GCA_022606425.2 Lepidostoma basale | reverse complement strand
TTTGGGAACCTATACGAGTCTACTCGTATACTAGTCGGAAAGGTTTGTCAGTTCGTGGTAAGCGTACCCGTAACACGTAAACCGAGCGCCCATGGGCGGGAGTGTGCCCTCGAGCCAGGGTTAATTAAAAATACGTTTAACATTGCAACGTTCATCGCATCGCCTGCGCTCGCAGGGGGTTCGGGGCGCATGCGCGCTCCACTACAACCCCGCAATTTCGAAAAATGTCATTATGTTATTTTACCTGAAATTTAATAAAAAAATTATCAATCTCGAAAATGGGTCAAATGTGTTAGAGAATCTAGCCAGTTGGTTATTTGATTTTATTTTTTACATCGTATATTTTAACTCGAAAATAAAAATATTAAATTCTAGCAATTTCACTGAAATCTCTTGATAGAAGTTTATTTTTAATAAACTTACTAACTAACCATCACTCCGTCTCTCTGAAGGGGTAGGCAGAGTGAATGGACCGCCACGCTTACCTTTCCTGACATATTTTTCTCGATTCGTCAACGTTCAAAAATCGTACACACGTCGATTTCTCATCACGTGGTCGACATTCGATATTTGATCGGGACGCGTTTTTCTCGGTCTCCTCTATTTTAAGTAATTTATTATTAATAAAAATTCAATAAAACCTAAAAATGGACTAAAAACTGTAACAGACATCACAAAGACAGTCTAGAATTATTTTTCATAATGTTGTTCATAATACCTTCTTCTGCTCTACATTCCTTTCTAATATCAGCATTTGAGATTCTGTCGTATCGTTCTACCACACATACGTCTTAGGGACCTCATCTCTACCGCATTAATTATGCTCTCATATTTCTTCTGCCAGTTCCATGATTCGTTTTCATACATAAGGGTTGGGACCAGAACTCCATTGTGAACGGCTATTTGCGCTTTCTTGTTTTTTACCTTGACTAGTTGTGTAAATTTTTAAATATGGCGGATTTTTATCATGTCGGTTTGTGTACGACTACTTGGGCTTATTAACACTCGGTAACCGCCCCCTACGGAGAGCGGTTAAGCGAGTTAGACGCGCTCTATCGGCCACCAGTTGCCCCCTGGCAAGTGGGCACCACATAGCTACCAAGTAAACACTCACCATGCACTAGATCCACACGCAATATACGATAAATTTTCATTTGCATGTTCTTCTTCTTCTTCACTTTTGGTAGACTCAGGAGTCCGTTATTTCAGGCGGGTCCTCTTGAGACGCTGAACTCCAGCTTTCTCTCCACCGTTTCGGGGGTCTTGCTGGTCGGCGTTGTTCGTTTGGCGTTCCATGGAGAGCTATGTGTGGTATCCTATTTGAGCTCTACGTGTTGATGCCAGTATCGCCGTCTTTGACGTCTCCATTTGACCACATCTTCGACCTCGCAGATTTCTCGGATTGCTGTATTCCTAACTCGATCACGTAGAGTCTTGCCAGCTATAAAGCGGAGTATGCATATTACAAACAACAAAAAACCATCACGCCATTTCTCCGAAAGGGTAGGCAGAGAGAATAGACCGCCACACTATTCTATCCTGACACAGCGAGTCATACACGCATGTTGATTCTATCGACTTCTAACATGGCCGTCTTGTAAAATTTGATTGACTTGGTCATGCCATCGTTAACGTATACTTTTTTAAGCTTTCTTTCTTCATCCATACGTTCCATGTGACTAAACCAACGCAGTGATCCTTTCATAACTTTGTTGATACTACATTTCTTGCTAATATCAGCATTTGAAACTCTGTCGTACATCGTTTTTTCACACATACGTCTAAGCCTTCTCATCTCTACCGCTTTTATTCTGCTCTCATTCTTCTTCTGTCAGTTCCGTGCTTCTCTTCCAAACATTAGGGTTGGAACTAAAACTCCATTCTGAACGACCATTTTTGTTTTCATTGATATTTTTTTCTCCAATTAAATTTGTCGAAATCGAACGTTTTCATCATAATCGAATATTGAATAAAGAGTAAATGTTAAAGAAACAATCAATATGTTTTTTTTTATTTCTCTCTGTAATTAAATTGATGCGGCTTTGGTGATTCTAGAATTTCCTTGGAAGTTAGTCTCGTAAAATTCAGGGTAAAAAATGACGGTTCGCTTCTAGTTTTTGAAGGAAAAAATATGATGGCGAGTGTTTCTAGCGCGACGCGATCATGTTTCCAATTTAATTGGAAAAATGCAATCAAAAACATTGGTACGAGCAAAAATGTTCGCCGTGATACATACCCTAACGTCATTCGATAATTGAAACGAATTATCCAACATTTTAACAAAAACAAAGATTTACTTAATTAAAGAGATTTATTTAGATTTATTTTTACAAGATTAAATATTATTTTTATTAAAACAATGCAACATATCTATACAATTCAAGCAGTGATATTCACAAATTGATATATTTGAAATGTTTAAAATTATGTATGTATGGAAGTGAAGCATGGAACTGGCAAAAGAAGGATGAAAGTAGAATAAATGCAGTAGAAATGAGATCTCTTAGACAAATGTGTGATACTATGTGTACGATAGAGTGTCGAATGAAAATAAAAGAAGTAATTGCAGTGCGAATGATGGTGTCATGAACAAAATAATGAAAGGATCATTAAGACGGTTTGGACATATGGAAAGAATGAATGAAGAAAGAATGGTAAAAAAATATGTATGTTAATGATGTATACGGAACCAGAAATAGATGAAGACCGAGGAAAACGTGGCACGATCAAATAAATAAAATATTGAATGTCGGCCATGTGAGGAGTCTGAGAAATCCACGCGCGTGCATGACACATGTATGAATGTTGAGGAAACGAGAGAAATATGTCAGGAAAGAAAAGTGTGGCAGTCCATTCTTTCTGCCTACCCCTTCGGGGAGACGGCGTGATGGTTAGTTAATTAGTTTTTTTAAATAGATGAAAACGTTCGTTTTCTAGAAGTGACGACGACGGTAAGTGCTATGACTTCCATACCGAAGGTCCCTGGTTCAATATTAGGCAATTTAACAGTTTGGTCCTCACACTATCGTTGGTCTGGTGTAGATTTAATGTGACAATAAAATGGCGATAGATTAGCTACCTGTATCATTAGAATCAATATAACAGTTAAAAACAACTTGTATAGAGTAATTGGATTCAAACGGCCTGTTGTGTACAAAATCTATGCAAGTGATATGTTTGATAATGCTCGGCATGGTGAATCATATCACTCCCATAAAAATGATACTACTTCTAGAAAACGGACGTATTCATCAACATTTAATATTTAATATTGAGTTCCACTACAACAATATATAAGATAATTTATGGAAGAAGAAAAAAAACACAAAAGCAACATCTGTTCTCCTTTAATACTTTACCTTTCATGTACACTCGTTACCATGGCGATCATCGAAGTTACGTAAATTTAGCACTGGAGAGGAAACTGTTGCATAACGCATAAAACATTTTATTTTTATGTATAAATATGGTAATGAAAATTTGCTAATCGATTACTTACCTAAATCAATCACTAACCTAAAAAATAATATTTAAATTATGAATAAAGAAGGAATAATAAAAAAAAGTATGAGTGAACAGATTGTTTTATTTACCGCACTGCAGAACCAACCTGCCAATGGTTATGCCTGTGGTAGGGCACCCTTATTGATTAATCGGGTCACCCCGGAGGTCGACATATTTCGTGATAGTGTGAGTTGCCTCAGGAATACAATATCAATGTTGTGATTGTTATTTCTGATGCCGTAGTATTTATGTATTTTGTTATTTTTTAAAGGTTATTTTGAAAATATGTTTATTTAATTTTGTAATTTTGAGGTTGCAGACGACTTGGACGCATCTGTAATGTTTGTAATCTTTATAAATAAATAAATATGTATGGAAGCGAAGCATGGAACTGGCAAAGGAAGGATGAAAGTAGAATAAATGCAGTAGAAATGAGATCTCTTAGACGAATGTGCGGATATTCTGTGTACGATAGAGTGTCGAATGAAAATATAAGAAGTGAATGCGGTGCGAATGATGGTGTCATGTACAAAATAATGAAAGGATCATTAAGATGGTTTGGACATATGGAAAGAATGAATGAAGAGAGAATGGTAAAAAAATTATATGATAATGATGTAAATGGTACCAGAAATAGAGGAAGACCAAGGAAAACGTGGCACGATCAAATAAATCAAATATTGAATGTCGGCCATGTGAGGAGTCAGAGAAATCGACGCGCGTACATGACACGATGTATGAATGTTGAGGAAGCGAGAGAAATATGTCAGGAAAGAAAGGTGTGGCAGTCCATTCTTTCTGCCTACCCCTTAGGGGAGACGGCGTGATGGTTAGTTAGTTTAGTTAGTTAAATGAAATGAAATAAACGAAATGAAGGACGACCGAGGAAAACATGGCATGACCAAATTAATCAATTACTAAAAGGCGGCCACATTCGAAGTCGGAGTAATCGACGTGCGTGCATGGTACGATGTATGAATGTAAAGGAAGCCCGAGAGGTATGCCAGGACAGGCCAATGTGGCGATCCATCCTCTCTGCCTACCCCTGCGGAGAAGTGGCGTGATGGTTAGTTAGTTAGTTAGTAAATAAATGAAATTGTTTGTTTGTTTGTTCAATTATATAATGTAATAGAATTGAATCTATTCGATAATAGCTCGAATCGTGCCTCGCGCGACTTACATTAGTTTGTAAGGAGTATTTTTTTTTTTTACTTGATCCCACATTGCGTACCTGAGATGCACCTTTAGGGTATTTGTAGGGCTTAGGGCAACTATTATTAGGAGCAGAACATTTGCCCAGCGGAGGCGGCACGATCCCACCATCTGTCCCGCCAGCTGCCGCGTCTCCGCCTAATAACAAGCCCATTATCTGTTCCTAAAATAAGGCCACGCCATCAATACCGACCGGCGCGGGCTTCGACATCTTGCAATCGCGTCGCTTTGCAACACCTCTCTACCTTCACCACTGTTTTTTAAACACTCCCGCGGCATAGGGGTTGCGCGCAAGATGCAAATAAAACTATTTCAATAACTTTGCGGTTTGCCATGTGGAACTAAAAATGGTATTCGCGATTTCTAAACAATGCTACTCTATTTTTTACGGTGGACATTAACAACATATGGCGCAGGTGTTTCTAACATGTGTTTTAAAATTTGATTGATTTCCTCGTGCAATGTTTTCACTAACGTTCAAAACTAGCTAACTAACCATCACGCCGTGTCTTCAAAGCGGGAGAGAGAATGGTTAGCCATATGTGTTCATTCCTGACATACTTCTTTCGTTACCACAACTACCATACTTCTCTCGATTCCTCTACATTCATACATCTTGTCATGCACGCACGCCGATTTTTCCGACTCCTCACGTGACCGACATTCAATATTTGATTTGATCGTGCCACGTTTTCCTCGGCCTTCCTTTATTTCTAGCTCCGTTCACGCCGTTTACATATACCTTCTTTACCATTTTGTCTTCACTCATTCTTCCCATGTGTCCAAACCATCTTAATGACCCTTTCCTTATTTTGTTCATAACACTTTCATTCGCACCACATTCACTTCTTATACTTGCATTTGTCACTCTATCATATACAGATTTGCCACACATTCGTCTTAGAGATCTCATTTCTACTGCATTTATTCTTTTTTCATCCTTCTTTTGCCAGTTCCATGCTTCACTTCAATACATAAGGGTCGGCACAAGAACACCATTGTGCACTGCCATCTTAGCTTTTTTGGATAGGCTTTTGTTTGCGATGACAACTTTAAGTGCACCATTTATTCGGTTGCCTGCCCCAACCCTTCTTTCAATATCCCTCTACACTCGCCCATCTTTTGTAAACATACTACCTAAATACACGAACTCGTCAGCAAGAAGGACAGCGTCATCCGCATACAAGAGACAGCTTACTGACACTCCCCTCATTTTGGCACCTACATCCAACCCTTTCAGCTCTTTCATACATTTGTCCATATACAGATTAAATAACCACGGGGACATTACGCAACCCTGTTTGACACCTTTATTGATATCAAACCAGGCTGTAAGATTTAATTTTAAGTTTGTCATATTGTCTCCATTCACACCGTTAATGCATACTTTCTTAACCATGCATGCGTTCCACATGTTCAAACCATCCCATTTGAATCATTATTATCGAAATTCAAATACATACTTTCTTTAGCCTCGAATTGGGTTTTAATAAAGTGTACCGCCATCGAAAAAGTTCAGGGTCAATTAAGCTCGAATCTGAAACCAATCCTTAAGATTCCAAAATTTTACCCCGGCATTACGACCGGGACTTTTTATGGACTTGGTTATTTCACTCTCTGTTGGACCCCTTTACCTTAATAACACCTGCCCTATACAATTTACTTACATCCTTCCACCTGGTAGAACAATCTATGAAACTAAGAGGAACGCGCATGCTAATTCGTGTATTTAAGATTATTTCTTTGGGTTATTTATAAATGTATTGTCAATAACTTCTTATGAATCAAAATGCAATTTGTTTTAATGATTTTTTGTCTCGACTTGTTTTGATCGAAAATGTATTATACGAGTATAATACATTAGAAAGAGATCACCAACAACTACATAAAATATGTTATTTATTCAATAATTATTATCAATTAGTGCAAAAATTATTAAAACACCTGTTTGCTAGATGTTTTAATATATTTTATGGGAATGATATGTTTCGCCTCGCTATAATATGTCATTCCCATTAAAAAAATATTAAAACTAACTAACTAACTATCACGCTGTCTCCCAGAAGGGATAGGTAGAAAGAATGGACTGCCACACTTTTCTTTCCTGACATATTTCTCTCGATTCCTCAATATTCATACATCGTGTCATGCACGCGCGTCGATTTCTCTGACTCCTCACATGACCGACATTCAATATTTGATTTATTTGATCGTGCCACGTTTTCCTCGATCTTCCTATATTTCTAGTTCCATTTACATCGTTAACAGATAAATTTTTTTACCATTCTTTCTTCATTCATTCTTTCCATATGTCCAAACAATCTTAATGATCCTATCATTATTTTGTTCATAACACCATCATTCGCACCGCATTCACCTCTTATATTTTCTTTCGACACTCTATCATACACAGAGTATCCTCACCATATTGTATTCCGTCGTGATAGAAGTTTACCGCCAGATTTGAGCGTTTTAATGCTGAAGGTGACGATTATTTAAGCTAAATATTTACAGGCAATAAAACAAAACAACCTGTAACAACTGGAAACAAAACAACAATCCATGGAATGGCGGCATTCAATATCGTCGAAGAAAGTGGAGGCCAAAAATCAACAAGCAACAACCCCTTCCTGTCCCGAAACACGGCACACGTGATTTTCCGGGCTGAAATTGTCTGCTTAACCTTTTCCACTCCGACCATTTTTGACCAACATCGCTTTCTGGGGCGATGTTGAATGCCGCCATTCCATGGATTGTTGTTTTTTTCTGGTGTAACGTAGGCTACCCATGTTTCATCGCCTGTGACAATTTGCCTTAAATAATCGTCGCCAGCTTTGTAACGCTCAAGAAAAGTCTTGCGGCAAACTTTTATCACGACGGAACACAAAAGCTTGTAGTTCGATTTGACAGGTGTCTTAATATTGGTGGTAATTATGTTTAAAAGTAAATAAAACTGTGGCCTTTTATGTAAAAATAAAATTGTTACAAAAAAATTATCAGTTTATTTTTTTTAAATATCAAAGCGGTACTTATTTAAAAAAAACGCTGATACTAAATAAAATATTATACAAATGAATTCGCACGAACTAATAAATTCATTTAATGGAACTAATGCCTACAGGTAAATTTAATGTATTTTCCATTAAATCTAAAAGCATATTCCGTTTTGAAACTGTATTTGACTCGCTGTGAATTTGCAGTAATTTAGTGCATTTTATAATAAATAATGCGATGTTATTTTTGCAAACACTGATGAAAGCGTTACGGGTTCATTGGAAAATAATATTAACTACATGTCTCAATTGACACCTCGTTTGGAAATTGATATTTCACGGTGGATTATAGTATATTCCTCACCCATTGTTTCACTAAATAGAGGTGTTATCAATTTATTTCAGGCTCCATCATTAGTGGATGCAGATGAACACCCGACATTCGTAATTATTTTCAAATGAACAGTTTATCGTCTATTTTGCAATAACGAATATGATAGAGCTTAAATTAACCACAAAAATTCAAATGGTATATTCGTATATTAAAAAAAAACTTGTAGTATTTTATTGCAAATGAAATTATATTAACTGTTCAATTAAAACACTGTTATAATAAATACAACAATTGATTTCATTTCTATGAAATTGTCGCGACAGCTGTTTCGTTAACCAATATTCATCGGGTGTTAAATCAACAATTGTTGTAACACCTGATGATGCTAACATTGGTTAGCGAAACAGCTGTCGCGACAATTTTATAGAAATTAAATCATTTGTGATATTATAACAGTGTTTCAGTTAAACAGATAATAATCTAGCATTTACGTAATTTAATAAAAATCTTTTTTTAATAAAATAATAATACACTTTTAGTTATTTGTATTAACACCACTTTAGATAGGTGTTACCAAATATAGTGGTATTAATACAAATTACTAAAAGTGTATTAATTATATTTAAATAATTAAGAATTTATTAATGAATCAGAACACTGTTTTTACAACACAATAATTATAGGAAACATTTAGTGTTTTGATTATAAATATAATAAGCAAATTTGATTCATCTGGTTGGTGGGTCAGATTTACGAACGGACATTTCTTGGATAAATTAAATTCAAAGCGAGGTGGCGTGCTCCGGCAGACAGTGGCCACTGCGAGTGTGTGTGGGTACTTCGCGATTGGTCGAGCAGTAGGCAGCTGCTTACCTGAACTTTTTTTCTTGGCTCGTCTGTCGCTCTCGTTATAAAGGTAACCACAAAACATTATTTCCTATTCATACAAGAGTCGTAAATATTACAATTTTGTATATGCACCATATTTAAACGCCGATAAATGTGTATTAATATATACCATATTATAGAAATATGGTATCTTTCAAAAAATATAAATCTTCACATTTATTATTTTCACATGAATAAATTCGTTTATCGTCAACAAATTTATCTATTTTTCAAAAAATGTGACATTATCAAATATAATAATAATACACTTGAAAAATTTGTACCTAACTTTATTCTTTATAAACACTAACCAGTTTCGCTCCCGCCTGAGCTTCGTCAGGATAACAGAACTTCGTTTAGTATATATTCTGTTACCCCGACGAAACCCCGGCGGTAGCGAAACCGGTTGGTGCAATAAAGAATAAAATGGTTTATATACAAATTTTACAAGTTTATTTGTATATATTATAATTGATATTCTTCTTCAACTTTTAATAGATCTGACGATATGTGGCAAAGGAATTATGTCTCCTGGGATGATGAGGTTCAACTGTCCCTCCATCTCTTAGGCGGTCTTCCAGGTGGACGGTGGCAGAAGGGGATCTCGTAAGCGGGTGTATGCGAATATGTCATTATCCATTCTGGATACACGGTCCCTCCAGTATAAATCTTCTGGATCTACTCCTCCGAATGATACCATCTATTTCGCAAGTTTTTAGAACTAACTAACTAACTAACTAACCATCACGCCGTCTCCCCGGAGGGGTAGGCAGAAAGAATGGAACGCCACACTGTTCTGTCCTGACATACTTCTCTCGCTTCCTCTACATTCATACATCTTGTCATGCAAGCACGTCGATTTCTCCGACTCCTCACGTGACATCCTAGATATTAGATATGCCATAAATACATTTAAGTCGCCGATTTGGAAGAATGCATTGACAAAGTTCAGATATATAGACTGGTGCCATTCCGTGAAGCGCTTTAAAAACCGTCCAGCATAGTTTATACTGGATTCTTTCAGGACACTTGAGCCAGTGGAGATCTTTTAGAAGTCGTTAGATGTTATGACTGATGGTATTTTATAAGTAATATATTGTTTAATTAATGTGACAGGCAAAATTGTGGACATTTTTAGTAAAAGTTGGCACTTTAAGGAACACATATTCTAATCAGGGAGTTGTTTCTTTTGCATTTTGCGTAACGAAGAGCTACAAAATTATTACGGCGGAAAAACTATAATAGATTATTAAACAAATCTATTACTAGTCAACTCATGTGTTTTGTTAATTGTTAGTATTTTTTAAAATATAATTTTCATATATATGTTGTATGTAAAGCGATAATGAAATTTTAAACAAAATTTGTGGCATTTGTGTAATTAATTGCGCATTATATATACCATTATGTATCATTAAATGACATAGCATAATAAATTGCAAATCACATTAATTCATATTACCACAAATACATATGTGGGTAGTTTATTATCCTTCATTGCCTCCACTCCTCCCCTTTTCCAGCGTGTCCTTCAAATCTTTATTTAGAAAATCCTTCACTTGTTGTCAAGTTCAGAACGATTTAAGACGTAATAAAACATACAAAAGAGATTCAAATATCTAAAAATCTAATGGCATTTTATAATAAAAAAATTATGTTATGATAATTTGTAAATTGATTATGTAAAACTCGGATGATATAACTAACTAACTAACTAACTAACCATCACGCCGTCTCCCCGAAAGGGTAGGCAGAAAGAATGGACTGTCACACTTTAACCGATGCGGCACTCCATCCTTCTCTTTTCGCCCCGCGGGAGACGCGGTGTGATGGGTTGCGAACCTCATCGCCACCAATAGGCATCTCCCGCGCACACTTCGATCTTCCAACATCCACAAAATAAATCTAAAATACAATGATATAACATAAAAATATAAATCGGATGATATAAAATGATGTAAATAATTAATACAAATGAAAACGTCTGTTTTCTAGAAGTTTTATTATATTTTATGGGAATGAGATATTTCGTTACGATATGACATTATCAAATGTCACATTTCAGAGTATTAAAATTACATTTGATAATTGCTTAATAAGATGAAACATGTCAATTCATAAAATACAATAAAACTTTTAGAAGTTTTTTATATTTTTTGTGAATGATATATTTCGCATTTTTAAAGCATAAACAAATGTCATATTTCAGAGTACAAAAACCACATTTGATAATGATTTAAAGGCGAAACATTTCATTACTATAAAATTTAATGAAACTTCTAGAAAGCTTACGTTATTATTCGTATTAATTAAATAATGTTTTTTTTTTACAGAAAAGATATTCGTGCTCTTCTTGCCGCCAAGTCGGAAGGCAACACCCTGGACATCTCTTCACTAGAATGGGCGCACGAGTCTGTGGACAGTCTGCGGGCGGAAATGGGGGTTCTCCGCGGGGAGATGTCTGATATCCGCGTCGAGCTGGCGGCCGCCCGTGCCGCCCTCAACGCCACCGATCACGACCGCTCTCTGATGGAGACCAAACGGGACATCGAGTACACCCGCAACCAGCAGCAGGTCTCAGAGAAGGACATCGAGACCCTTAAGGAACAGGTTGGTACTTCACTTTACGATCACAGATGGCATCAGAATACAATTTCGATTCTTTGAAATGGAACGTTAACTACGCTCAAATAGAACCAATTCAAATAACATTTTTATTCAAATAACATTTTTATTCCAATAACAGACAATAAAGCGAATTTCTATAATAAAAAAGCGTTGCGGATCAGGATAGCGACTATGTTTTATAAGCGATGCTCTGTTCTTGTTTATATATTCACTATATTATATATTTAATATTCGTTAAACGTCATTCTTCTAGAAGTTTAAAGTGAGTAAAATTAATCGCTCTCTAAATTATTTAATGATCCAGCAAGGTGAAAGATATCAGCTCCATAATATTATTATAAAACTTCTAGAAAATTTACGTTTAACGGCTTCAAATATTTATATTTTCCATAAAACATTTAATTAATTAATAATGTGATGACTAACATTTTTTGTTACATCACACTTAAATAATATAGTATTTTATATTACTGAAAGTAATTAATTAATTGATTGACAGAAGAAAGATAATCTTATTAAACATCTGTTTTCTAAAAGATTTATTATATTCTATGATATATTTTTCACGTTGTTTATTTAATTTGCAATTTTACATAACAAATAATTGTTTCATCATCATACAGTTTCCAAAAGTTTCTCAAGTATAGATTATAACTAACTAACTAACTAACTTACCATCACGCCGTCTCCCCGGAGGGGTAGGCAGAAAGAATGGAACGCCACACTGTTCTGTCCTGACATACGTCTCTCGCTTCCTCTACATTCATACATCTTGTCATGCACGCACGTCGATTTTTCCGACTCCTCACGTGACCGACATTCAATATTTGATTGATTTGATTGATTTGATCGTGCCACGTTTTCCTCGGCCTTCCTCTATTTCTATCTCCGTTCACGCCGTTTACATATACCTTCTTTATATATATATATATAGATTATTTTATATATATATATATATATATATATATATATATATATATATATATATATATATATATATATATATATATATATATATATATATATATATATATATATATATATATATATATATATATATATATATGGTATATATATATATATATATATATATATATATATATAGGTATATATATATATATATATATATATATATATATATATATATATATATATATATATATATATATATGGTTAAGGCTATATATATATATATATTGAATATACCAACGTTAATATTCAAAATTCGGTATATTGGCCTATTGAAATGGGCTTTTATAATTTACGTATATTTCTTCATCACTTTTTTTCAACATCTAAACCATCTTATTGACACATGTATTCTATCACAAAACATTTCTTGTTTCTACGGCAATAATTACACTTGCATCCATATGTTACCAGTTCCACGCTGGCTTCGTACATAAGGTTCTGTGAAGGTACGGACACCATTGTGCGCAGCCACCGCAGCCATTGTGGGTAGGCCATTGTTTGCGATGACTCCTTTTAGCGATCATTCACCATGTTGCCTGCACCATCCCTTATTTCAATACAAAAAACGTGACATCTTTAGAAATGATTAAAATTATGGTCTGTGGAATTAGAAATAGTCAAATTGTACTAAATACCACAAAGAATCACTCCCTTTTAAGCGGTGCCGCGTTGTTACGAAGTTAATTGTAGTTTTTGAATGATGTATATAAATATTTTGTGGGGATTTTATGCAATATGCGATGGCTTACATAATTTATGTGTATATACTATATATAGTGTAAATAAAAGCGATTTATTATTTTAAATAGCAGAATGTTGTAGAAATGAGACCTGAATTTGTGGAAAAACAATTTATGACTGAATACCTAACGACATAAAGAAATCATCGCAATTAAAATCATATCCAAAAAAGCAAAAATGACAGTGCACAAAGGTGTGTACCGACCATTGTGTATAAAGGCGAAGCATGGAACTAACAAAAGAAGGATGAAAGTAGAATAAATGCAGTAGATCTCTTAGACGAATGTGTAGAAACTGTATGTATAATAGAGTGTCGAATGAAAATATAGTAATAAAGTAAGGGAAAGGTTAACAAAAATTCATCCGCGTATGCAGACTAGTGCAGGTATCCGCTGTTCGTGCGATTTGTAACGAATATTATGGAGCTCTTGCACAGACGGGCATTGTAGTGCCCTCCCCAGCCCAGACAATGCTTGGAGTGATTCGAGCGTGAAGTCGCCTATAAAAATCTCACAATTATCCCGCTAATAAATATAATATGACGACAAAACTAAAATTAAGTGATAACATTCGAGGCAGAGTAGCAACAACTTTGACTGCTACACCGAAGGTCCGGGTTCGTTGCCGGTGATGACAGTATAAAAAAATCACGCCCACAATCTTTTGTGTGATAGAATTCACGTGACAACAAAAATGGCTATAGAGTAGCTACCTTTCAAATGTCATAAGAATTCTTCTTCTTCTTTAATAGCCGTTGTCGTCCACTGCTGGACATAGGCCTCCCCCATACTTCTCCATGTATGACATGTCATACGAGGGGTGGTTGGCATTACAACGCCACGCTTGCCAGACGGGTTGGTGAGGTGTACTTCCACGTTAGCCTATGCATCAATATTATCCACCGAGGTTGTTCACACTCGATCTCTAACATTTCGCATAGTTTCCAGGAGAGACCAAAGTCGAGGAGGTGTGGATAGGTACTTGGGATCAAATCAATCCTCCAGCGTAGCATGGCCATCACCACGGTGATGGCCATGCACCGCTCGAAGAGTCAATAGGATCCCCGTTACTCTCTTATAATAATTAATTGGGTTCAAATCATTCTTTTGTATACAAAAAGGGTAGGCTCTCGATCTTCTTGTATTTCACATTTTCGAGATGATCTCTGAAGATCTTCTGTCGATTTATCTGACTTCAAATGTGGCCGCATTTTAATAATTGATTAAGATGACCATGCCACACTAATTGTATACAACTTCATATTCATTTTTTTCTCATCCATTCGTTCCATATGTCCCATCTAAGTGTTTATTTTTTTTAAATATTAATTAAAACAATTAAAAAAATTATTATATTTTAAGGGAATGACATGTTTCGTCAAGCTTAGGCATAATCAAATGTCTTAGCATGGCGAAACATTTCAAAACGACTGATTTAAATTAGTTTAAACGTGTTAACATATGTATAATAAAAATGCATACAATTAATTCATTGACAACTTATATTTTTTTTATACAACAGTTCGTTTGAACCCAATTTGTTTTAAACTAGGTATCATATTGATTCTCATGACATGCGATAAGTTGTTAATCTATGGCCAATTTTATTGTCACGTGAATTCTACCCCAGACCAAAGACAATGTGACAATCACACTCCTATCGCCGTTAATCGAACCAGGACCTTCGGTATGGCAATCATAGCTCTTATGTCGATGGTCGACTTATTATTAAGATAAGTCTGCTGATACGTAGATATACATCAATCTTCTCTCAAATTGTAAATAACCATTCAATCCGTACGCGGTACTTTTCGCTGAGTTGAAAGAAGTTAATTAAAAACAAGACGGCGATTAGACCGGATTATTGTAATTGTAGTTTATAACAGCCGATTTACACGTGTGATTACCATGAATTGCTGTTTTTTTTACTCGAATATACCGCGCTGAAAATCATCTGACCGTAATCTTTTAAGGCTGCGACCACCTACCAGCCGCGAGTTCTCAAGGACCGCGGAACCGACCGCTAGTACAAAGGTTTCGCACGGGAATACGCCTAAAATCTGGTGGGAATTTTCATTTTAACCCTGCACTTCCCGGTGCAATAACCCAAGCGTTACACACATCAAAAATGTACATTAATTTTATCGTTTTATTTTTCCAAAAGTTTAATATTCTTCTCTGCAACACATCCCGGTATGGGATTTGGCCTCCTCCACAATAGTCCTCCACTGACTTCTGTCCCTGGCCATCTTTCTCCATTCTTCAGATCTTTCTAGTTTCTCCCAGTACTCTTCCACGTAATCCGTCAATCTTTTTCTTGATCTCTTGGGGAGAGTTTAAGACATGGGATTGGTTTAAGGGAGCAAAAAAACAATAAAAATATGTTTTCTTCTTCTTCTTTTTCTTCTTAGTTTAGGTCGTATGACCTGTTTATGACGGTGAGCCGTCCTGGAAATCTCATGCTGCTGGGGTTTTCTTCTTTAAGAGTTTTTGCGATTCGTGTTGTCTTTGTAAAATGCAAAATAAAACTTCTAGAAAACAGATGTTTTAATTGATATTAATTATGAAACCATTTTTTTCTGGGAGTATCGATTAATTAAGTTATATAATTTGCAATATCAGGGCATTATCAAGTGTTACAAGAATCAAACAAGGTCAAATCACTCCCATAAAGTTTACCAAATCTTCTGGAAAACGAACGTTTTCATAAATATAAAATATTTTCATTGCAATTTTATTATGTTAGTTGAAAATTGTATGAATGTATGGGATGGTAGTCTATCATCCCTGCCTTCCCTTGAGGAGAAATCGGGTGTTGGTGAGAAGTTTTAAATGAAATATTACAAGTTTTCAGACATTATTACTCACCAAACACTAACTAACCTACCATCACGCCGTCTCTCCGAAGGGGTAGGCAGAAAGAATGGACCGCCATACTTTTCTTTCCTGACATATTTCTCTCGTTTCCTCAACATTCATTCATCGTGTCATGCACGCGCGTCGATTTCTCTGACTCCTCACATGGCCGACATTCAATATTTGTATTATTTGATCGTGCCACGTTTTCCTCGACATTAATAAATAATAAAAATATATGAAATGGGATAATTTATAGGACGCCATTTTTATCAATAAATAATAAAAATATATTGAATTAATCATCTCGTATATTTCATATGAGGGCTGCATCTGACGCAGTCGATCGACATTTACATCAGGAGAAGATAATTTGAAAAGGTGCGTTTTAAGTCTCAATCTAAAATCTGACGGATTCTCAATGCACTTGAGTTCTGTTGGAAGATTATTCGAGAATGAAGGGCACGCTACCGCGAAGGTTCGGTCGCCAAAGTTTCCGCTAACTAACTACCGATCGCAGAATACTTAGCTAATCGCAATGTATTATAGAATGTCTGGCATTCGGATTCTCGTTAGCGGGTGCCATTCCAAAGCTGGTGCCATTCAATGCAACATTTTAATATATTTTTAAACTTGTTAATTGATAGTTTGTTTTAGTATTTTATTCGTTGGAGGGTTAACGTACTACACTCACTGCCGCGCCACTAATCATTTAAATCACCGTCTGAAAGAATAAGTGAGAACTTTGCAGAATATTCCAGATTTTATCAAAGCGTGGACACCTAATGACCAAAGGTTATCGTGATAATCAATTCCATATTAGAAACAACTGCCTTTTATCTACGAAAAATACCGCCACATACTGCTTTGAAGTTTTAAGCAGACAAACAACAAATAAACCATCACGCCATTTCCCCAAACGAGTTTTGAGGACTTCCAGATGAAGACACTGAGAACTATAGCATTTATTCGCACTGGATCCACTTATTATATTTCCCTTCGACACTCTGTCGTACACAAGTTTTTACACATTCATCTAAGACAGTGATTCTAAATCGGGGCAGACAGTGATTCTTCATAAAAAATAAAAGCTCATTCAAAAAGGTTCAAATATCACCTATGATTGTTTTGATATGTGACAAGTTTTGTACCGTAAGAGGCTTTTTTATTTACAGTAGGAAATCCTTTGCATGAAATACATACCCGATAGGGGAAAAGTGTAAATTTTAAATTTCGTTTTTTTATTTGGGGGAGGGGGGTTAGATAATTTTACTGTGGTAAAGGGGGCGATTCTTTCAATACGGTTAAGAAACACTGATCTAAGATTTATATACTCGTATACTGCATTTATTCTACTTTCATCCTTCTTTTGACAATTAAATTAACTTAATTAAACTTATATGTAATCAATAATGCGGTTGATTGCAAAATGATCGTTTAACGTTTTCTTGAATTATTGTATCTACACCATATAATTTAAATGAAACACTTTCGTTTGCATTTAGTTCAAGTGTTTTTACATCTCTTGAAATACCTGTTCCTTTTACGTAAAAGTTACCGCATGGCCGTATGACAACGTCAATAAACACAGGTTAAAACGGTTGTTAAATTAGCATAATACTTTTTATCCTCCCCAACTCCGAGTACTAAAAAAACTTTCGAGATATTTCACAACTTTTCATTCATCGGTGCATTTCAACTGAATGTATAATAGGGTACCTTACTATTTTTTTCATAAATTTATTTGTATAAAGCACTTTGAATAAACGGTGTTTTAAATTAAAAATAAAACAATAGTTAGTTTAAATTTGGGTTATACGAACTAACTACTAACCATCACGCCGTTTCTTCGGCGGGGTAGGCAGAAAGGATGGACCGCCACACTGCTCTATCCTGACATATCTCTCGAACTTCCGCTACATTTTTGCATCGTAGCATGCACGCTCTTTTTGTGGTTCGCGGTGACAGCAAAAATATTGCTGGAGTGGCACCCGGGTGGTAGAAGACCAATTGGATGACCAAGGCTGCGATGGGAGGATGAAGTTGGGAGAGATGTGGAGTGGAGCAAATATGTCACATTTGATAATGCCTTTCACAACCGAAACATGTCATTCCCATAAATTATAATAAAACTTCTAAAAAAACAGACGTTTATATTCGTATTGATTATAAATACAGTTTTATTCGCGCCGAAAGGTTGCTTCAACCATATTCATATATCATTCCAATATTAATATTACTTTATTCTCAAAATGTTTGGAGTTTAAGTCCATACTTATTTTCTAACCCATACACTTATTTAATAAAATTGAATTTTAATACCCTCTCATTAGGTACGTAAAAGACACATTGCGATTACTGCACCAACTACGCTTAAAGCGCGGTGATGTACCGTAAATATGACAGCTACAATTTTTTTGTTTTTTTTATTCTACGCAGGAGATTATAGACGAATGGTTGGAGCATCCTTTCGGTGTGATGAATATTTTTCTTGTATTATTGGATTGAAAAGAAAATAGTCATAAATATAAAAGTGGATAAAAAATTACAAATATTTCAAAGTTGTTTTTTGCTAGTATCATATATGTATTGTTTGAGTTATTATTTAACTTTGGATTCGTTATTGTAATTATTATAGTTAAAACATTTTTACGTTTTTCACTATACTGCATGAACCCGCCGAAATAAAATTTCTTTAAAGCAGTTTATTGCAGTGACGAAAGTGGTCAATTTTGGGGGATCGTTTTTGAAGCTTTCGGAGTGAAAACCGCCGGCGAACTGGCGGCAGGTGCTTTCACAGGCGACCGCCCTACCGGGCCGCGATCACAAATTAATGAACCCTGGATTCGCGTTCATAATAATCTCACTATTCAAATTAATACAGCTTTCGGGGGATAATTATTCATCATTTTGATAGCATACTAGCGTATAATAATTTTTATTTTTCGCAAAAGAAATTTGAAATAATTAAAAAATTGCTGCATTTTTTAATACGTATACCTAAAGATTTTAATCAAATGTGTTTGCAAGGTATTCAAATTCACCCCACCTGGATTTGTGGAATTCGTTTAACACTTGATATTTTTGCATTAATTTTGTCTCTAGACCTTTCAAAAGTTTACACCTCGATTGAAATAATTAAGAAATAAAATTATATTTTATAAACATTATATTTATTATTATGATATGAACAATTTCAAATTTCGGGATTATATACCCGAATGTTTTCGGAGTGTATCATAAATGTAAAATTATGTTTGTTTTTTTATTAAATACATGTATGCATGTATATTTTAAATATTTATAGCTATTTTAAAAAATATCATCAAAAACCTGCACATTTAATTATTTCCCCTTATCTGTTATGCTTCCTGTGCGATAATTGAAAGCATTCATTTGAACTTACAGAACTTGTATGCATTCGATGTGCCGACACCCCAAACTTCATAATGAACTGGGTTTTGCTATTACAATTAAAATCTTTATAATTTCATATTGTTATCGTGATATCTCTCTTGTTTCAGATAAACGTGCTCACCACAGAGTACCGCATGACGTACAAATCCCTGAACTCTCTCACGAAGCTGTGGGCGAAGAACCAGATGGCCGAGCCGAAGGAGCCTACGAGCGACTGCCCGCACAAGGTGCGCCATTACCACCTGATGGTCCAGCAGATGCGGGACTTGCGCCACTCCCAGTGGAAGCTCACCTCCTTGAACACCAACATGAGTCGCCGGCTGATGGAGCTAGAAGCTATGCTCATGACCGTCACCAAAGGAAACCCCGCGGATTGCGCTGCGAAGATCGAGGCTCTCGAACAAAGCAACTTCCATCAAAAGCAAATGATGCAGAATATTTCCATCGAGGTCAACAACTTCAACAAGCTGCACACCTCGATGCTCGAGCTGCTCGAGAACATGGAGAACCTGGAGGAAAAGGTAGACACCACTTTACCCCAGTTCCAACGGGAGATATCGAAGCTGGATGTGGACATGGCTCAGTTGAACGCTCACCACGAGAACATCAAAAGCAACCAGGAGAACATACGGCAGTCGGTAAAGGCCATCGCTGTCAGCGTTTCCAACATGGTAGACCGCGTGGATGAAGATCACCAGGCGCTCCGTGGCCACAACAAGACCATCTCCTACTTGCAGAGCCAGGCCAAGATGCACTTCAACCGCTTGGCCGATCACATCACCAAGGTAATTAACAAGATTTTTATTTTTTATTGTATATTCTTCTTCCTTGCTATCGATCTATGGGGTGTGTTCTCCAGACGGGTACTCCTCTTGTGAGGTGGATTCCCAGCTATCCTTCTCTCTTTTAGGTGGTCTTCCACGAGGACGAGTCCCGTGGGGCTGATTATGTAGTGAAATATAAAGGAGTCTGGTGGTGTTCATTCTTTGTACATGACGTTACCAGTCCCTCCTTCGCTGTCCAATTCATCTTATAGTATCCCCAGCCTCACAAATCCCTTTTTTTTTTGTTTTCCTCACGCAGCCTTTTAGTGTCATACTTGCTGCCGTCCTATTTATTTTAATTTTTTTTATTTAAATTAAATAATTGCTTAACGATTATGGTGGAACAATATTATGGAAAATTTGTAAAATTTGACTAATTTGTACTTTCTTTCATTTCAGTCTGAGGCCCAGAATGCATACAATGGCTCTGTGCTTGACGTGGATGATATGCCGGAGCTAATTGACGAGCTGAAGGAACTTAAGAAGGTGGAGGCTAAATATGAGAACATCATAACTCACCTGCCGTACGACTGCAGCGCTATCGAGGGCTCCACCGGAAACGCGCTGGTCGGCCCCGGGTCCGGTCCAGCTGTCGAGACCCACTGCGAGAGGGGATGGACCCTCGTGCAGAGCCGATTCAACGGATCTATCGATTTCAACAGGAAGTACAAAGAATACGCTAACGGCTTCGGGACCCCTGACGGAGAATTCTGGATCGGTAACGAAGCTCTCCACCGTCTCACCAAGAATAACTGCACTTCCCTACGCATCCGAATGCAGGACATCTACGGCAACTACCTGGAGGCTAACTACAAGGACTTCCGCGTGGGCCCCGCGAGCTCCGGCTACCGTCTGTTTGTAGGGGGCTTCAGCGGGAATGCGACCGACGCCCTGGACTACCAGAACAACATGGAGTTCTCCACCGTGGACCACGACCGCGACATCGCTAACACCAACTGCGCCGCCGGCTATGAGGGCGGCTGGTGGTTCTCGCACTGCCAGCACGCCAACCTCAACGGCAAGTATCTTCTGGGCCTGACCTGGTTCAACGGCGAGACCAACGAGTGGATCGCCATCTCCAGCAGCCGCATCGCCCTGCGGAACGAGCCCGGGTGCGCCAACTGAATTCCCCGTGAGCCCCATGCTACCAAAACAGATATTTCCTAGCTCTAAGAAAATATTACGTAATACCCTAATTACCAATTACCAAAGATCGCATAAATATTAAACCAAATCTTTGAAGATGGCGGGGGCATCAGAGATATACTAAATAAGATTATGGAATAAATTATTACTATCTATATAAATATTATTAATATTTAAATATTCGTAGCGGGTGTCGTCTTTTAATGCACATTAGGAACGGGCCAAGTGAACGAGCTTCTTGCGAGTTGCGGAGAGAGTTTCCCACCCACCTTTTCAGAAGATTGGCAAATTAAGGAAGGCGCCCAGTAAGGCAGGCATTGTTCTCGTAGTAAAGTTAAGAGCAGGGGGACTCTTCTAGTCCCTCGCGTGTAGTCACTAGTTGTTGAATAGGTCCCCGCGCCAGCCGGGCAGCCGAGGAATTTGGTGGAAAGTCTCATCCCAGGAGATGGGGAGACTATTCCGTAGTAACTTTTGCCATATTACCCATTTATTATTATAGGCGTAACAGTTAATATTTAGTCAGAAAGTATTCGATTACTGTTAGTGAAAATACCACGCAGTAATCATGTTGAGACCTATATTACCGTACTGACAAAGTATGCATAGAACAGAACAATATACCTGTAGATTACTATACGTAAAATCGCGTGAAGGTTTATTATCAAATATTGTATTGTTGCTAAAAGCGATATAAAAATAAATGAATTAAAAATAAACATGTGTTTTTATTATTTTTTTGTTTTATTTCTTTATGTTTTAATTTTGACAGGTGTAAAAATATTTTTTTCATTTGTTCCAATGACAACTTGAATAAATTATTCAATAATATTTTTAATTTTTGTGATGTTGGATTGTTTCAAGTGCCTAATTACAGTTAATTAAAAAAGTGATCGTCCAGCTGATGACAAGTGAACCATCTAAAAGAACATTATGTGTTAAATTATTTTTATTTGTTATTTTTTAATTGTTTTATATCATTGTATTTTATATTATTTGTTTTAGATTTATTTTGTAGACGTTGGACAATCGAAGTGTGCGCGGGAGATGCATATTGGTGACGATGAGGTTCGCAACCCATCACACCGCGTCTCTCGCGGGGGCGAAAAGAGAAGGATGGAGTGCCGCATCGATTAAAATGTGACAGTCTATTCTTTCTGCCTACCCTTTCGTGGAGACGGCGTGATGGTTAGTTAGTTAGTTTTTTTATATCTTCTTATTTTATGACATAGCCGATACCAATAGGAAAAACCTTTTTAGAGTGGCAGAAATGAGAACCCTACGCTCAATCGCAGGCAGAGCTGTTAGAACCAAATGTCTCCTTCGAACCAGGAAAATTAAAATAATCAAAAAACATTGCTGGCAAAACCAAACAACCAAAAACAAAATACGAAACACGGATACCGGAAGATTATGCGAAGTCGAGGATATTATAAAATGGGGACGGCCAAGAAGAAGCTTCTGAAATGGCAGAATCAAGGGCCGCAAGAACAGCAAGGGACGGTTATCTCATGGAGTACCTCCAAAAAGATGGAAGGACAGGTGGCCACAGTGTCCATTTCAGAGAAAGAAACCACGAAGAAGTTTTAATAGATCGCGCCTAAATCATTCACAGTCGATAAAAGTAATAGCTTATAGGCAATAATTGTATTGAAATTTTAAAAGCCGAAACATTGGCACAATGATAGGTATTATTCGAAAGAAAAAAAAACAACTGATATATTGACACTAAGCTAACAAAGAGTTATTTACACTGACAACGAAACGTATATCTTGAGATAAAAAAATCTAGTTGGCAGTTCTTTAATAAAATATTAACGGGAATTGGAAACAGGACATCAAATTCCGATTACCGTTTTTATATTTTTATGGGATCTCGAAGCTGTGGACATAGTTTCATTTGGGGAAACTACTGCCCTCTGTTGATGCTAAATGAAAACTAAAATACTAAATTTTGCACTTGTGATTTTGAACGAAACAAATAAAAGTGTATTTTGTTTTTCTTCAGCTGCTATCTATGAATGTTTCCAACAATCTGTTATTCTCTACTGGCTACCAATAACTCAAAATCGTTTTCCATGCATTTAAATTTATTATTAAAAGACAATGAATGTGCACACCTTTGCAGTTACAGAGCTCTACACTTTTCATTAATATGCTTAGCTCTCCAATACATAGATGGCGATCCTTTAACAAAAGAGAACTAAATTATTATATTTTTGTTTGAAAGCAAGCTCTCTGATAATATATATATATAATACTTTGTGGATTTATTAATTATTTTTATTCATTTACCAGACAAGATTTTATTTTGTTAAAATAATCAAATGATCTAACTTAAATCTCTTGATGGAAGTTCATTTTAAATAATAATTAAATAAAACATTGTTTTTTATAACTACTTCCACATTTGTCTTTATTTCGATAGCGACCGGTTTCGCCAGGCTCGCTAGCATCGACAGACTATCGAAATAAAGACAAATGTGGAAGTAGTTATAAAAAAACATCGTTTTATTTAATATTTTCTTTATTCTAGGACTAGGCCACATTAAAGTGTTTCGTTAAGTGCTAAACATTTATTATTAGGGCTCGGATTTATATTCGCCAAGAAAGTTTAAAATATTCTTTGATATGCGCCAAAATATGTTTTTTTATTCTCTAACCTTATATTTACTGTTAACTAGAAAAAAACAAGATCTTATTTGTGACAAACAAATTTTTTATCGTACAATTACATATTTTTATATATTTTCGGGGGTATGACAGTAAATTTTTACAAGAGTTTTATTTAGAAGGGAAAACGAACTCTCGAACTTGTAGATTATTATTGATTATTTTTTTTACGCTGAAATTAGATCGATCCACAGGCGAAAATTTTCATTCTTTCTTTAGCAACCCTTTGCACCCTGTGGGGTAATTAAGTGACATAAATCATTTCAGTATAAAACATCTTCAAACAGTCTCCGACTTTTAACATATAGGCTGCACTGTCTCATATCAGGGTGCATATCTTCTCCCCGTCCAATTTTCCTTGCCGCAACAGTAATAAGTTCAAAAAGGAGACTACGTACAATATGGACAAAAATATGCCATTTAATTGCTCTCACCCCGAGTACCCCGAAATATTCTTAAATATTCACTAAACCCTGAAATATGCTTTTATATTTCCTAATAACTAGGGCTAAAGGGGGTATATAGATCTCAAAAAACAAAAATGGCGTCTTTTTGAAAGCAAAGCCCAAGAAAAAAACATACTTTTTATGTCAATTCCGATCCCTATTTATTATCAATCATACTGCCGCCATCGCAATAGTAGTGTTCTTTGATTCGCTAGAATGTCACTTGGTTCGCAACGAAGCATTAAGCGCCAGGCGAGGTTCCTACATATGTGACCATAGACTTACATAAAGTTATCTCTAGAAAGTCAATTTTAAATTTATTACTAACACATCAAGCGACCAGTGTTGCTACTTGCCGGATAAGTTCAAATAATAATATAGTTTTGCGATATTCCAATCACATAACTATGATAATTTTCCAACTTCAGGAGTACAAGCATACTTGCCTAGGAATTATTTAAAGCTATTGGTACATTATTGGAAAATTCCAAGTCACAACATTCAAGATTTTTTGATCCCAATAGTGTCAAATGCCATTCTCTGGACCACGCAGTCAAAACACCAATTAGAGAATAAGTTACTATATCCAAACAGCTATGTAACAGTCACACCCTGAGACAAACCCAGCCTGCATTACTCGAGGTGTATTGAATGGTCCCATACGGCCATCTAAAGTAGAATTATGCAAGATGAAGTTTAGGCGATGGGTCTCAAGCATCAGGCATGCGATAGTCAAATGGGAAAGTTTCCTGGAAGGAGTGACAGGACAAAAAGAAGTAGGGTATTCAAATAAAACACTTCACATTGTTATATTGCTATAATTATAGAATACAAGGATTACATATTTACTTGTGACAAACTCTTTGGCCACTAAATTGGTGAGAAGGATTAAGATATAATCACCACTACAAAATGAACCTAGAATAGTCGGTGAATAGAAGTACAAATGGGATTATGAATGTGTCTTGAAACAGGACCTGAATACAAGGATAATTAATAATGAGGAAACAGCAAATAAACGACTGCAGCCCAGCTAAAATAAAACCAATGGTAAATAAGGTAATTTCAACCTAAACATAATATTAATAGTTCCCATCCACATATACTTCACCCGCTTTCTAGCACGCAGTTCATTTGCGTGACGGTGAGCCATTCTCAAGAAAATATTTTAATGACACAAAATATATAGTCCTAGTTATGCAAATACATATTGACACTTATTACAAATTCAGATTCATTTTTAATAAACTTTAATTTAAAAAATATATTTATTTTTCTTATGCATTTACTGACATAAATAAACCTGAACAAAGGTAAAATATAAAATAAAATTTGGATTCCATTAAATCCTCAAAATGGGGATTTCTCAGCTTCAAATCAAAATTCATCTTGGTAGCATTAAGAAAATAAATAAATTTGTACATTATCACAAAATACTCGCAAACACATTATTGCAACAGAATATGTTTGAAAAAAATATTCATATTTGAGCGCATCCTATACGGGGGACCAGAATCAAATAAGTAATTTTTTTTTAATAATTCATTTCAAAAATACATAATAATTCATTTATTAATAATAATAAAAAACTAATCAATAGTACTAGAATTTATTTTACAATCTCCAATATGAGCAGAAAATAGCGCATTATTATGAAGAAAGAATCTGGTCTTGTCCAGGCTTGAACCCAAGTCCCCTGGATCAAGAGTCAAGCGTTCTGTCCTACTCAAAATCTAATGTTAGTTTAGGTTCCACAAACTGGATGATATGCCGATTTAATTAGGATTATGGGATCAAAATAGTAAAAAGTCAGGAACTAGTATCGTATACCGAGTATAAAGTTATACAACAAAAATATTTTTTAAAAATTCAACATGTCATGAAAAAAGCAATACAAAATAAATATAGCATCAGAAAATATTGCACGAGTGGGATAAAAATGTCCTAACATTATCAGAATCGACTTTGTAGATTTACATCTACAAATTCGATATTTGAAATTCCACAGTGTAATTCTCGATAAGTAATTTTATCGAGAATAACACTGGAATTTCATAATAAATTTGATGAATGTAAACACAGTTTTTTTCTCAATTGTAAAACCTTAGAAACGTGTTGAGAAAAATAAATACAAAAGCTTTAAAAAAAACTTTTCTTTTATAGAATATATTTGATAACAAAGATTTAATTTTGATTATTTTTCTGATCCCCCAATATAAAAATAATAATCATACAAATGATGTGTTTCTGGTACCCTATTTCATCCACAAAAACAATTTCATATAAAATAAAGATTTTTAGTAAAATTAAATTTATAAAGAGTTTTATTCAGAAATTGATTACACTCTCAGTCTAGATAAAGATGTTTAACACAGAAGTTGATAATATTAGTTGTTATACAACATTGTATGACACACACCGGGATATTTAAAGATACCCTTTCCAATGCCAATGAGGCACCCATCTAGTACGCGATCTAGCTGACGGGAATAGCGGACGAGTGTTACAAGTTGCATAAGTATCACTACTCTCTTAATAACAACCTAAACATTTAAATATGTATAATGCTATATTTTCCTTACATTAACAATGACTACAAAGGACACACGCGATTCAATAGATCAAAATTATTCCTTAACTTGAAAATGATCTCACTATGCGGCTACACCACATCGAAATGGGGACTGTGCACATTTTTAGGAATCAACTCTAGGGCCTCTGTAAGAATTTGGAGGTAATCCGAAGGGAAATTGGAAATACCGTTCCGATCAGCCCATGATGCAGGCCTGAAGACTCGGTGTGACCCGAGAACATTGCAATCGTCTGACATACGCACCCGTACACACCGAGGTGTGTATCAGCGTGAAGGCACTCCGTTTATTTCTCCACTACTTATACTTATACCGTTACCAAAGTTTTAAACTTTCCTACATCATTGTTTACTACACGCTGTCACTGGAAAGGTTTTTAGAAACATTATTTTTATAATCAGACGTGTTGTGCTTTAAAATTCACAACTTGTTTGGTTATGAGTACGTTAGGGACTGATTTCAAAATAGCAAGTCAATTGAATAGTACACACGTTATGGAATGTATGTAACGTACACATACGTGCTAGCATAATAATAAATGCACACAAGTCATTACAAAAAATACGCAAGTGAACGGACATAAAAAAAATCATGAACAAGCCATCAAATCATATTTTTATTTTATTTTTACGAAAATAAAAATTTAACGACTTGTCGATAAGAAAAATATATATATTTTATCAAATATATAATATGCCTTTCGTGGATCAGTTTGCACAAATATCGTACAGAATACTAAAAAGTCAAGTTTAAGAATTAGAATGACTTAAAGTACGAGGGTCACACATAGTAATGGACATTGTGCACAGATGTCACTATAGCACACCTTACGCAATTCAAGGATTTTACGTTACTATGTATACGCAGCGTAATTATTAAAAAATATCAATTTAATCTATACGAAACATGTATAATAAATGTACAATTTATGTACACTAGAAATAGTCACACGGAAAGAGAGATATTTTTTTATCATTATTTTTAAGATTACAGATAATATATTTTTTTGCAATCCTCAAAACGGTTGAATTGCTTGTTTTAACAAATGAGGATGGAGTCCACTTGCCCCAGATTAGAGACGGAGCGCTATGCCCCCTTGACCAGGACCCTAAAGGTGTGTTTAAACTTTGAGACGTAAACATGAAACACTACATAAGACATTTAGTTGAAACAAATATTCTTGCGACTTGCGACATCGCGATTCGCCCATGTGGGAAAGACGCACTGGGTTTATATAGTACAACAGCTAGCATAGTTATGAAATTCTATTATTAGACATGAAATAAAATGCCGAGACCTTTCCGTCTTCAAAAGGCATCGAAAACATAGTTACGTACGTGGTAGCAGAAAGGAATAGCAAGTACATTTATTTATTTACGTATCTGAACACACATTCTTAATAATAAACATCAATTTAAAACGATTATGTAAAAGGTGGCTTCCAATTCTTCTTACACATAGAACACAAAAATATCAGTGGGCTGTGTACTCCGAAACGGGAATTTACATTATCGACGATCCTCTTAAAAAACATATGTAACTTCTTCAATTTCAGTACGGCAGAATGGGCAGACTTCCAACAGGACGTAGCAACGCTCACACACACCACTGTAACAAAATAAAAACAATCTTTAAATTAATTTGTGTCAAATCAAATCAAATCAGTTTATTAACTCAAAAGACATTACAAACAGGAAAATGTTTAAGGCAACAGGTAAAATATTATAAAAATACAACAAAGTACCAGGAACGCATTAGAGATGGTTCGACATTAGGAAGACAAAATACTTTCTAAAGTCAAGAGTATTTGTCCCCTGAATGTATCTTCACTAATATAAAAGACGTCGATCTCCGAGGAGACCGCGTTCAGCAGACTAATTGCTCTTCCCACCGGTGTCACCAGAGGCAGATTGGTTCTGGTGGCCGGTTGGTAAAACAATCTGTGCTGTCGCTGTCGGAGAAATCTATCATCAGTATTGTTTGAAGATGGGTTATGGGTCAAGTAAACAAGGCTGCAGTCATTTTAGGATGTTTGAAGAATTCAATATGGAAAAACCCTGATATTTTTTATTACTGCAAATAGAAATATATCCACAGAAGCAAAGATGGCAGTACACAATGGAGTTTTAGTGCCTACCCTCATGTATGGAAGTGAAACTTTGAGCTGGCAAAAGAAGGATTAAAGCAGGATAAACGCTGTAGAAATGAGATCACTAAGAAGTATGTGCGGGAAAACATTGTATGATAGAATACCGAACAATGAAATAAGAAAGAAATGTAAGGCCGATGACTGCATCATGGATAAAATTAAAAAAAGGATCCCTGAGATGGTTTGGACATATGGAACGAATGGTTGGGAGTAGAATGGTTAAAAAATTGTACACAAGCAGCATGAGTGGAAAAAGAAACCGAGGAAAAGGCGGCCACATTCGAAGTCAGAATAATCGATGTGCGTGCATGGTACAATGTATGAATGTAGAGGAAGCCCGAGAGGTATGCCAGGACAGAGCATTGTGGCGATCCATTCTCTCTACCTACCCCTCTGGGGAAATGGCGTGATTTCGCCCTTTTTCGAGTTTCACTGTCCGTTTGACCATCCGTTGTGAACATACTACCTAAATATGCAAACTCAGACATCTGGTTAAGATTTTCTTCATTCACACTTATGTTACAAACTGTCATTTCCTCTTCACCCCCAAAAATCATCACCTTAGACTTTCTGACATTCATTATTAAATCGTTTGCCTTGCACACATTCTCGAAACCAAGACTTGTAATTCGCTTACACTATCTGCAACGAGAATGGCATCGTCCGCATAAAAACAGACAACATCTCACTCATCTTAGCGCCAGCACTAATTCCTTTCAGTTCTTTCATACACTTGTCCATTTATTAACTGTATAAGTATTTTATAGCAAAAAATTGTCTTGAATAAAGATTTTTATAATTATAGTTCTACTCACGTGTGAGAACACGGCAGCAGCATGATAATGGCACGCTGGTCACAGCAGAGAGAACAAGTGTCGGCTTGCGCGTTGGGCATTTCCTGGTCCATCAGTCGCTTCGGTACAATCATCTTGGCCGCCTCCGACAGGGTGCTGTGCTCGTTGATAATGGAGAAGTAGCGATCCTTGGGCGGAAACTTGAAACTAGAAGCGCCAAAGTTGAAGCGACACTGCTGCATGGAGGTCAGGCTTGCAGCGGCAAAGAAGCCAGATCTGAAAATATACATTACACTAATTTAAAAATAAATAAATAAAAAATATTGCATTATATAATTAATATGAATGAAAATGTCTGTCTTCTAGGTGTTATTATTAAATTTGAGATGGAATGACATGTTTCGCTCTTCTAAGGCATTAGCAAATGTTTTAACCTTAGAAGGGGAACATGTCATTCCATCTAAAATATAATAAAACTTCTAAAAGACAGATGTTTAATTATTTAATATGGAGTTTTACATCATTGTTCAAGAAACAATAAATAATATTTCATTATGTTAATAAAATACATGTGTATGAGAAAAGTAATGTGATGCGAGTTTAATTTCACATTCTGAATGCTTAAATGTATTTATTTAAATACTTGTTTAGAACAATTCGTTCAGACTCAATAAGATGGGATACTCAGATCTAAATATATATGTTTTAAAATTATTGTTGACTGATCATTTCCAACAATTACACTGCCAATTTAGTTAATTCCTGTAATGTATTATTCTGATATTTAGTAAGAGTCTTCTTTTAATTCTTATTACTGAAAAAAATATACAGCACACTCCCGATTTTCCGGGGTCAGGTTAACCAAAAAGCGGATTATCCAGGACACTTGAATCATTGAAAAAATATTTTATAAAACCAAAAAATATTTCACAATAGTACTAACAATGCTCATGGACAACATCATTGCAGAGGTTGCATCTCTCAATTTAGGGTACGCTCTGGGTAAAGAGGTAATTGGAATGCTTTGCTATGCAGACGACGCCACAATCGTGGCCGAAAATCAAAGCGACTTGCAAGCAATGCTCTCAAAGTTTGATGAATCCTGTTCAAAATATAACATGATCATATCCACCCCAAAAACAAAGTGTATGACATTCGCAAGAAATCAACTGAGATGCGAAGTCTCCGTACGCCAGGAGGAAATCGAACAGGTGGACCTATTCAGATATCTCGGAAGCGAAGTAACCAGCTCTAATGACCTCCCCAGAGAAGTAAGGTCACAGGTGGATAGGGCTGCAGCAGTTGCAGGCTGCCTGAAAGATGTCATATGGAGAAACAGGGACATGAGGACTGACAGCAAGGTGCGCATCTACAAGACCTGTGTGCGACCAATCCTCACATATGGCATTGAATCGAGGGCAGATACTGTCAAGACAAAGAGCATGCTCAGGACAACCGAGATAAAAACGCTCCGCGCTATAGCTGGCAAGACCCTACGTGATCGAGTTAGGAATACAGCAATCCGAGAAATCTGCGAGGTCGAAGATGTGGTCAGATGGGGACGTCAGAGACGGCGATACTGGCATGAACACGTAGAAAGGATGAGCTCAAATAGAATACCACATAGCTCTCCATGGAACGCCAAACGGACAACGCCGACCAGGAAGACCCCCGAAACGGTGGAGAGAAAGCTGGAGCTCAGCATCTCAAGAGGACCCGCCTGAAATAACAGACTCCTGAGTCTACAAAAAGGGAAGAAGAAGAAGACTAACAATGCAAACAAAAACTCTAATCTGTCACAATGAACATTGGGTGTTTAGTTCACAATTGCGCCACCGCCAACATACGTTTGAGGCTCTATAGTCTTGTCATAAAGTTCGAATTTGCAATAAAGCACCCACAGCGTAGTTCATATTCATAAGACCTTGTCGTTAATTTTATTTTATTATAAAAAAGTGTCGATAATAATGGATAAACGCAAACGAGTCGTACTTTCAGTTGAACAAAAAATCTAAATATTTCAAAAGTTTGAAAATGGTGCAACCGTTAAATATTTATTGAACCGCCGGTCAAAAAGTGTGATACTGTCATCTTACTAAGCAAGTAGGTATACATAAACACAGTTTTCAATTTCTCTTTGTTTACATTTATTTCATGTTTTCGGATTAAACGGGATTATTTTTTACCATCCGTCCCAGAAAATCGGGAGTGTACTGTAATTTGAATTAAATAGTATATAGTCAACGAGCAAACAATACTTACTCGGCAGTCTGAAATATCTTCTTTTGGGGGGCGAGGCGCTTCCCATTCACGGAGAAGATCACCTCTTCGTTTGGAATGTCCAGCAGGCACCCGAGAATGTCTCCGGGCACCCATTGCTTGCAGTTCTGGTGTTCAGGTTTGGCATTGAACCAGATAACACATCGGCAACCGTCAAACGCAATCGACGTAAGATCATCCCCAATGCCAAAACACTCCTATTAAAAATAAAAATAAAAAAGATTTAAAAAACGTATTATTCCTGTGTGGACAACACACAAAAAAAATGTCGCCGCATTGTTCCGCAAATAGCCTGTTTCGCTACTTCTGCATTTAAGTTATTTACCTTAAGAGATATCAAATAATATGGCTTCATGGAATATCATAAAACTAATATTTATCAAGATGGTACACTATTAAGATAGTGATAATAAAATATATAACCGCATACAGCACAACATAAACAAAATAAGTAATATGTAGTCATAACGAGAGTTTACACCCTGGAAATCACAATTATTCTTATCGAGGTCGCTGTTATATAATCTCGCGTATGCCTCCTTTCAATTAGGGACAAATTAAAAACAAACGCATATCAAAATGGCCATGGAACAGTTGCGAGGATGCAGAAATATTCAAAACGTAGTATATAATATCCTGTTCAATTATACTGTACGCTACACACCAAATATCATTGATAATTTGGTACTTTAATAATCTGCAGAATGACACACTGAAAAATCCAATGTTTGGCCGACTTTCAAGTAAAAAAAAAAAACAGTTTTAGTAATAATTTAAGTGTTAGTTATCAGAGGATATTACAACTGAAGTATTTCCTATAATTCTGAGATGAAAGCTTTCGATGAGGTAGAAATAAATATTTGTTGTAAAAAATATTAACCTGGCACCTGCGTTCCCTAATACTTTATAAGAAAAGCACTCCACGCGGCGTATTGACAGGGATTTTATGTTTCCTGTTCGTAAGATAAATATGTTGTCTAAAAATTTATAATCATAGCCGAAACGTTGGTAATCAGATTTTTCATCTGATTGTGCGTGTTAAAATAACAAAAACACTCTTTGAATAGTTGAATAAATGTAAACAACAAATTCAATACAAATCACTCAACGAAAGACGCGGCGCCATTAATTGTTCATCACGTGACACAGATCGTAAGTCCGAATTCTACCGACAGATAAGATGGAGTCCTGCGCGGGTATTACACATCGCGTCGCCGTTAAACGTAAACACAATTAATATTGAAAGGGAACATTGTTTTACTACGATCGTTTTTAAGTACCTATAAGTTCACACTGATAATTTTACAAAGGACTATTCAATTCAACAAGCACAGATGTTTGGTTTTGAATTTCAAATGTTGATGTGTTATATTCAAACAAATATAATCGTCTTTTTTATGGGACACAGAAATTACTGATTGTTTTTATTATAACTTTAAAAAATTGGATCGTAGTGATAAATTTTAAAGCACGGCTTTAAGCAAAGGCTGACGTCACACGGAGGACAAAAATATCTTGATAGCTTTTGTTTTTTTACCTCGAACCGAGGAATTTCCACAAACATGGCAACGTCTTCGAGGGGCTTTTCTGGTACTAAATTGGAGAAGTTCCGGCAAATGTTCTACCATATCGGATGTCGGATACGTCGTGTCACAAAAAAATGTGATACGTCGTCGGCGTTTGCACCTTCCTGGTTTATGTAAATAAATAGAATTTATTTGTTTCTGTAACTATTTTTGACATGATATCGTGATTCAAGAAATGTTAAAAAAAATCGCACTCAGATGAATTTTCGGAAAGGCTATTATTAGTAATACCGGATTGAAAGTCATAAAATTCGTGAATTATGGGGATATGAGTTCTAGATGTCCAATTATATAATTGCTCTTCAACGATTCCCTCAACAGATTGTTCTTCCATGTCAATATCAAGAACATGCCTCTCCCGAGACTCGAGGTCTTCTTCCATTTCATAATCTGAATCTAGTTCACCAATTATTTCAGATATATTTTAGTCAGATATATTTTGATACGCCATATTTGCATAAGAAATTCTCACAACTTTTTGAAATATCCCAAATACAAAATTAACTTAAAAACTTTTTTGAAATTTACTTTTTTTTAAAACAAAAAAACTATGTTATTGCTTTTTAGTATTTTTTAAAATTAAATATAGTTCGCAATACAAAACAAATTTTTGTTTTCACTCAATTTTAAAAACTTGTCCTTGCAAAGAAATCCGCGACAATAATACTAATTTAAATGTTAAAAAATACAAAAATAAATTTAGAAGCAAGCTCGAGGATCGATATTGAAAACCGCGCACATCTCCGGACTCGAGCTTCGTATGCTGAGTAGTGGGAGTGAGCGGACTGAACGCGGGAAACTTTGAATGAATACCTACTTATTACAGAGATCGCGGTCGATGTCAAGGATCCAGTAAATCCAAGTTTTTGTCAAGTTAACTCAATATTTGTGATGAATAATTGTAGATGTCGTTGGTGTTATGAAATAAACTAAATATTTATCAATGCTGACACGTCTCAAAGGGACAAATTCCTGTTTTATCAACATTTGAATATCCCGGCCGGTCGGTGTATCATACGTCGATACGCGCGCAGTGAACGGTACAAATTCTTATATGGGAGTTGCCGTATCATACGTCGATACGCACGCAGGCTAAGGGTTAATACAGAGTAGTTATGAATAAATATGTCGCCACATTTCAATACATAAGATATTCTCACATTAATGAAAATATTTGTAATTAATTTTCGCAATTGTAATAACACTTATGGTATACATAATTCTGTTTTCAAAAAAATAGTTAGTCGAAGAAACATCGCAAAATCTATCATACAATTATATGAAAATAAAAACAAATTTATCGCAAAACATTTTTTTCCCACGGAGCAAAATTCATTTTATTCATCAGTGCTTTCACGTTTGGTGTCAATAACACCTTGCACGCCAAAAAATGACATAAAGTCGACAAAACTTTCCACCACAATGGCAAGAGAAATATTAAAATATGTAATAAAAGGGTGATAGTTTGGACTTCATATTCTAATTATTTATAACAATTAGCTATTACATAATCTCACATTGGAGATTATATTTAAAAGATAATTATATGTATTATTCACTGCTAATTTATTTATTGGTTAAACCTTTAGAGTTATTTCTTAACACTTGTGAAATAAATTAATTTTTACTCGACGGGACATTTCTTTGGAGGAACATAAATTAGAGAAGAGTAAATACTGAAGAACCAAGACCAAAAACTTGAGTATTTTCTGGAACACGAATCCACTTTTATTTTATTTCAAAAAGTTTTATCTAGGAAGGACTCCCTTTAATAATGTCTAGGTTCTGATATTGAATTATTTTATTAACCCTTATAGTGCAGCTAGCTACAGTGCATAATCAGCTCATAATCTTATAAACCCTTTTAATTTAGTTCCATACTACTAAATTGTATGTAATACTATGATGAACTGGGACTATCCGACTGAGCTGTAAATATAGCCAACCGCAGTTCACGGCCATTCTTTTCACTGCAAAAGAAGCCAGCCGCACAATGGGTGTTAAGGAATAGAAATATAAGAAATAAATTCATTAGATAGTGAGTGTGACAAGGGACTTAATTAATATATTCAAGTTCTATTAAAGGAAGAACTCGTTTTGTTTCGTATTGACCCATCTCTAACTTAGACCATAACAGAAAGACTGTTACATGTACGGAACTCACGTGGGTGTCCAGGTGGGTTTCGCAGGTGGCAAAACCGATTTGCATGATGCCCGAGGTGATAATCAGCACCTCGTAATACCAGCACCCTTCGTACATTTTGTAAGTGCAGCGTACACTTTCCAGATCTTGGGAATCGGAGCGGGCCTCCAAGCCATCGGGGCCGATTTTCAGATACTGACTGGTGTCTTTCACGTTGAGGACGGCGTTCACATCGGACAAGTCCTCGGTCTTGTAGGACAGCTGTCTCTCCGGCAATGGGACTGCAAGCAGACATCGGTTGTTTTTTTTTATCTTATTTCAACTTCTATAAAATATTTATAATACAATTATTAATATCGCTACTGGTTAATCATACTTTTGTTATCATCATAATATATTTGTATAAACGTATCGATAAATATATCTCGTTAATCATTTCTCTGGAAAGGTGCGCAGAGGAATGACCGTAAGTCTTCTATCATGACTTTTGGATCCCACCACATTTGTATAGCTTGTATTTTTTTATAAATTGTTCCGACTTGGAATTCAATTTATTTTTAAGTCAAGTTGTCCTCAATTTTATACTTCATTCATATCATCTGTGTCTATTTTATATCACATATCCAATCTATCATCAAGATCTTTTCGTGATTTAGATCATAAGTTCCAAACGGGCGCTGGAGCTGTCCAAAGGGGCTGTAGCAGATCCAGAGAAAAATAGGGAACATTAAAGCAATTATGAGGTGTTACGGAAAGTTCGGTCTGTTTAACAACAGAGGTCTCTGGCTGCTTCAAATCTGGCGGCCATTTTTTTTTAGTAAGTCTAAGCATCTGTCAATTAAGTTCAGTTCGTAAATGTTTGTCATTCTCACAATAAAGTTTGTTTTATTGCTCTTTAAAATGTCAACATTCGTGGAAAATAAGATTCATTTGCGGGAAGTTCTGCTGTTCTGTTTTAATCGGAAGAAGAGTACAGCTGATGTGCATAAAATGCTTTCGGAAGTTTATGGCGATTATGCCCCATTCAAAGCTGGTGATTTTAACGTTGATGGCAAAGATCACCCTGGAGAACCCAAAAATTTTTACCGGCTCCTCAAACCGGATGAAACGGTCTTGGGGAAAGTCTATCGGCAGCGTATTTTCAATCATGGATTCATCTATTGCCAGAAAGATCAGAAAAGAAGAGGTTATAACAATGGAAAATATTTTGATTGTTTTTATTTTTATATTACCTTTCAAATAAATGCGATTTTCTTACAAAAAAACGGACCGAACTTTCCAAAACACCCAATAATTATTTAAGATATTAACAAGAAAATACTTGTTTTCATGAAAAAACCTTTATATCTATCAATCCAAATACAAGTTTTCAAACATATTGAAAACTCATATTACAGCCTGCTTTAAAAACAAGACAGAAGGGGCCCTTGAACGACTTAAATATTATTGTTATGAAGAGAGAGCAATATCTATATAAAGAACAAATAGAATATATACTACCAAAACCAAACAACCCTTGTTTATTTCATCTTTGTAGAAAAATTATCGTTATAGGAACAATCGTTATAAAGAGAGACTACTGCAATTATAATTTTACCCTGTAGAGAACACATTTCTATCAAATTTGTTGAATATTTTTTTATTTTATTTCCATGGTTATGATACAAACTGTCATTCCTTGTTATGTTTAGATTAAATACTCAGATTCATCATGATTATATTTATACATCTGTCTAATCAACTGGTACATTAAAGCACAAATAAGAGGGAACCTACATGTATTGTCCAGCAGCCACTTGACGTTGAACATGATCTGCCTCCACATGAGCGTGTCCTCTCCCCCGCACATCTCCAGGGCCACAAGGGGGTGTTCCAGAGTACCCACAAAGTGGTCGTTCAACGCTTTCTTCAGATCCCTGGACTTGGCCAACTTTTCAATAACAATCAAAACGCTCAGCAGAATGTGGGGATCTCGTTCATATTTCTGGAAAACAAATTTCAATTGAAGACAATCATTTTATTTTTCTACAACATCTCCAAGATAATAAAGCACACACGTATTTAAATTTATTATAAAATTGGATATAATGATTAAAATTGTAATAAAAATGTTCTAGGATGAGTTAAATAAATGACATATTTGGGACACATTCTCCACAAAGAGAAATACGGTCTGCTGCACTTCATCGTGAAAGGGAAGATTGAGGGTAGGCACGGTGTGGGAAGACCCCAGATGACCTGGATGGAAAACATCAAAGAATGGACCGGAATTCGGAGGGTGGGGGAGTTGTTCCAGCTAGCACAGGACCAAGTAGCCTACACCAGAGTGATACCCGTCATCGGGGGGACCTGACATGGTACTTCAAGAAGAAACGTTTGTGGTTTTGACACATTATTAGCAAAAGCATGCTAACAGAAAAATTAAATAAGATATCCGTCTACCAAAAACATACGATTAAACATTCTATATTGGAAGTTTTACTAGATTTTTAAAAATTGTTTCTTGAAGAATGATGTACAACTCCATATCTAATCTGCCAAAGCTTAAAACCATTTTTTTGAACTGCAAATGTAGTCAGGTGCACTATAGGGGTTAAACAGGTCACTAACATAAAATATAATAAAACTTCTAGAAACACATGTTTTTATCAATACTAAAAGGTTTCATTAGCATAAATTTTATGTATTATAAGCTACAATGATCTTTACAGATTAATTAGATAGTATAGTCGTCTATAAAAATTACATTACACATAAGGAATGTCCCTTAAAATGAAATCAAATCAAATCAGTTTATTCACTCAAAAGACATTACAAACAGCATAAATGTTTAAGGCATCTATTGAGTACAGGTAAGATATTATACACATACAACATAATACCAGGAACGCATTAGTGATGGTTCAACATTAAGAAGACAAGATACTTTCCAAAGTCAAGAGTATCTGTCCCCTGAATGTACTTTCACTAACATGAAAGACGTCGATCTCCGAGGAGACCGCGTTCAGCAGACTAATTGCTCTTCCCACCGGTGTCACCAGAGAAATGTTAATGAAATACGTGTAACTGGGAGTTAATTAAGTAAATATGTATGAAGAAAGTATTATGAACAAAATTATGAAAGGATGGTCTTGGTTTAGACATATGGAACGCATGGATTTAGGAAAAATGGTTAAGAAAGTATACGTAAATGGTGTGAATGGATTCCGGAGTCGTGGAAGACCGGATTAATCAAATTTTAAAGGTCGGCTATGTATGAAGTCAGAAGAATCGACGTGCGTGTATGACTCGCTGTATGAATGTGGAGAAATTTAGAGACATGTGTCAGAATCGAGTAATTCATCGAGAATCAATTAAGTCCATTCTCTCTGCTTACACCTTCTGGAAAATGTCTTGATTGTTTGTTGTGATGATTTATTAAAAATGTTTCTTACCAGTATGTAAACGAAAAATTCCACGCATTCAGCTGAGAAGAGAAAAGCAATCTTCGGGTTATTCAACTTCTCCGCAATGCACGCGAGGATGAGGCAGGTATTTCTGATGTACTGGACAACCCGATCCTTATCTACAACGCTCCGTATGTATGTATTAATCATGGACGAGATCTGTGAAGAAAAAAGAATTCATCGACATTAATCGAAAAAGTATGGAAGTAAAGCATGGAACCGGAGAAATAAGGATAAAGTGGAATAAATGGGGTAGATATGCGATTGAATGTGTGATAAATTTTTATTTGATAGTGTCATACACAGATATATAAGAAATGAATGAAATTTGAATAAAAACATTATAAACAAAAAAATAATAGGTTTGTTTCATCCATTTGATGTCACTTGAAGAAATATTATGTCAAGTGACATCAAATGGCGAGTACAAGTGAAGAACCATCTTTGAAGGACCAAAAATAATTTCTCTAATAAAATGTTCAATCTGCATATTTTATCATAATGAGAAAATTTTAATATTTTTAGCATTAGCAAATTTCTAATTTAACAAATCTAAAGTTGAGAGCTGATAATATCATTCTAAAAACATAATAATTTTGATATTATTATAATTACAAACGCACTAATTAAATACTAATTACGTGGTGGCTGGTAAGATAACAAGCTAATCTTAAAAAATATCTACAATTAGTGTAGTTTTTTTAAATCTAGATAGACGTAGATCTGTAGATCAGAAATATAAGATTAAAAAATCATCGTAATGAGAATCAGATAATTTTTTAAAATTCCAAACAAAGAAAATATTAGTAAATACGTAACGTGAAGTGAACTAATTGGAAAAGTACCAAATGCTAAACAATGGTAACAACGTTTTGTTATCCTGACGAAGCCCTGCTTGTAGCGAAACAAAACATTTAAGTGTTTCATTTCTTTATAAAAATGTCACACCATTAATTTAAACGAATTAAGTGTTCATATGAATCGTTGCTTCTAAATTGAGACATGCTATGATCGTTGTTGCCTAAAAGATTAACCATAAATGATCAAATTGAAAACAGTACTCTCGTAAGAACAAGACTGAACGAAAGAGATCACGACAAGCTGCCCGTCTGTTTTCTCTTTCTCGCACAAACAATGAAGTGTATATTTTTATTTTTATTTCCAAAAGGCAGTATTTTTCGCTAGTATTTAATAAAATATTGTAGCAGTCAAATGGTTAAAGAATCCATATTAGGTGTAGAATAAATTCCATTCTACACATGCTACAAATGATGATATCAAAGGTAAAAAATATAATGAATTTGAAATCAGTAAGTATTGAAAAATTACATTTGAGAAGCAATTTCAAATATTATTTTATTTTTTATTTTTAACAAACTCCTTTTTTTAGATTAAATTAAATATCGAATGATAAATTGTTCGCAGAATTCCTCAGCAGATAAGTAGTTCTTCTCCTGGAAAAAGATCCTTAAGAAATCCGAGTGAGCAGGATCCAGGACCCAAGACATTGAATTTATTTCATACATTAAATGCAAGATATTCATAATTTACAACAAAGTAACAAGTCAAGTTCAATGATATAATGAATTTAAAATTTCCCCTATAAACTGAAATGAAACAAATCGATATTATTGTTTATGTTGTATTGTGCAACACCCTTCCGACAGGTGAGTTTAATGGTTTAACTTATATTGTAAGTAGCCAAGGACACAAAGGTTTATATAATATAATATGATATAAGCGAGTTATCTGCAAAACCGAGTAATAACTCCGCCTTTCTAACTGTATTTGTGAATATTGTCCCACTGAAATGTAATATACTGTTTCAAGTAAATATGTACTTTTCAAATGAAAGGCTCTTATGAAAATGTCACAACTGAACATCTCTAGCACAAATGCATTACCAGACAGCCTTATCTTGGACAAGAATTAGAATATAAGGCAAGAAACTGTATTATGGTGACTAAACAAAAAGCTGGTGCATCATTTGAAATGACATATTTATTGAAGTGAAACTTCTTTAGGCGCAGCAAGGCAAATTGGCCTGAACGTCACGGGTGCAACCTTTACAAACATATTAGTGACAGGTAAATAGTTCATGTTATAGTACTGAGTCCGCGAACTGATTGAGCAATTGCCTATTGATTTGATTATCGATTCCGATGCGTACACAAATGTATTAAATAAAAAAAGTGACTTGTTTCAACTTGCCTGGGCGATTGACTCCTTAGATGGAAGAGCGCATGTTTCCAAAATGAGAGAGATGCCGTAGGGGCCCAGAGGGTGCTCCAGCGGGATCACTTTGATGAGTGCAGTGATGATCCCCACATAGCCTTCGTTGGTTTCCGATATATTCTCGAGACTGCCAATCGGAAGATCTTGCTCGCTAAACAATTGTAATACCAATTTGAGTAACTAAATAAAAATCACAAGTAGGCGAAGAGCCATATTGTTCTATCTTGACTTCTCGTGACACACTATTTTTTCAACTTCTAACATAGCCGCTTAATAATAATCGATTTATTGGTCAAATAATGTTTTCCTCAACTTCTTTGTCTATTCATATTACTTGTTTATATATTTTTTAACATTCTTTCCATATTTCCAAACCAACTTAGTAAACCTTTTTAAATTGTACTTAGGATGCATATATATCTGCCATATATTGCTGCTTTATTTTTTCATTAGATATTTGATCATATGTTGTTTTAAATGTTTATAAAACGAACAATGACAAAACAATTTTTATTCAAATTAAGAATATTAACAACAACAAACCATCACACCGTTTCTCCGCAGGGGTAGGCAGAGAGAATGGACCGCCACACTACTCTGTCCTGGCACACCTCTCTAGATTCCTTTACATTCACACAACGAGTCATACATGCAATTGACACATTTTCATCATAAAAAGTTTACAGAATCCATTGCGAAATTATAAAATATGAATCTTACTATCAGACTGTTTTTTTGTTAAGGATTTTTTATTGATCAAACAAATATTTCATTTACCAGCTTGAATTTAATTATTAATTTAGAATAAATTTAAACATAGATAATCCACATGAAACATAAACAATTTACATTTCCTTATCTTGAGAGTAATTATCAGTTAATTTTTTTTATTATCTCTGAATGTTTATAAACATTGGTCAGCACCACATCAGACACATTCTATTCTGCAGCTTGTTTTATATTAAATGTATTCTTTCTGTGATGTAATTTGATGAAAAGATATTATCAGTACACTATGAAAACTGGCATAAGTCTGAGAGACAAAATAGCCAGTACCGAAATCCGATACGGAACAAAGCTTGTCAATATAATGTTGCCAAAGTGGAAATAGGCAGGACATGTCGCCAGACAGGGAACAGAGAGTTGGACACCCAGAGTCTTGACGTGAAAAATGAGCATCGGTCTACCCCAAAAAAGATGGGCCACCGACCTAATTTGGGGGAAGAAGGTGGATGAGAGTCACACAGGATAGAGAATAATGGAGACTATTTGAAAAAGAATAACATCCAGAAGTGGAGAGGCGGCTAAAGAAGAAGAAGACTTTGAAAACTAATTTAATTTATATTCAGGTCTCATAAATGTAGGCATAATTAATCAGTAACAGACAACATAAATAATTATCAAACTATCTAGAATGTCATGAATGTAGCTATAAAAATAACGTGTTGGTTTAAAAATACGTGTCCCAAACAAATTCAAGAATAATAAAAAAATTGTTTTAAGATTTTATACCTTCACCATCGGAAAAACAATATTAATAAAAATATATTTTATATTAAGTTCTCCTCATGATGAAGGCGTAAAACTTCAAAACGTGCCAAGAAAAATTAACTTAAAAGTAAAAAGAAAAAAAAAACGATGTTTCAATTCATACAAAAATATCATCGTGAAATTCCAGTGTTAACCCTATAATATAAACAAATTCTGCATAAAATCCCTTAAAATTTTATTGTTTCTTGAACAATTATAAAAAACGCCATTATGAAATATTATGAATGAAAATATCTGTTTTATAGAAGTTTTGTTATATTTTATGGGAATGACTTGTTTCGGCTTGTTAAGGCACTCTATAAAACCTTAGCCTGGTGAAACACGTTATTCCCATTAAATATAATAAAACTTCTAAAAAACAGACGTTTTCATTTGTATTAATACCCTGAAGTGTGTGAATGAAAACAAACAATATTATTAAATGATATAATTAAAAAGCACATTAGGACAGATGCGGCAAGTACTGAAGAAGAAATGATTCAATGATCACTGGGTACATTACAATCGGGATATTGGTGAGAATTGTTCAATCTACATGATGTGATAAAAGATATTAAAAATATATTTCAAAAGATGTTGAAGTTTGAACACGCCAATGAAAAAGTTTGAAATTATTGTTACCTGCTAATTTTCTGCAAAAATTCCAACGATTCCAAAATGAATCCCTCGATGGCTACGGGCAGGGTATTAACCTTACAGAAATGGGAGAGGTTGTTCGTCGACGCCATTCTGTTAATACAGCAATTGAATGAGAAGAATTTACTGCATCTCAAACCCATAGTCTGGAAAAAAACATATAAAATATAATTAAAGAACGTGTGTTAATTTTTCTCTCTGCTACCAGCGCTCAAATCAAGAAACGTACACTGGAAAACCAAAATCACCCTGTATAAAACAATCATCCGAACAGTAATGACCTATGGATGTGAGGCGTGGACAATGACAGCGAAATCCGCAGAGCGACTGGATACTTTTGAGAGAAGGGTGCTGCGCAGAATTCTGGGGCCTGTGAATGACCGTGAAGGCTGGAGAGTGCGGCATAATGACGAGCTGTACAATATTTACAAAGCTCCCAGTCTCTCCACACAGGTCAGACTGAATAGACTGAGATGGGCCGGTCACGTGCAGAGGATGCCGTCATCGCGAACCCCAAAAAGATTGCTGGAGTAGCACCCAGGTGGTAGAAGACCAATTGGACGACCAAGGCTGCGATGGGAGGATGAAGTTGGGAGAGATGGAGCAAGATTGTTAAGAGTGTCAGATTGGAGGGTCGAAGCGGAGGACAGGAGGAGTTGGAGGCGAAGAATACTGGAGGCAAAGGCTCAATATGGGCTGTAGGGCCATCGAAGAAGAAGAAGTGTTATATTGCGCAAATACTGTAATAAATCCATTGCAAATAGTCTATAATACATTAGTAAAATATCCATTGGTACAGGTTACCCCATAGAAAGAAAGAAAAGCCTTGGTAAATGATCAATAAATAGAAATGCAGAAACAGACCGATTGGTCCCCCCGCTGTGAAATATTAATCAGGCACTCAGTATTAATTATGCAGTCACCCAAACTTCGGAATTTTTATTTTTGTAAAGCTTTGTAAGATTATGTATGAATGAATTGCATTTTTAAGAATTCCATACAGTTTATTTAATTGGTATGCTTATTTATTGGCATGATTTAATCATATTGAATATTCATTAAATAAAAATGAATTTATAAACAAGAAAAATTCATTTTAGATTGATAATAAATAATGTATTTATTCAATAGAAAAGAATTAGAATAATCCAACTAGTTAATTAAAATGTATCTAATGTTTAATTTGCAACAATTCTTCAATACTTTGTAAAACATACCCCTTTTTTTATGTAACTCGTAATAATAACTGATATCAGAATGCACCGAAGAAGTTGATGAAATGAATTACACAAATTGCACCAAAAGACAATTTCTTAAACTTCAGCAATGTTCATTCCCTGGCTTCCTAAGGCGGACTGGTACCCAGCACAGACGCACTTATTTCACTGTGTAAACAATACTTTGCCGGTTGAAATTTAACAGTGCAACAATAATACAATATCGTGTTCCATTAAAAACAAGCACGACGTTCAAATAAACCACTGTGGGTGGGCGCTGTCTCTTTCGTTCATGGAAAAGGACTCCAGAGCTTGTGCAATAACTTAAATAAAAACAAATCATATTTCATTTAAGAGATCTAATTTCATCTTCCGTATGCGCGTGTGCATCTAGAGATAATCTATAACTACATATACACTCGTAAAAACATTTCAATATGAAATAAATCAGCCATATGTATATTTATTCAGTTATATAGGTATATTGTTAAACCAATGCATAGCTGTTTAAATACTGTATTTTAACAATTAATATCGATTTACTTTATTAAGCTAAGAGTAAATGCTATATGCAACAATAAAATAAAACATTAAAAAGGACTAGAAATTTCCTTGGAAACTGACATCTGATACGAAGGCTGTGGATATATATATATATATAAGACGCAGAAAATAATATTTAAAATTTCAAGTACCGTGGGTTACAGCGATCGGGCCTGATTAAGAGGTTAAATAGACGAAATGTATATAATTAAGGAAGCACATGCCTATACCAGAATCCGAACAGGACAGACCAGGAGTCCAGACGGTGTGCGAGAGTAATAATAATAATGACTTACCTTAGCAATACGCAATGAGCATTTTGCGTCGATTCACGGAAAACACTCAGCCCAAACCTCCTCCAAGTTTAAGACACAGGTATTTCTAATAACTCGCTGAAAGCCACATATCCTAAACTGTTTGCGCAAATTTCAAAATAAAATCAAATTTACAGAGTCTAGACGAAAATATTTTGGCACTAATTTTTCACCATAGATAAAATATACAGAAAAGATTGGAAACACGAAGTCCTTGTATACCACAAATAAACCAAATGACTGATGTGTTTTCATTGCGTAGGTACGGTCAATTAAACGGGGTTACTTAGTATATCACCATAATTTATTAAAAATGTACATATTTAACTTACGGCACCCTTTTAAAAAAAATAATGAAAAATTTGTTGAAGCCCCCTTAAAATATCGTCGCCCCAGATCAATAGTGAAATAAACCAGTGCCATCTTGACAATATAACAAGTCGTAATGTTCCTTTGATGTTGTTTATGGTTTGACTTGGTGGAGGCCTTGCACTTATTTGAGTCTCCTAGGCCCTAGGGGCCCTAAGAATGGGCCACTACACTGTTATTTCCTGACATACTTCTCTCGATCCGCATCATTCATACATCGTGTCGTGCACACATGTCAATTTCTCCGACTCCTCAAGTGGCCGACATTCAATATTTGATTTATTTGATCGTGACGCGTTTTCCTCGGTCTTACTCTATTTCTAGTTCCATATATATCGATAATATATACTTTCTATACAATTATTTCTTCATTCATTATTTTCATGCGTCTAAATCATCTTAATGATCCTTTCATTATTTTGTTTATTCGCACTGCATTCACTTCTTACATATATTATTATTCATAAATTTTCCACACATTCGTCTAAGAGATTTCATTTCTACTGTATTTATTATATTTTCATCCTTCTTTTGCCAGTTCCATACTTCACTTCACTTTCTTATAATAATGTTACCATAAACATTATTTTTAAAATTCCTTTTGAATGGGTTGCTTATCAAAGAACGATGCGATTTCGATATTTTAATTTTATATATTTATTAGATTTTTTTTTCTTTTGTTGGGTCGACGACGAATATTTTACTATATACCATAAGTTACATATAGGTTGCATTTAATTGATTTTTAATAATTAATTCAACCCCCAGAAACGTATTCTCAAAATTTGGCAATATGAATGCCGTCTTTTCTTTTTAATTTCGAAATGGCAATAATTTACTCAGTTAGATCCTATATTCGCATAATTAAGTTTAATAATCATACAAAACATATGCATTTATCTTAATAGTTGCTTATGAATTCGACTATTGGAGCTAACGGGTGAGAGAAAATACTAGAAAGGTGTTCAAAATGGGAATAAAACGAATTTCATTATTTCTATTTCCATATTTTCCCGGCGGGTTCATATTTCATGTAAACAGTGCCAAAAGTTCCGTAGGTACTGCATGTCCATTTTAGCTTTTGCGGATATGGTAATATATTTTTCTTCCTTCATTAAATATATCAACATTTGAAAGTTTTAAAAGCAAAACGCCATTTATACACTTGTAGGAATAATTTACATAACCCTTTAGATCAAGTTTTAACTTTGTTAACAGTTAACAGATTATGTCAAGACAAATGAGAAGAAAAACATCTTCTTTTTCTTTTTACATTGAATTATTCAACTTAACTAACTAACTAACTGACCATCACGCCGTCTCCCCGAAAGGGTAGGCAGAAAGAATGGACTGCCACACTTTTCTTTCCTGACATATTTATCTCGATTCCTCAACATTCATACATCGTGTCTCATTTCTCTGACTCCTCACATGGCCGACATTCAATATTTGATTTATTTGATCGTGCCACGTTTTCCTCGGTCTTCCTCTTTTTCGGGTTCCATTTATATCGTTAACATATTTTTTTTTTACCATTCTTTCTTCATTCATTCTTTCCATATGTCCAAACCATCTTAATGATCCTTTCATTATTTTGTTCATGACACCATCATTCGCACCGCATTCACTTCTTATGTTTTCATTCGACACTCTATCATACACAGAGTATCCACACATTCGTCAACTTCATTTTTATCAATGTTTTTAATTGAAATTTCTTGGTAGAAGTTCATTTTAAATAATTAAAACAAAAAAAATGTTGATAAAAAATGTCTTTATTATTATGTATTTAGTGTGCTTCCACTTGCGTTTATGTTCGACCGGTTTCGGCAGCTTGCTGCCATCTTCTGGTCAGCAGGTCACCAGAAGTTGGTAGCAAGCTGCCGAAACCGGTCTAACATAAACACAAGTGGAAGCAAACTAAATACATAATAATGAAGAAAATTTGTATAATTTTTTTTTGTTTCCATTATTCTTTTTTATTGTTAAATTACACATAAATTGCAATGGTAATTGGTAATGGTCATGTAATTAAAAGGTTGGCAAGGAACATGAGAGAGATGACGTCACGGAATATTTAAAATGTGAATTACTCTGTCGGTATTGCAGTTATATTGTTAATAACTTTCAAGATTTGTGACAAATGGTTCACAGATGCCAGTGTCGTTCGGTATTCGGGAAGAAATTGAGTAATACATTATTTATAGGCGCAACCGTACGAGTACTAGCATACCACCGGACAGGTTACTCGAAGAAGACCATACCATTACAATTATAATTTATTTTTGGTTTTAAATATTGGAAGATAAGATATTTTTAGTTTTTATTATATTCATCGAGACCTAAAGAATATTTTATACAATAAAAGCATTGACACCAGTCCACGCACGTTACAAAAAACGTTTTCCCCAAACTATTAATACTCTGTCGGTTATATTGTTAACCAAATACTGATCCATTGTTCGAAACTCAAAAAAATAAATTGATGATTTCAGATGTACAGATAACCAAAGGGGTGTAAAGGTGATTCGGACATGTATCGACAACATTGAATTCCACAAAATACGAATATTTGTCTTTTATGGAATACACCAGTAGTCTAAGTTTAAAACCTGGGTTTATTTCTAACATTTGTGAAAGTGGTAAAACTATTGATTTTCAGTTTTAAACGAATAACAACAATATGATACCTACAATATACCTATTATATTGCAAAAATCATTGATACACAGACTTAACAATGTTTCTGTGATATAATATCAATGAATTTGTTGCTGTGTGAATATCCATACCTACATCAAATCAAATCAGTTTATTTCATCAATAGACATTACAAAATTAATTTATAAGGCATCTATTGAGAACAGGTAAAAACATATATGTATTGTGTGTAGTATATTACCAGAAACGTATGAGAGATGGTTCGACATTAGGAAGATAGGATACTCTCCAGAATTAAGAGTAAAACAATCAATGCTGTCGCTGTCGGAGATATCTATCAGGGACAAAAAGCCGAACACCCTCCAGCACGGCCGAGTTCTCGAAATATCCCCTGAGTAATCTAAACAAATGGGTTATGAGATGCCCATCTCTTCGAAGCTTCAGAGAGTTGGCCCCAAGCATTCTCAAAAGAAATGCCGTGGGATAGATCCACGGATGGCTACCATACTCCCTCATATAGAGATATCTCAGAATTTTTTTCTGAACCCTCTCCAGCATAAGCGAATATCTCGCCTCGTGAGGACTCCATATCACAGAACCACTTTCGAGTTTGCTCCGAACCATTGCGTTACAATCATCATCATCAGCCCTTATCCATCCACTCCTGGACCTAGGAAGCAGATGGAGGAGGCTCCATCTACTTCCATGTCTGTCATCCCTTCATGGAAGTTGAGGACGTTCTGGGTTTCGGGTCGCATTTCTAGGACACCAGCAAAGGAGGTGTTTTGTCCATTTATCATCAAAGCTGCGAGCGAAATGGCCTGCCAGCGCCATTTAAGCGCTGCCACTCTTCCGATGATGTTCGATACTCCTGTTATGGCCCTAATAGTGATGTTTCCCACCCTGTCCACTATACTGATTCCCAACACCGCTCTTTCCATATCTCTTTGGACAATTCTTAATTTATTTGCGCTTTTCTGATCTTCTTTCTTCTTTCGGTTGGTCCCCCCAACGTTGGCGATTACTGCAGCAAAGACATCTCTATCCTGCGCCACTTGGAACAGGTTTTGAACTCTCGTTACTCCTGTCCACTCTTCAATGTTCCGCAGCCAGGACAGCTGCCTTCTACCAACTCCCTGACGTCCCTCTACTTTACCCATTAATATGACTCAGCACATGACCCAAATATGAGACCTTTCTAATTTTACACTCGACAACAGCTCTCTATTGGCTCTGGCTCTCTGTAGTACGTCTGCATTGCTGACCCTATCGGTCCACGGTATACGAAGCATTCTGCAGTATATCCACATCTCGAACGCTTCCAACCGGTTCATTACATTCACTTTCAGAGCTCAGGCTTTTCTGATATTACTATATATTACTAGTATTTCAATCAGCTTCGGTATGTACTGATATGCATAACTAAATTGCTTCTGGCGATGCCTTTAAACAAAGCAAACAAAATTAAATAAATGGTTAATAAATAATTTTAAAATATTTATTTTACCTTAATCGCCAAAACTCTTAAAATATACTTTGAATCGTATGCCTGCTTTCCGGAGGCTGTAAAATTCCAAGTTGAGAGCTACTGGGAGTGATCTTATCTCTTGGCCTATAAAAGCTGTGTTGAATGGAAACAATTGCACTCAAAATTTCTGTTATGTATCAGTTAGCCGTGTTGGTAGCTTTAGTGGTTCTCTGGATTTGGAAAGAAAATTACTACGACCTGAAGAACTTTCCGCCAGGTAGGTAATTAAATCAATATCGGTAGGTTATATTTAGGTCCATCTTGTCACGAATAAGTAGAAGGTTAAACATTGCATACTTTGATTTCAGCCAAAACTTTCACCAATATTACGATTATTATGAAGAAGATGGTTGTATTATAATTTTTTTTTTATATTTTGATATAACGCATCATGAGCGAATTCCATTTTATTAATTTTGAAAATTTAATAGGCGTGTCAAGGACCGTTGGCCATTGGATTGATCTATAACCTTAACTAAGAAAAGAATTGAAAATGACTATTTTTATTTTCATATGGAGCACTTAATGTTAGGTGTGGCATTATAAAAAAAAATTAACTTTCTTCTATGCTCGCCATACTTTGTGTTGTAGATGTTTTATTTGTCTTTTTATTTTTTATATACTTTGTATACGAGTATACAACACTAGCTTTAAAAAATTTTAAAATTAAATATCAGACATGTTTCGGACAACCAGTCCTTCCTTAGTGATATTATAAAATAGTTTACAAATATGATCAGTTTTGACAGATGTTTTAAGATTTATTTTGGAACGCTTATGCTTCTTTATCTTTATAACATCTTTCAAAACTGATCATATTTGTAAACAATTTTATAATATTTTAAATATAATATATATCTTTATAATATCACCGAGGTAGGACTGGTTGTCCGAAACATGTCTGATATTTAATTTAAAAAAAATTTAAGTTAGTGCGCTGCGTATTTGTTGTTGACACCAATTTATTTTCTTTTACCGAACCGACCGGTTTCACTTCCGCTGGAGCTATTAAAATTATATTTTTATTTATGTTTTAGGTTATAATTGAAGTAATATTTCAAATTTCCATGTTTTGGTCTAGGGGACAAAAGGGAGACATTTGTTTACTACTGTACACGACCCGGTTAAATTTGTGTTGTTATTGGAAATTTAAAAAAAAACATGAACATGTTCTTCCGCCGTTAAAATTTATTTATTATTTCCTAATTTCGAGATAATATTATATTAATTTTCTAATAACCGAGTATTTTAAAAGCTAATGCCGTACACTCCGCCTACTAAGCCCCAGGAACCAATTAGATAGCGTTCAATAACAAATTTAGGAGGCGTTATTATTATTATTATTTTGATGACTTATATTTTAAGTGCGCTGTTTTGTAAATAACCTATATTTTTTAATGATACCCGTAATGAGCTTTTATATGTTTACACATCCGAGATTGTATAATTTGGTAAATTCTATTGTAATACGAGTATTGTACTAATATTGTTGTTAATTGAATTTTCTTGTAAGAAGTTCATTGTTTATAATGATAAACAAACAAACAAACAAACCATCACGCCGTTTCCCCGCAGGGGTAGGCAGAGAGAATGGACCGCCACACTACTCTATCCGGGCAAACCTCTCTAGATTCCTACACATTCATACAACGAGTCATACACGCACGTCGATTCCTCCGACTTCTAACATGACCAACCTTTAAAAATTGATTAATTTGGTCATGCCATGTATTCCTCGGTCTGCCTCGACTCCGTACTCCATTTACATCTTTAACGTAAACTTTCTTAACCATTCTGTCTCCATCCATGCGTTCCATATGTCCGAACAATCGCAGCAATCCTTTCATAATTTTGTTGATAATACCTTCTTCCGCTCTACATTCCTTTCTTATATCAGCATTTCAGATTCTGTCGTATATCGTTCTACCACACATACGCCTTAGGGACCTCATCTCTACCGCATTTATTCTGCTTTCATCCTTCTTCTGCCAGTTCCATGCATCGCTTCTAATGATGATAATGATAATATTTTTTTATATAAACAATTACTTTATAATATATATTTAGTTTAATTCCACTAGATTTTATGGCATCGACCGGTTTCGCCAGTTAGATCAGAAGATGGCAGCGAGCTGCATAGAAAAGATATGTTTTTGTTATTTCTAATAATATGAATGATAGTCTTATTTTATAAATCAATTTTGATGGTCAGGTCCGTTCCGATGGCCCGTGATAGGGAGTTTCTTCCAGCTGCGAACCCTGCGCCGCGTACAGGGCTACCACCACCTGGCGTGGTCGGCCCTTGCGCGTAGGCACGGGCCCGCGGTCGGCCTGCGGCTGGGCGGCGTGCGCGCCGTGCTAGCCGCGAGCCCTGAGCTGGCGCGCAGCGTGGCTGCCGATCCGGCCTTGCAGGGTCGGCCAGACGGCTTTTACTACAAGCTTAGGGCGCAAGGGGGGCGCGGGGGTGAGTAAATTCACATCCGATTAACCCTACGACTGACTTTAGTCAGATTAATAAAGGTGTGTTTACACAGTGCGAGCTAGCGTGCGAGTTGGCATAGACAGTAACTGTCCTGCAGCTACTGTAATTGTGTAAACGAATCATGTGAGTTACTGTCAAGGTGAGTAGGATAGTAACTGGAGTGCGAGCTAGTATAAAATATTTTGTTTTCACTGTCCACTCGCCTTCCCCCTCCACACCACATGACAGTAGCTGGCACGCGACTGTCATTGTGTGAACTACAGCCGAGTTACTGTCTTACCAGTCCAGACGTGTTCAGTTCCCACGTGAGTGTATTGTCTGTTTTTTTAAGTGTTTTTGATAACGTGTTTTTAGTTTATTAATATTAAATTTAGTAACATGGTTGAAAGATAGTCCACCGAAAGAAATTTGCAATTTATGAAATTGTACAAAGTAGAGGAAGCGCTTTGGAACATATTTAACCCTAGCTATTTAAACAGGGATTTGAGAAAGGCGGCATTAGAACGTATTGCCAAAGAAATGGAATTAGAAAATTTGACTGATGTGTCAAAAAAAAAAAATTATAAATTTACGTTCAACATACAACCAACAAATTCCATTTTTTTTGTCCTTCTCTCAGTGGGTGGCCAGTATTGTCATTTTCAGCTCTCTGTGTGAACGGTCGAGGTACCGGCAGCAACTGCCATGCTGTCTACTCGCCAGACAAGCTAATCGCACTGTGTAAACACACCTTAAGTCGAGCAAATCAGGATCTTGAGTACGTGTTTTAGATTCTTTGATATTCGATCAAGATACTGATATAATACTTTGATTTGTAATAAATATTTGGGATTTATTTCTGACCCAAAGTACAGCTGGGACAATATAAACAGACAGCAGACCTGAATAGAAGAGTCGGATTAAGCTGGGCAACGTTCATAAATCTCGGCCACATTTTGAGAATCCGAAAATACCGATCAACTAGAAAAGGATGCCTGTTCAACGCTTGTGTTCTGCCAGTGTTCACTTATAGTATTGAGACAGTTACAATCTCACAAAAAGTGCCATCAAGCTGAGAGTCACATAGACAGCAATGGAGAGAGCCATGTTGGGTAACAGTTTGCGACAGAGTCAAAAATGAAGACATACGAGCCAGGGAAAAAGTCTCCGACGTCTTCAAGTTTGCCGCAACGCAAGTGGCGTTGTGCGAGACACACCGCTCGTGACCCAAATGAAAAATAGATAAGGCGACTGCTGTGCTGGTGTCCGAGAACGGGAAAGCGTGGAGTTGGGCCCCCACAGCTACGTAGGCGTGACGATAGTCGGAAGAGTGCGAGAAGTGCCTGGATGCGGAACGCTCACGATAGAAGGGATTGGAGAATACGAGAGGAGGCCTCCGTCCAGGAGTGAACGCCCACAATAGGCTGAAGAAGAATATATATATGACCTTAACCAGATTTCCATTAACGACGATTATCAGACAATCAAAGAAAATGTAATGACTTGGAGTTATAATTAACAAATCGTTCTCCGCAGGTCTTGTATTCAATGAGGGTCCAGTGTGGGCCGAACAAAAGCGCTTCTGCATGTCGCATCTGCGGGAGTTTGGTCTGGGGAAGTTGCCCATGGAAGAGCTCATGCTGCAAGAGGCCGATGCCCTGGTACAATGGGTCCGCGGGGCTGGAGGAACTCCGGTCTACATGGAGAGGGTGTTTGAGATATCCGTCATCAATATTCTGTGGGCTATGCTTGCTGGAAAAAGGTAATAACACATATTTACACACCTGACAGACTCTAGCTGACCGCTGCCTTAAGTTTATCAAAAATTTAACCTGTGTGTTGATTAATCTTTCATTCTTACACATTAGGTATCCACGTGATCACGTACAACTAAACAGAATCGGGAAAGCCATAAATGACAGTTTTCGTCTTATGGACATGTCTGGTGGAATCCTAAACCAGCTTCCGTTTCTCCGGTTCCTAGCGCCTTCCATGTGCGGTTACAACCAAGTCTGCGGGAACATTTCTGCAATGTCGGAATTCCTTATGGTATATAATTGTCATATTTGCCATATAAACAATTAAAATAGTGTATACACTTCTAATTTTATTCATAACAAAACAGTATCTTATTAAAAATATATATATTATCAATCATGTGTCTATAGCACTCGGAGACAGCTATTCCACTTTATTTGCGCTGATTTCATATTTCTTTGGGGACTCCACAACTTTATTTATAAATTTAATAAACGATAACTTTTATAACATAACTAAACGGTTTAGATTATATTTTTCATGAATATTCCGAGGAGTTAGCAGTTCTCTTTTTAGAAGTTTTTAAGCTTATCTTACCAATGTATTTGTACTATTTATGAGATTATAATAATTTATAATATATAATAGTAAACACGCTTGCTTAGTGGTCTTACTTGCATTTAATTTATCTAAATAGTGAGAAATTTGTTTCGCCTTGCGAGGGCATTCTCGAACTGTTTGAAAATCCCCTCGCAAGGCGAAACGAATTTGTAACTATTTATATAAATTAAACAATTAAATCCAAGTACAACTACTAAACAATCGTGTTTACTATTATAAATTAATAAAGGAATTTTACAAAACTAATACCTCGACCATCAATAATTTTTAAAGTATTGAAGAAAACTTTTTTTTTAAATCCATTTCTAATTTTTTTAAATTTATAATTTTAAAAAGAACGATATACTGTATACTGCAAAAGTATTACGATTAAATTTAAAAAAAAAATGTTTTGAAAACCTTGTGGATTTGTGAAAAAATATTATTTATTATACGTACTAAAAGTCAATTTATTTTTCACGAAGCAAACCATCAATGATCACAAAGCCACCTTCAAGTATGGTGAAGTAAGAGATCTCATAGATGCCATTTTAAATGATATCCAAAAAGGGCCAAACGCTGCCATGTTCTCTGGTAAATATATTCCAATATATATAAAATATAAATACAATGTTATGATTGTTTTAGTGCTTCAATGTTTTCGTAATAAATTATTATTAAAATCTATTTGGACAGCGATTATTTGTTTTCGAGTTATTTAAATGTTTATTCATTTTACAGAGAAAGACTTGTACATTATCTGCTTGGACTTTCTGCAGGCTGGAATGGATACAACAAGCAATACGTTATTGTTTTTTGTTTTGTACATGATTCTCCATCCAAAAGTACAAAAGAAATTTCAAAATGAAATCGATAAAGTTATTGGGCAGAGAAAAATATGTCTTCAAGATCGAAACAGGTTTTTACATTTTATTATATTTAATACATATTTTAACAAACTAACCAATTAATTGGGGGGAAAGGGTTGGCAAAAATAATGTTTAGTCACATTGTTCTTTCCCGACAAGTTTATATTGTTTCCTCAACATTCATATATTATGTCAGGTATGCACGTCGACATTTAATGTTTGATTGATTTCATTGTGACACGTATTCCTCGGTCTTCTTCGTATACTTCGTTGACTTTATTTACCATTCTTTATTTTCATATGCCCAGACCCTTTTTTTATGTTGTTCATAAAAAAAGTGTTTCAAAAGTGTTCTGTACCCAAAAAAGTTTGAGTACCACTTGTTACTTTTTTATATTGATATTTTTTCTCTCTTTTCATGGATAGTATGCCCTACGTAGTTGCCACCATCCAAGAGGTACAGAGGCTGGCAAATATCGCCCCGGCGGGGGTGGCTCGCCGCGCTACCGAGAATACCACCCTAGGGGGGTTCAGCATACCCAAGGTATACAACATATATTTTGTTGAGTGATTTCGCAATTCTTAAACAAGGTCAAGGTAGTTACATTTGTTTTCGACACCGTATGATTTCGTAAAGCAGTAAGATTACTCAATGTAGCTTAATCGGTAAAAAAGCACTGCTCTTTAGTAATGAAGATTGAAATAATTAAATAATTTTCATTTATTATGATTATCTTACTATTAAGCGTTTACAAATCTAACTACTATCGAACACTAAAACAAAACAAAAAAATATTTATTAAAAATTAATACGAATGAAAATGCCTTTTTTTTTCTAGATGTTTTATTATATTTTATGGGAATGTTAAGGAATTTTCAAATGAAAAAATCACATCTAATGTTGTATCATTATCAACATTGGATAATGCCTTGATATGACCCAATTTTTAAAATCATTATTTGCGTTGACTAAATTGTTAATGGTTATCAGCGGCAACGCCGACATCAAAAACTGTTCTTTACCTCATCAAGCAGAACTAGCCTGCCTTTGGTGAAGCCAGTAGGAAGATCAATGACGTTGAATTTATTGGCTTCGGATCTGAACAGTTTTAGTGTCAGTGATCATAAAAAAATATATCTGTTCTGGAAGGAGTACTGCCTCACTGATGTCTATATATTTGGGATCTTTCTGAAATATGTTGTTTCTTAGCATATAATGTGCTCTAATAGATTTCATATTGTTATTGTTATTTTTGGTAAACTGTTTTGTGTCCAAATGAGTCGCCAAAATGTTGTTCGTTTGTTATGGCTCATTTGTGTAAAATAAATATAAATAAATAATTATTATGTATGTAGAATTAATTGATCGTCCTGACGATGCACATAGGGGTATTTCTGGTAATTAGGCGCCCAAAATTAAATTAATTAAATGTTTCAATTGAAGGTAGATTAAACCTTTGGTGAACATATTTTATAGGAAAGTATTATATAATATGACATAAGAGTAAATTACTGTGAGAACATACTTAATATATTTCGAAGAAATAAAAATCAGTGCACTCATTCCATGACGAATCCCATTCTTCTACACTAGGGTACCATTCAATTGTTTCATCAATAAACTCCTCCGCAGACAACTCTAAAAATTCAACTTAACTTATTAATTTATCTTGAAGTAATGTGGTTTTGCAATAGTATGATTCAATGATCCTAAAAATATTGATTTTACGGGAATTTGCGGCCAATTTTGATGCATTTAATAAGGTGCAAACGCTCTATTTTCAGTTACAATCGATAAACCACGGGGACATATCCGGAAGTACAACAAAAACCATTTTAAATACAAAAAACAAAGAATTATTTACAAAAATAATGATCACGACTTTCAATCCATTAAAATATATTTAACTATCAATATATTTTGATTAAACTTGTCAGTATATTTGAACGCTTACTTGTAATAACCGAATCCATCACAAGTTGTTCATAAGCAAACTCCTGAATAAAAATATTCACTTTTTAAATCATTGTATTTTTCAAAAATTCCTTAAAGAGATACGAACACTTAAAACGACAGTCTAATTCAAACAGACACCCTACAGCCCACGCTTTATATTGGATGACGGAAACGCTTGCTCATTGTTTTGTGTCTATTTAAAATTCCCAAAAACTATTTTTTTTTTATCGGGGATAAATTCTACAAATTCAATTTATGGCCGGCTAATTACAGGAAATACCCCTAAGTGCGATGGGTGAAACAGATCATCGTTTAAAAAATACGAAACGAAGTGTAACTATAATTTGTATTCATAAAGTTAACGCTTATAAAATAAATTTTACATGGCGAAGATATAACATTATGGCATACATTGCAATAAATTCTTATCTATGCAACACTACGGAAATAACCCATTTATTTTACGTTATGAACCATTTATATGAACTTTTTTTATATTTTGTATTTATGCCTCTTAGGACACGATTGTTTTGACTCTGCTTTATGACATACACACGAGCAACAACTGGGGTGATCCGGAAACCTTTAGACCGGAAAGGTTCCTAGACGATTCTGGAAATCTTATCAACTCTGCTCTGTTGATGCCCTTCGGAAACGGTAACAACAGATTATTAATACTTTACTTTAATAGTTTTAGCTTAAAAAGGCGTAGAGAAATAGAAATTTAAAAAATAGTACTAGCTCTTTATGTATGTAAGTGTACCATGGAACTGCAAAATAAGGATGAAAGTTGAATAAATGCAGTAGAAATGAGATTTCTTAGACAGATATGTGATAAATCATTATAATTATGATAGAATGTTAAATTCAAATATATGAACACAGTGTGAATGAAAGCGTTATGAGCAAAATAATAAAAGGGTAATCATAATGGTTTGGATACATGGTAATAATGAATGAAGAAAGAAAGCCGGCCACGAGTGGACTCGGAGAGATCGACGTGCTTGCATAACACGATATATGAACGTATTTGTTTTTTTTTATTCTTGCATACAACAGGTTGTTTGTACCCAATTACTGCATACAATTTATTTTAGCTATTATATATTGATTCTCATGACGTGTGATAGGTAGGCAATCTATCGCCATACCAAAGACAGTGTGACAATCACACTGCCACTTTGATTTACTTTTTACTTGATTGTATGTTCATTTTGTTGTTCACCTAAATTTTTAATTACTCAAGGTGTTGTGATCTTTATTATTAGTGATTCTGTGTGCGAATCTAAGTGTTTCTAAGTGTGTCTGTCTTGTGGTTCCATAGGCTATCTAATTAGCATCCCGACATTCGTCTTATAAATGAGGGAACCATGGAAAACTTCAGTCGGGACGCGGTGTACCTGTGGAGAAATACTCGTATATGCAATATGAATGTTATATAGGAGGCGAGATAAGTATGTCAGGAAAGAACAGTGTGGCGGTCCATTCTTTCTAGTTTCGAAGAGACGGCGTGATGAAGAAAAAAATTACATGAATAAATGTGGAAAACAAAGGAAAACTAAATAACAACCAATTTTGGGCATATTGATGATTTAAAAGACTCGTACAATTTCAGGCAAGAGGAAGTGCACTGGAGAAGTGCTTGCGAAGGCGAACCTCTTCGTGTTTTCTGTGTCTCTTTTGCAAGCATTCGAGGTAAGCAGTCCCCCGGGAACTCCCAAGAAATTCGGAATCAGCGACGGGATAACGCTCTCCCCTAAGCCCTACTATGCCGTGTGGAAACAACGAGAAAAAATTACCAAATAATCCACAACCAATAATTAATACGAATGAAAACGTGTGTTTTCTAGAAGTTTTATTATATTATAATATAATTTATTTGAATGACATGTTTCACATTTCTAAGGCATTATCTAATGTAGCGAAAATCAAACGCGATGGTGTTTTTATACACGGGTTAAAGGAACAGGTAATTGACGTGGCCCAATACATTGTCATAAACAATTACGGAATAAACCCCAGTTTTTCATTCATATTAATTATTGAATATGTATTATAGTTTTACGTCATTATTCAAGAAACAACAAAAATACTCATATATTTAAAAATAACATATTACTCGTATTAAAGGAATTGTTTACATATTATAAATTATATTTTATTTCATATATGGAATAAATGTCTTATTATTATTATTATGGATTAACAGTACTCCTCAATATTATTATTTAAACTTAATCATAAATAATTTATTTTATTTCACTTCCCAAAATAGTTTATTTTAAACTTAAGAACTTAATTCGTGGTTTAGCATTATTAAAAATAATTTTATACTTTGTTTTTACACCACTTTAATTTGTTTTATCCAGCTAATCGGTTTCGCTGCCGCCGGAGCTTCATCAGGGTAACAAATACACAAATTGTCACCAATCACCGGTTAGTTATATAAGACAATTAAAGCGGTATACAAATAAATTATAAATGTAATTTTTTTATCATATTTGTAAGTCACAACTCATGTGAAATTTAATTATTCATTTATTAATTATCAAATTCACAAAATTGAGTTAATATTGTTTTGTGGACTGTATTATTTAATTCCTATTTATTTGTTTTTATTAATTAAAGATATTGAGATTATCAATCATTGTTGAAAAAATACAATATTTTACAAGGGATTCAAGCGACCTGAAAATCTAATATTTTAAAAATGAATAAAAAGCAATGTTTTGTAATTCCCTTATAAGTGTATTGTATTTAACAAAAGTATTAATAATAATAAGAATGGATGATTTTTTATAATTTTTAAAAACTTAATATAAGACTAAAGATGTAGTTATTATTCATTAATATAAATTACTAGTTTTGTTTCTATCGTTTATAAACTGAACTTTTTTAACACTCACATTCTGTATTCATTCTATAATTTAAAATTATTCAAAAGTTTTTATTATGCTAACATAAAATTGTAAAAAAATATATTGGTTATATAACATAAGTAAGTGGTGAAAAAAAAAACACGATGTGATTTTATTTATTTATTTTGTAGTTAAATGATTTTTTATTATTATTTATTTATTTATTTCACATTCCTTTTTAAGATGTGTAATAAAAACATAATATATAAGTATTCAATTGTTTCATTTGTTGGAGAAAGAATACCAAGATCCCAAGCCCCATGGAAGATGATATCTTTCACTCAAATATCTGGCGGCAAACGATAAAAAAAAACGACTACGAGTAACGAAAAGAGGCGAGGAGAAAGAAGAAGATTAAGATAGTTTAAATATACGTAAATACTGAATTAAGAAATAAGTGATAAGGAACTACACAATTAGAAGAAAACTGTAACAGAATTAACAGCTCTTTTATTCCACTTTTATTTATTGACCTCCATTCTCAGGTATATACGTTACATATTTACCCCTGAAGATGGAGGTCTACTCCAAAACAAGTGATTGATATTTTTGTTAAATAGTCCATTGTTTTGGCCGAAACACTATGATGCTTCAACATTATTACTGTTAAAATTGTTTTGGTCGAAATTTAAAACACTGTTATAATATCACAATTTCTTTTTATTTACCGAGTGTCGCGACAGCTGTTTCGCCAACCGATGTTGGCATCATCGGTTGGCGAAACAGCTGTCGTGAAACTCGGTAAATAAAAAGAAATTGTGATATTATAACAGTGTTTTAAATTTTAACAGTTATGATATTTGTATTATATAAAAATATTTAATAAATAATAGAGGAATAAAAACAGTGCTGTTAATTCTATTCTAAATTAACATCGAACACCCGAGGAGTGGTATATATAAAAATTAAGATCATTAATATGGTTTGGACACATTGAAAAAATGAATGAAGAAAGAATTGTAAAGAATGAACATGTTAACAGTGTAAACGGAACTAGAAATAGAGTAAAGCCGAGGAAAATGTGGTGCGATCAAATAAATCAATTATTAAATATCGGCCACCTGAAGAGTCGGAGAAATCGACGTGCGTGCATGACACGACGTACGAATGTTAAGAAATCGAGAGAAGCATTTCAGGAAATAAAAGTGTAGCGATTGATTATTTCTGCCTTATTTCCCCATCAAAGAGACTGCGTGATAATTAGTTTGTTTGTTAGTTATGATTTTTATAGATTATTTTTTATAACTTTTGGGTAATGTTGATGCACTAATGACAGTTTGCGCGGGAAAGTATAAGCTCAAATTTGAGAAAAACGTTTGTAAAATGGACACACCCTAACGAGCAGTCAACTTTGTAGGCGTCCGGACGAGCGGTGGTTCAGTTGAAATAGTTCGCTTCGCGTGGTTGGGGCGTCCCGGAGGGGAGTCTAAAGTCAACCCTTTCAAAATGGCCAAGTTTATGGCGACAGTGAAGGCGATCATCACGCGTCTGGTGTTCGCCTGCCACGGCGTGGTGGCCATCTGGCAAGTGACGATATTTAAAGCCAACAAGAACTACTGGTACCTAGCACTACCGACTTTTTTGCTGTTCATGGAGGGAGTATTCACGTTGACAATTAAAGAAAACCAAGAGTGGAAATGGTAAGTATGCACACACTCCCTGTGCATATCAATTATATCATCTTTATCCTCGATTATTCTTCCGATGAAGAAGGTAGTATAATATTTATTAACTTCCGATGAAGAAGTTAGAATAACATTCGATACAATTCGATATAATTTTACTCAAAGAGCAGTGTTTTGATTAATTGAAATTTAGTATTATGGAATTTCAGAGTTATTTCGTCAGAATGAATTGATGAATAATAAAACAATCCAAATTAAAATTATTTTAATTATTATAATTTTATGGTGAAATATTGAAATTACAATTTGATTTAAGTTTTATTTTAATTATCTGCTGATCACTTTTACTGCCGACCCGATTCCTCATCACAGCGATGTATACGAGTATAATGTATAAAGATTTGCGTAACTTAAAAATAAATTGAACTCTTATATAAAATAAAGCTCTTTTTTATATAATACTTTATGATAATATTGAAAATTTAAAATCAAACTAATCACACAATATTATCATCTCCATTATGAAATTCATATTTTATTTATTTCATCATCTGATTAATATTATATTATTGCAAAATTATCAAATATTGAAAGTAGAAGATTTCTGTAAGAGAAAAGCGTTTTTCAAATCACGTTTTTTTTAAATATCATACTCATTGGAATAGTGATAAAAATACAATCACTTCTTAGCCACGTAAATTAGAAACTACGAGTATTTAGAACGATTATTATTTAAATATTAATAGTTTCAACCTTTTCAGAATTTTACGTTATATTATAAAAGTATTTATAATGACCCTCAATAAACTACAATATTATTCTTCTTCTACGCTGTTTCTGTGAGATTTTTTTGACGTAAAAACTGGAATACAGTCGATCCGAAGATGTCGCAGACGTCTGTCCTAACCATATTTAATGTTTGTTTAAAAGATCTACTCTTTCCTTCAGAATTTCTCTACAAAATATATAATCATCCTCGTCTCTAATGTTGAAAAGGAGTTGTTATGGTTGTTCAACTAACCATATCGCCGTTTTCCCAGTGGGGTAGACAGAAAGGATGTACTGTATGTACCAAATTCTATAATCATTTATCGTGAATTTTTTTTTTTTCTGAAAAGTCCAAATTGTGCCACGCTACATGTTCCTCGACCTCGTTGTTTTATTTTTCCATACACACTTCATGTATACAAATTTTGCATTATTGTTCCCTTATCCATTCGTTCCATATTTGTATTTCATCTTACTGATCTCTTCTTCATTTTAATGAGGACGCACTTATCTTACCTTACATTATTTCCTTATTTATTCGTTCGATACATAGTATTTGATACATTCAAAATTAATACGATTGAAAACGTCCCATCACTAAAAATGACAAGCTAAGGCTTTATCAAATGTAGAGAGAATCAAGCGCGTTGTTGTTTATATACCGACAAAGAAAGTATTATAAATGAATGATTGAAATAAAACAAACGCTAAAAACAAAAACAAATGAATGCAATTTCATTCTATATGACACATTTTTTCACATTATTTTTTGTATTTAGTGTCTATTTTACTTCAAACATTCCTACGTTAACGACGTAAATGGAACAAGACATAGAGGAAGACTGAGGAAAACGTGGCATCAAATCATTTATTAAATATTGGCTACGTGAGGAGTCGGAAATATCTAGTGCATAGATGAAACGATGTATGAACGTCGAGGAAGCGAGAAAAGTGTCTGTCTGAACTGTGGCGGTAAATTATTTCTACCTACCCCTCCGGGGAGAGGGTTTGATGGATAGTAAGTTAAAAGTTAGTTGATAATCTAATGATTTTAATTAATACGAATGAAATCGTCAGTTTTCTAGAAGTTTTATTATATTATACGGGAATGACATGTTTCGCCCTTTTAAGGCATTATCAAATGTCTCAGAAGGGCGAAACATGTCATCATCAGCCGAATGTAGGCCTCTCCCAAAGCCCGCCACCGCCCCCTATCCATTGCCGCTCCAATCCATCCATGTCCAGCAATCCTCTTCAGATCGTCGGTCCAGCGGGCAGGGGGACGTCCAACTCTACGGAATCCTGTACGCGGTCTCCACTCCAGAACCCGTCTTCCTCATGGGCTGTCGGTTCTCCGACAGATATGGCCAGCCTACCGCCACTTCAGCCTGCCTATCCGTAGAGCCACCTCAGTCACCTTGGTTTGTTGTCGAATAAATTCGTTTCTAAATCTGTCCCTCAAGGTTATTCCAAGCATGGCTCTTTCCATGGCGCGCTGGGCAACCTTGAATCTGTAGACTAGACCTTTTGTCAACGTCCACGTCTCGGCTCTGTACGTCATGACTGGCAAAACGCACTGGTTGAAGACTTTAGTCTTGAGGCATTGTGGTATTTTAGAAGTGAGAACATGACGTAATTTCCCAAAGGCCGCCCAACCCAACTGAATTCTTCGGTCGGCTTCTTTCTCGAAATTGTTTCGTCCTAATTGTATGATTTGGCCAAGATACTCGTATGTGTATTTTTGTACCACTTCGAGAGCCGACCCATCGACGGTTACTGATCTCGGGATAAAATGTTCATTATACATGACTTTCGTCTTGTCCAAATTCATCCCGAGACCCACTCGTCTGGATGCAGTGCTCAGTTCATCTAGCATGCCTTCTAGCTCCCCCACAGATTCCGCCAGAATAACAGTGTCATCCGCAAGACGAAGGTGAGAAATGTATTCGCCATTTATGTTGAGGCCACGTTCAGACCAGTCCAGAGTTTTAAATATATCTTCCAAAGCACAAGTGAACAGCTTCGGAGATATCACATCCCCTTGTCTGACTCCCCATTGCAGCTCAATCGGTTTGGTCTTCTGGTTTTGGATTTACACGGACATTGTGGCGTTATTATGGAGGCATTTCAACACCTGTACGTAATTCCAATCAATCTGGTTTCCCTGAAACATGTCGTTCCCATAAACTATAATAAAACGTCTGGAAAACTGACGCTTTCATTCGTATTGTTTTACATCATTGTTCAAGAAACAATAAACTAATGATTTTACCCAAATTTCTTGATGGAAATTCATTTTGACTTTAGAGAGTATATTTTCTTCCTAATGTCGAACCATCTCTCATGCGTTCATGGTATTATATTATATATGTTATTTTTTACCTGTAGTAAATATATGCCTTAAACAATAATATTGTTTGTAATATCTGTTGAGATAATAAACTGATTTTATTTAATGTGGAATATAAAATAAATGAATCTGTCGATGCCACTTACCCTGGCGAAACCGATCGCTGTCGAAATAAAGACAAAAAGTGGAAGTAGTTATTAAAATCGTTTTATTTAATTATTAGTTGAGTTGTTTGTAGCACCTGATGATGCCAACATAGGCTGGAGAAACATCTGTAGGGAATAGTCTCATTGAAATAAATTGTGATACGTAAAATGACATAACATAATGGTGTTCTAGTGCCCACCCTTATGTATGGAAGTGAAGCTTGGAGCTGGCAAAAAAGGATAAAAGTAGGATTAATGCCGTAGAAATAAGATAACTGAAAAAAAGGTACGGGATGCGATATATGATAGAATACCGAAATACGAAATAAGGAATAAATGTAAGGCAGATGATTGCATCATAAGTAAAATTAAAAAAGGATCCCGGAAATGGTTTGGACATACGGAACGAATGGACGAGTGAAGAATGGTTAAAATATTGTTAACAAGCAGTGTGAGTGGAAAGAGAAGCCGTGGAAGACCAAGGAAATGTTTGCATGACCAAATTAATCAAATACTGAAAGGCGGCCACATTCGAAGTCGGAAAAATCGACGAGTGTGCATATTACAATGTATGGATGTGGAGGAATCTAGAGAGTATGTCAGGACAGAGCAGTCAGGACAGAGCAGTGGTCCATCCTCTCTACCTATCCCTCCGGGTAATTGATGGTTAGTTAGTTAGTAAGTTAAAATTAAAATATGTAATAGTTAAAATATGTTATTCTGTTTGTGGAATCAGATTTGTCTAATTCCATCTTGAACAGAGGTTCTCAATTTTTTTTGTCCCGTAGATCCCTTGCCGATTTTTTCTATTTTGTGTAGACCCCCTTCTCTCCTAAAATTTTTTTTTTTTTAGGCCAAAAAAAATCCGTAACCAAAAAGCCGTTATTCGTTAGCGATCTTTTTTTTTAGTTCATTGGGGAAATTTTGCCGGTCGAAATCGTTGGCGACCTTTTTTATTACTCATTTAGGGAATGTCAGATCTTTGCCAAATGAGCTAAATAAAAAGGTCACCAACGATTTCGATATTCGTTTTGCATTTCAAGTCAGTTAAACTTCAATTTAGTTAAACCGTCTCGTGGACCCCCATATACATCTCATGGACCCCCAATTGTTTCTGCAATTGTCGTAGACCCCTTGCAAGTTGTCGTGGACCCCTGGGGGTCTATATAGACCACTTTGGGAATCACTGATCGAAAGTATTGTTTGTGAATAGAGTGTCATCGGTATGGATGACGTGTTTGATGCGTTTGTTGTGTGTATGTGTGTTATTATGAGTGTGTGTGTATTTCTAAGATACGAGTTAGTGCGCGCAATGCTGACAAAGGAGCGGCCGAGTCCATGCGGGCGGTCGTGGAACTGCCTGGGCGGAAGAGTTAGAGGGAGAGCGCGCCCCATTTGCCGATATTTTAACAAGCCACCCATTTCCCACAAGAGAAAACAAGGTGTCTGTCCCAGCTGTGACGGACAAACAACTATATACTATGAACGATGGGTCGCCTTACACATTTATATCTATTTCAAGACGTTACAAATAAAGAAGTTTAATTTGTCTTTTCCTTTTTTATATATATACTTTGTATACAACACTACCTTTAATTTTTTATTAAATTAAATATCAGGCATGTTTCGGACAACCTGGTCCTTCTTCAGTGATATTATAAAGACATTTAAAATATTATGAAATTGTTTACAAATATGATCAGTTTTGACCGATGTTACAAAACTGATCATATTTGTAAACAATCTCATAATATTTTAAATATCTTTATAATATCACTGAGGAAGGACCGTGTTGTCCGAAACATGTCTGATAATTTTTTTTAGTGTTGTATACAAAGTATATAAAAAAGAAAAAGACAAATAAACATCTACCACACAATGTATGGCGAACATAGAAGAAAAAAGAAGTTTAAATTTACTGATTTTAAACTAACTAACTAACTAACTAACCATCAAGCCGTTTTTCCGGAGGAATAGGTAGAGAAGATAGACCGCCGTACTGCTGTCCTGACATCTCTAGCTTCCTCTACAAGCATACATCGTAACATGCAATCTCGTAGATATTTCCGACTTCAAATGTGGCCGCTTTTTACGCTTGTATACAACATTTTAACCATTATTGTTCCATATGTCCAAACCATCTCGTGGATCATTTTTTAATTTTATTTATGATGCTATCATCTGCCTTACATTTATTCCTTATTTCGTCGTTCGGTATTCTATCATATATCGTTTTCCTGCACATTATTCTCAGTGATCTCGTTTCTACGGCATTTATCCTACTTTTACCCTTTTTGCTAGCAAGTGTTTTTAATTTAATTCTAATATATATTCAAATTAAATTAAAAACTCTTTGTACTTATAAATACGAAGTGTGCTATCAAAATTGATCCATAAAAAAAAACTATCTAACTAACCATCATGCCGTCTCCCCGAAGGAAATAATAGACTGCCACACTTTTCTTTACTGATATACTCCTCTCGATTCCTCAACATTTATACATCGTGTAATGCGCGCACGTAGATTTCTCCGACTCCTCGCGTGGCCCACATTCAATATTTGATAGATTTTATCGTGCCATGTTTTCCTCGGTCTTCCTCTATTTCTAGTTCCATTTACATCGATAACGTTATCCTTTTTAACTATTATTAATTATTTCCATCTGTTCAAAACATCTTAATTGTTTGTAACACATGATGATGCCGATATCGGTTGGCGAAACAGCTCAACAATCAAAAAGTTCATAATAAAAATTGGGATATTAGCATCACTTTTCTCTCTCTTCTACAAAATAAAAAAATATATACAAAGAAAAGAAAAAGTTATGATGTAAGAAGCATATTTTAAAAGCCGACTGACATATATGATTCCCTTAAGGACATTGCTTGACTCCAGAGACAACAAAATAAAATAATAAAATTAGCTTATAACATTAAATATCTTACTCCAACCATATGAGTATACAGACAAACAAAACAAATGGACATATCAGACCTGACCAAATTCGAGTCCTTGAAAATTGTGCACAGAGTGATCATGGAAAAGACAACAGACATCAGCTACAAATTAATAAAAAAAACTCAGACGTAAATAGACACTGGACTATATAGGAACTGTGACAGATATCACTTACCGAATACACGAACAAAGACAGGACAAGACACAAAGAGTTTTATAGAAACCAATTTAAAATATACCTGAAACATAATATAGTTACAAGTAATATCTAAAAATGTTAAATTATTTTTTAATTTACGATATTTTTAATATATTCTATATTGTACAACAGGTCGTTTGAACCCAATTACTGTGTACAATTTGTTTTAAGATATTATATAATGTTGATTCTCATGACATGTGATAGGTAGTTAATGACAGTATGACAATCACATATTTTATTCTGTAATCCGGCAACATTGGCAAATACTAACTAACTAACTAACTAACCATCATGTTGTCTCCCCGAAAGGGTAGGCAGAAAGAATGGACTGTCACATTTTAACCGATGCGGCACTCCATCCTTCTCTTTTCGCCCCGCGGGAGACGCGGTGTGATGGGTTGCGAACCTCATCGCCACCAATAGGCATCTCCCACGCACACTTCGATCGTCCAACATCCACAAAATAAACCTTAAACAAATCATATAAAATACAATGATATAAAATAAAATAAAATAACAAAATAAAAATATTTTAATATTGGCAAATACTTTATACAAAAATACAATAAAGATTATATTGAGAATTTTAATTGCGATTAAACTATGAAAGTGGGATTGAGAGATTATTTATCACACGTTTCCCTGAGATGGCGTGGGCATCTGTTAGGATATTTACATAATATAAGGCGCACAATTAAACCCGAAATATTTGTAAAAAATTCCAAGGCCCGCCTGTTACATGGTTATCCCTAATGGTTGCAATTTCCTCCGGAAACGAATGTCGTTCACCGACAAATGATTGGTATTCTAAACGACTCGATAAAAGGTTTGGCGATCGTTCGTTACCTCTGTCTATGTCGGGTTCGCCTGGGACCCGCTCATTGTCACACTGGACTGGAAATATTTTGATCGATCGAATCAAAAATACAAAGATATTTTTAAATTATTATTGTCTTATTCGGAGCGGTTGAAATAGCCAGCAATGAATTTTACAGAAATAAATGTCATGAATACCTAATGACTAATTTATAAAAATAAACTTTATTCTATAAAAATAACAGTCTAATTGATTTTAAAATACATAGAGTTTTAAAAAATGATTAAAACAAATGGTATTTCATAATTAACACAATTAATACAATCTATTTTTAATAAATATCAGTTTAGATTAATAAAATGAGAACCTTCTTTTGCAACGATAACCTTAACCCGAAACCCCGACAAAGAATTATTAAATGTTCTGTTCTACTGTGTGACTATGAAACTTGGACTTTGAAAGTGAATGTAATGAACCGTTTGGAAGCATTTGAGATGTGGATATACTTCAGAATGCTCCGTATACCGTGGACCGATAGAGACCGACAGACGTACGTCTGCATTAAGGAGCCAATAGAGAGCTGTTGTCGAGTGTGAAGGTTAGAAAGGTCATGTACTAAGGGGAATAAATACCACCTCCATCGTCTGAAAATAATGGGTAAAATAGAGAGACGTCGGGAAGTTGATAGAAGGCTTGCCTGCCAAATATAAGAAAATGAACAGGAATGAGTTCATAACCTGTTCCAAGTGGGCAGGACAGGAATGCCTTGCTGCAGTGATCGCCAGCATTATTACCTGACACGGCACCGGAAGAAGAAGAATAATACAATCTAAACGTTTCATTATACGAGTATTTAATGGAAATCAAATGTTTCATCTTGTACGAAACATGTAATTCCCATAAAATATAATAAAACTTTCATTCGTATTAATTATAGAATATGGCGATTAACATCATTGTTCAAAAAACAGTAAATACAATTACATTTTGTATTTATACAAAGTAATGCTATTTATTGATTTATCCATCCTAGAACGTGCTACCTCGGTTGGGAAGTATTAAAACCATGTACTTGGCAAATGATAAATAAATAAATATATTCAAATGTGAATCCACAGCACAAAGTGAATGCGAATATTAAAGATATGAATAAATGTCATTAACGATAATTAATACGAATGAAAACGTCAGTTTTATAGAAGATGTATTATATTTTATGGTAATGACATGTTTCGCCCTTCTAAGGCATTATCAAAATTACATTTGATAATGCCTTAGAAGAGCGAAACATGTCATTCCCATAAAATATAATAAAACTTCTAAAAAACGGACGTTTTCATTCGTATTAATTATTTCTAATGGAGTTTTACATCATTGTTCAAGAAACAATAAAGTAATTTATGCTGATGATATAAGCTTGCTTGTTTGTATATAAGCTTGTTTGACGTTGTTGTTATTCCAGGTTCTGTCCGTCCGTTTTCATCTACTTAGGGAACGTAGTCCCGGCCATATGGCTGCTCGAGCTGCACAAAGTAGAAAGGCGACTCCAAGTGAGAGAGGAACACTACAACCTCACGGCAGCCACAGGGGTTGATCTCAAGGACCTGAGCAAAATGTTGGGGGTGAGTTTCAACTAACAAATATGTTACTTTTATCGCGACAGCCCTTGTGTGTCTTGGCTGTAGCCCTTGTATGCCTTGGCTGTAGACCTTACGTGTCTTGGCTGTAGCCCTTGTGTGTCTTGGCTATAGTCATTGTGTGGCTTGGCTTTTTTATTATCTCCTTCGGTTTTTGGCCAGTGTGGCTGGGCTTCAGCCCCAAGTCACACAAGACTAAGAAATTGTTATTATTTTAAACATGTGTCTATATCAGTTGTCAATAAAGTTTTATTGACGAGGGTCAAATAAAATGTCAATATCAAATAAAACAGCGTGCTTGACACAATGTATGAATGTTGAGGAATCGAGAGAAGTATGTATACCAGGAAAGAACAGTGTGGCGATCCATTATTTTTGCCTACCCCTTCGGAGAGACGAGTAGATGGTTAGTTAGTTTTTTTACAGTATTATTCATTATGTAATGTGAAAAAATATATTATGAAATACTATTTTAATGATGTTAAATTTGCAGGGTAAAATTCATCTCCCAGACATCCCGTTCAGCACAGAGACCTGGGTGACGTTGATTGAGCAGTTTCTGATGCTAACTCTGATCGTGGGAAGATGGCTGCTGCCAAAAGGGGACTTGACCAGAGATCAGCTCAGCCAATTGCTCCTCGTCTACATAGGTACTGTTTCCGTTGATCAACACATGTTCGCATTCAACACAGTTTTATTATTATTATTATTATTTTTTCATTATCTCAAAGATCCCTCAGATGTTTTGTTTTGAATGTATACAAATACTAGTAGACAAATACTGAATTTTACCCATTACGGGTCAATCATTAGCTTACATCTAATCTTAATGGATGGCGCTAGTGTAGATTAAACTAAAATATGTGAAATGTTTCTCAACATAGTAGCATATAGTATAAATCTTTCAAAAATAGTGGTGGTCGTAAGAAGGGCGGAATGGGGAATGTTGTATTACATAAAGCGATCGCTTAACCCAACCAATGACAGGTCATAAGTCCTGTAAACGCCTCGACCACCATATTGTTTCCAAATAATTTACATCTTCGTCTCTATTGAGATACAATTAATCCCTCACACGGTTTGGACATATGAAACGAATGGACGAGAGAAGAATAGTTAAAATAGTGTTAAATTGTTATTGGTATACAAGCAGTGTGAGGGGAAAGAAAAGTCGTGGAAGACCAAGGAAAGCATGTCCAGATTAATCAAATACTGAAAGGCGGCCACATTCGAAGTCGGAAAAATCTACGAACGTGCATGTTACGATGTATGAATGTGGAGGAAGCGAGAGAGGTATGTCAAGACAGAACGGTATGGCGGTCCATCCTCTCTGCCTACCCCTCGAAATTTAGTTAGTTTTGATTACCTCTCTTCATTTTTGTTTTCATTTCCAGGAACTGCGGCTGACATAATCGAATTCTTCGATTCCTTCAAAGATGATAAGATCGTTTCGGAGCCACTGTTGGTGTTGCTGACACTGGCCATCTGGTCCTGGAGCCTTCTGCAGTTCACGGTGGTGCTCACAGCCACCAAGTCACGCAAGTCTCGAGTCAGCGCCAACGGCAGCATAGGAAAAACGTATGCATCATTTTAAATCTCGCACTATTAACATACTCGTATAATTAAAAACTCGTCTGTGTTTTGCTGTACATATTTCTTAACTATTACTAAATCATATATATCAGTGTTTCTTAACCGTATAGAAAGAATCGCCCCCTTTACCACAGTAAAATTATCCAGCGCGCCTCCCCCCCATTCACACACACACACACACACACACACACACACACACACACACACACACACACACACACACACAAAATGCGAAATTCAAAATACACTTTTCTTCATGTATGTGTTTAATGCAATCGATTTCCTACTATAAATAAAAAAATATGAGATATAAAAATAAAACACGTGATTATTTTTATAAACCTTATGTATTTATTGCCTTTTTTGTTATATTAACATTACACACAACATTATAATATTATTTCAATAAAAAATATACATGAAATATTAAATTTTTAATAAAAAATAAATTTAATGAGATCCTTGAGCCTCATGCCAATTTCGTAATATTAGGTTCAAATTTACTTAAATACATTTTCAAATCTCCTCTTTGGCTTATTTGTAATCGATTTCGATTTTCGTAATCTTATTTTTGTATTTCGACATAACGCCCACTGGAACTCCTGCAGCGCCCTCTAAATTCTAAAAAATTATAAACGCCCACAAGGGGGCGCTGGCGCCCCCGTTAAGAATCACTGATATATATCATGCTTTTACATACATTGAGGTTCCTGTTTGAAATACTTAAAAAAGAAAGCGATTTTTTTTCAATTGAATGTAATGTTTGTTAATAATATTCAAATGCATTTTTTACTGTGAATGTTTTGCGTTTTTGTATTATATACTCGTATTTAAGTTTATTGCCATGTTATCATAATTATCGGAAGGTTAAACATTTGGTAATATCTTTAAAAATAACCTTTTCACCCGAGTCGCTGCGTATTATGGTGATAGTGATTTTACATGACAAAGGGTGAGGTCACCCACAAAGAGTCCCACAGGATGCGACATGCGACAGGGCGAATAGATCCTACCGAAAGTCATCGTAAATATACGCGGTGTTCTGAATTCAAAATTAATGTCAATAAAAATACATTTATCACTTCAAGTTCACAAAAAATTATTTAAGCGTAGAAGTTTATTTTCTTTTGCATGAAGCACTTAATTAAAAAAATAGATATAAAATAATTAAACACTTTGTATTTAACTACAGTACGGTTATTATAATTGATGTCAACTAATCAGGACACTACAACAAGAGTTGTTATACTGCCCTTATGAAACTTGGGTCCAAGCGAAACTAGTTTAACCACAAAGTGAGTGGTTCATATGAAAATTTAAATTTAAAACACTTTTCTGCTTTTATAAGAATTAATTGTATCTCAATAGAGACGAAGATGTAAATTGTTTTTCTGGGAACAGAATGTGGTGGCCGAGGTGCTTACAGGACCTTTGTCGTCATTGGTTACCTTTGTCGTTGGACCTTTGTCGTCCTTACCTGTCATTGGTTGGGTTGAGCGATCGCTTATGACCACCACATCTGCCAAATTTTTGGAACTTGTATATATGCTAGCATCCCGCGCTTATCTTTACATATTTTTAGTTCACTCTACACTAGCGTCATCTATTAAGATTGGGAAGCATTAAGCAGAAAGTCTTTATTAATGCACTGTGAAAGCCTCTGCAAATTTTTTCTTTTTGTTTTTCCACCACTTTATTAAACATTTTCAATTGTTTAAACAGGACGCTTTCTTTATCAACAGCGACATTTACAATCGCATTGTTATATTTTCTGTTTTTTTTATTATTATAATTTAAATTATATTTAAATTCGTGGTGAAAATATAATATAAGTAAAAAATGTTTTAAAAATATTTTATAAAAAAATATTTTCAATTGATTTATTAAGATTTTTCATCTAATAAATCAATTATCGAATAAGGTTCACTGAATCATATTCATTAAGAGTTTAACCACGCGGAAGTGAACCGAAATAAATTATTGTTATAAAGTATATTGCTCTAACAAAGGCAGCACGTAAACGAATATTTTAAATAAAATTTCTATTTTTATTTTCATTATAGTGCCATGTCACAAAATATAATTAAAATATTGAAAAGAATATAACTTTTTGTTACAAATTTGCGGATTATTGACACGTTCTTATTTAGATATATATATTTTTTTTTTTTATTGCCGTATTTGTTCCCCTCGACGTATGCGATCACTGCAGCGAAAGCATCTCTGTCCTGCACTACACGGAACGGGTCCTCAACTCTCATCATGCCTGTCCAATCCCTTATATTTCGCAGCCAGGACAACTGGCTCCTGCCAACACCCCATCGTCCCTCTATCAGCGAAGAGGATGATATTTATCTCCCATAATCACATGACCACATCCATGACAATCACATCCACTCTGCTACTGAATGGTGCGAATGTTGAAATGATCGACAATTTAAATACCTTGGCAGCATTATCACTAAGGCGCTTGACCTGGACATTGAAATAAAATGCAGAATTGAAGTTGTATGAGTTGCATTTAATAAAATGAGAACATTCTTTTGCAACGATAATCTTAACTTGAAACTCCGACAAAGAATGATTAAGTGTTATATATATGGTATGTTCTACTATTATATATGGCTGCGAAACCTGGACTCTAAAAGTGAATATAATCAACCGATTGGAGGCGTTTGAGATGTGGATATACCGCAGAATGCTCCGTATATCGTGGACCGATAGGGTCGGTAATGCAGACGTACTACAGAGAGCCAGAGCCAATAGAAAGCTGTTGTCGAGTGTGGAAATTAGAAAGGTCTCATATTTGGGTCATGTGCTAAGGGGGAGAAAAATACCACTTCCTTCGACTGATATTAATAGGTAAAGTGGAGGGACGTCGGGGAGTTGGTAGAAGGCAGCTGTCCTTGCTACGGAACATTAAAGAGTGTTCAGAACCTGTTCCAAGTGGCGCAGGACAGAGATGCTTTGCTGCAGCGATCGCCAACGTTGGTGGGGACCTGACACGGCACCGAAAAAAAGAAGAAGAAGAATCACGTGACCAAAATATGAAACCTTTTAAGTCTTCACACTCGGCAACAGCTCTCTATTGACTCCGGCTCTTTGTAATACATCTGCATTACTGACCTTATCGGTCCACTGTATACGGAGGATTTTGCGGTATATCCACTTCTCAAATGCGTCCAAATTACGTTTATTATTTAAGGAATACTTATTTATTTAATGATAAAATCGTTTAAGAAGCGTTATACAATATATGGGTTTATAATATAAGCGTTTAAAAAATATATGCGATCATTTGAAACAACCTGTATATGAAGTGTCTATTGCAGTTAGCCATTGGTAGGTTGTGGGGGCGTCGGATGGGGCTATAAACAGGCTGACCATCCTAAATTAGCGAACACAAAAATCGTGACAAATAATCTGAATGGCAATCTATCGTAGTTTGCACATGAAAATGTTCCTTGTTGCACTAGCGAAAATTCACAAAAGTTTGAATTTTTTCTCTCGCCAATTTATGATGGTCAGACTTTAGTGAGTGAGCTGGAGTTGTTGTGTTCCAGGGGTACGACGGAGACCTGCTGCTGCTCCATAGACGTCTGCGCCATCCTGATGAACATTGCGCTGCAGGACGCGCCCTTCCTCGCCTTCAGGCTCCTCATTATCATCCACTACAGTATCGTCAGCTACATGAACGTCTTCTTTACGTGCAAGAATACGCTGGTGAGATGCTTACATATACATACATCAGCTTTTTCCCCTTTATTGCGATCTGTTTGGAGAGGATCAAAATTGGTGACATAATAAAGACGTCCAGCTTTCTTTCCATTTCTTTGGTGGTCGACGCCCTTTAGAGGCCCTAGTTGGGAATCCTTTCTTAGTCCATCCCCTTATGTGGTTTTCTCAGCCTCCTCCTCCGGGACGTAGAAAATTAAGCCCCCTGCATAAACCAACAGCCCACCAAATCACCTTTCCAACAATGTTCCTATCTAAGAGGAATAGCCACAAGAGCTGAACCTTTGTGAGCCAGAAGATCCAAGTCTAAGTCTTAGCACCTGCCTTTAATTACTAAACAAAAACTAAAGCTTTGAATGTTTTAATTTTAATCCACAAATAATTTAATTGTATTATTTAGGGGAGATGTAGGTAATGGGAGTCACTTAAGCGAGAATTGAAAAAAAAAAAAAAACTATTAGTTAACTATTTATTGCTTAAGCCTTATTATAAACTTTAGTTATTAAACTATTAATTGAGATCACCTTTAATCACTTTGGCTTTTTACTTTTGGAACAATAATCATTTAAAAAAAAAACAGGTTTGACCACCATTGCCCACATCTGTTGGCAATGGTGATCAGTATGTTGGCAATGGGGGTCAACACAAATCGTACACATAATTGCAAGCTGAGTCCCACCCAGTGCAATCTGAATGAGCCCAAAGCCCACATGAAGTGCATCGGAACCACATCTCATTATCTCGCCCGAATTCGCCGCATACAAGACATTGGTTGTCAGAATCTTCTGCATCATCGTTTTTGTCGTCCTGGTACAAGTCATCAGTGTTCATATTTGACGCTGAAGTATTGTTTGATTTCTGCAGAATTTTCTTCTTTATCTATTTTCTTCGCGTACCTTTTCTGAAGACTCGAAAATGGGATGTTCATTGTTTTAGCGGCTTTTCTTATTGAATAACCTTGTTCATCGATGAGCTCCACGGCCTTTTTCAGGTTAGCTATAGACCAGTTAGCCTTATTTGTCTTTCTAGGATGAACGTTCGGTATCTACAAACCAAAAATAAGATTATTTTATCGAAGACAGGAAATGTTAACAATAAGGGTCACCTGACTCCGATTGCCTACATCGGTAAAAAAGAGAAAAAACCTACCTTGACATAAAAGTAAAAGTGATAGTGGTAAAATGAGTTTGAAATCACAATCTAAAATGCTTTAGTCATTACATATCACAAGCGCAAAAAGAAACATTCAGTAGTTTGATCCTTACCTTCGGATTTGTCCACTCGAAAAATTAGATCAGAAGGGCCCGAAAACTTGTTACGTCTACCACTCTCTAGCACGTGATGCGAACTGAGTAAGCTGCATACCGCGGATGTTACCGGCAAACAGCTAGCATATGACGTCACTGAAACCGCCATCACGCGTATTGTTTTCGAATTAAAGGGGTGACTCCCATTGCCAACTGACTCCCATTGCCTACATCTCCCCTACAATACATCAATTGAAATGTTTTTGTTCAAAGGTGATTTTGCTGCAAGTATACCGACTGTATGTGGTCCACTCTGAAACTAATCGTGCCAAAAGGCTCGCCGAAACCAAGGGAACCCGAGTGGCCAAGCACAAGCCGAAGGTCAAAATGGCGGAACCAGACCAGCGAGACATGGAAATCGGGAACATCGCCATCATTTCTAACCCAGCAGACATTCACAGGCTCAACCACAAGAAGAACATCAAAGTGAGGTGGGTATAAGAACCTGAAGATGAAATGCATTTCTTATTAACCCCATTACATACTCTTTAACCCCCATTGTGCGGATGGCTTCATATGCAGTAAAAAAAAAGTCTCAAACTGCGGTTGGCCACATTTACACCTCGAACAAATAGTCTGAGTTCATCGTAAAATTGCATATATTCAATTTAGTTATAACGAACTTAAGTAAAAAGTTTGGTAAGAAGCCAATACCTACTTGGTGGTTTGACATTAGGGATGTGCGATCCCCTCGCGAGTTAACTCAAAGATTCGACTCACTTTGGTGAGCGAGTGAGCGATGATTCATAAAAAAAGAGCGGCAGCTCAATGAGCAGTTCATTGGTGACCTCTTTTTTTAGCTCACCAGGATACAATTTTTTAGTTGATGAGCTAAAAAAAAAAAGGTCGCCAACGATTTCCATCCTTCAATTTTGCAACTGTTTGCAGAAAATCAGCGACGACCTTTTTTTTTAGCTCGTTTCAGAAATTCATTTTTACAAACCATGAATTATTAAAAAGAGAACCGTTCAGCTCAGAAGAGTGAGAGATAAGTGATTCATTTTGCCCATCCCTATTTGACATATTTAACATTTTAATTAAACACTTTGTATAAAACCACTTTATTTTGAGTATGGAACGCCAACCGGTTTCGCTTTGTAACGAGCTTCATCAGGGCTATACACAAACTAAACATTAAATACATAGTTGCAAGTTAAGGTAGACTTAGGAGGAGGTGGCCAAAATAGAAGGATTAAGGGAAAGAGATGGATATACATAATCAAATATTAATTGTAGTTGAGGGAGGGGAAGGGGTTAGCCTAATGACATCTACTGGGTGGTTTTTCTCTTAACAACCCAATTAATTAATATTAAATTATTTATATCCATCTCTTTCCCTTACTCCTTCTATTTTGGCCACCTAACTCCACCTTAACTTGCAACTATGTATTGTTTAGTTTGTGTATAGTCCTGATGAAGCTCGTTACAGAGTGAAACCGGTTGGCGCTCCTTACTCAAAATAATATACTGAGTGTTTTAAAATGTGTTTTTAGTAAAAAGATTTATAAGATACTTTCATACATATGCTGCAAATGTAGTCTACCTCGTATCGAAACTATTTTTTAGGACTGCAAATGTAGCCAGCCGAACTATAGGGGCTAATGAAGATACAATGTGTGTAAATTTATCCTAATTTAGAAAATAATTATTTGGGTATTGGATGTGTTATTTAAGAATTGTTTATGAAATCAGGTTGACTTACCACGATATCGAAAGAATATGTATCATTAAGGTCCATTTACACTGGACAGTGACCGTAACGGCACCGTAACGTCACCGACGTTTGAATCTCACCGACTCGTTATCTTAAATGCTACAATAAAATCGCCGTCCGGAGAGTTGATAAGAGTCAGTTTTACGTCTGCGCGTCTCTTATCGATTCTCCCGACGGCGTTTTTATTACAGAGATAACGAGTCAGTGAGATTCAAGGCTACGTCAGTGACGTTACGGTCACTGTCCAGTGTAAATGAAACTTTTACACTGGACTAGAGGATTTTTAAGTAACCCATAATTCTGGGAATACTGCAAAACTCAATTGTCCACAGCCAAGTGAATGATCTGGTGATATGGAGTCCACACAAATTGAGATACTCACTCATTAGAAAATATATCTGAGGTAACTCCACATGAGAGAGTTTGGTATATATCCATTGCTCTATCCTACCATATTCCTCTCAGGCATGCTGAGGAGTTCGCAAATGACAAGGGATGGGTTCACATTCACCTATTTCTTTAGACTTACCAATGGTTTCTTTGAAAACTCTGTCGTCCTGGCCTTACCTCTCACAATTCGACAGCCTCAACATATACTGTTTTATCTTGAAAATGCAGAATTAACCTGCCTCTGGTGATGCTGATCGAGAGAGCAATCAAACTGATGAAAATAATTGCTTAGTAGATTAAGATTTTTCACATTAATGAAACAATATCTTGTTCCACTTCTTGTCCTGTCTCATCCTCGTGGTGCACAGGGGACCTTCTGACTTTTTCCCACGCCTGATTATAAGCGAGTCCTGCCGCCCTAACCCATTAGCTTACCTGATGTCTATAACCGGTAAAATGTTTCAATACAAAGTAGGAACAAATAAAAAAATCATGCTGGGTTAATGGGTTAACTTTGTCTTGAAAGATTCTTCTCCAAGTGGCTCCAGGTCTGCCTCGTTTCCTCTTCCCGCCCATAGGGGACTATCCAGTGTGCCCTGATCGATGCAGGCTATGCACCATCTCAGAATGTGACCAATTTACAGCTGGTTGTGTCTAACAACTTGTTCTGTGATTGGTCTTTCGTATGTCATGACAAAGAAAATATTATAGCATTTGTGAGTGAGGACACATATTTATAAACACTTGATGTTTTTCAACAACTTTCATCTTAGATTTCTTAATTGAGTGCTATAAATATTTGGATCTTGGACAGGAAGAAGCATTACGAAGGCCCAATGAAACAATGTAATAGCAGAAACATACTTATGTGTTGTGATGTATCGTAATGTGCCATTAATTTGATTTTGCAAACAGCAATGTCCGAGCACACCCTGACACAACTTGGACACGTTCGCCATTATGTCAGTTTATGCCATGACACCATGATATTTTTCTGTCCTAGTTGAGGCAAATGTTAGAGAATTTCAGACTTATGTGTTCTAGGTTTGTTGAACCCATTTCTCTTATAGAAAAATAAGAAAGGTTGTTGACCGCATACAATTGTAACCTGCTTCTGTTTAACAATTCAAATAGTATTTGTAAACATGGAGCTAATAGAAAACAGGACGAAAATAAATTTAACAACAGATAAGCTATTCGTTATTGTGTTTGGGATTATCTTAAATGATAAGAATCTTAGAGTAAATATTAACAGAATGCAACACAAAGAAACGAAAAAAATATATATAAGAAAATGGAAAAGTTAGAGAAAGTCATTTTGTAAATTAAATAATATTAAGTACGTAATGCTGGGTTTTTTTTATACAGCAGAAGTGTAAATTAATATAAAACTATAAATGTTTAATTAATTTCAATATTTCTATTGATAACGAGAGAGGCGAAAACCATAAGTACGTTTGAAATACAGAATGTGTTTTTTTATAAATATTTAATAAATATTTTTTATTTAATAAAGGGCGGTAATAATGACCAATAAAGACGACCTCCGAGACCTCAACATATTGAAAACGTGGAAAGAGTATGAAAACAAGACTGAAGGAGATGGAACCAACAGGTAACATAAAACAAATGTAATTGCATTATCATTTCTGTACATTTGAAAGCAGAATTTTCTGTACTCAAAGTCATTACTGCCAAAAGAAATTTATTGACTGAAGCAAATAATGGAGTCCCAGTGTCAACCCTGATGTATGAAAGTGAAGTTTGGAGCTGGTGAAGAAGAATGAAACTATTATATTATAACTATTTTGATTCCCAGCAATAGCAATGTGATTGTCATGCCGCCATTGGTCTGGTGTATAATTCACATTACAATAAAATGGTAATAGATTAGCTACCTATCACATGTCATGAGAATCAATATGATAGTCGGGCTGTAATGATGTAAAGAGCTATTCGACAAAATAATGATTAGGACGTTTTCTAGAGTATACAAAAAGGATGGACTGCCACACTTTCTGACACACTTCTCTAGATTCAACATGTATAGAATGTGTTATGAAATAAAAACGATGAAAGTAATGTAAAAAAAATAGATCACTTAGAAGAATGCAGGAAAACGATCAGAGTGTAGGAAAAATTGAGTTAAATTAATACAAACCAAAACATCTTGAAAATACAGTCGTACTCGGTTATTACGAACAGGGATATAGTGAGATCTCGGATGTAATGAGGATACAGACACTTCATGTCTGCGTGTGATGGGTATTTTTGTAAGCATTTAAAATATCTATTATCTGATATAATGAGGTAATGCTTATAACAAGCCAATTCAATCCGTCCCATCTCCCTCATAATAACAGAGTTCGACTGTTTTATAATTTTGAAAAAAAAAATCACAAATTATTATTTCAGGAAAAAATGCTTAAAAAATTCGAGAAAAGATACAGGTTATTCCACCGCCAGCTCTCAAGCATCTGTATCCAGAATGAAGAACAAATCGCAAACTTCCAAAGGCAAAAGTTCCGAAATCGAGAGGTGCGAAGCGAGCCCTCAAAAAAAAAGTCGCAGCGAAAGAGAAGAAAGAAAGACGAGAGAGAAACCAACCAAGAAACAAACCAAAAGTCAAAAGGAAGAAATCTATTCGGAAAAGAGCGACGTGGAATCAGCGAGTCAAAACGAATCCGATGACAGCGTGCACGAGCAGAAGAAGAGAAAGAATGCGTCGACCAGTGAAAATGATTCATCGGAAGTCAGTGAATGACATTTTTGGTGCAGGATATTTTTTTACCTAATTTTGTTGTTGTTTGAATGTGTCGGCATGTTTTTCTTATTTTCATCTAGTTTATTTGATCAATTGAAAAATAATTAAAAAGGATTTTAAAAACTCATTTGTACATGATTAATTGTAGAATTACGAACATGCAAAGAAATATATAAAAAAGTTACATTTTTCCAGTGCAGATTTTTTAAATTGTGTCATTAACCTTACCCATACTGTGCTAAAAAAAAACATGTCCACGTGTTACAATCCTGTGTTATCATTACACACTTGAAAATGAGAGTTTGAAATAGAAATAGTCATAGGATATTGCCTCAATTTACAACAATCGGCAAAACTTCCAGCAAAAATACATGTGAATGTAAAAACAACTGAATTATCGAATGAAATTTTACTCAACTATTTGAAAAAATGGAACAAATTTTCAGTCTTTCTCACATCGCGAAGCGAGAATGTGACGTAATTAGTTGTGTAGCACATCCCTTACTTTTCGAACGATAGAACCTGACTTACAATGTCTTGCTAATAAATATAGATGTAGCTAGAGTGACACATCAAGAGTGTGTGTGTGAGAATTTATATTATTTACTCCTTATTGTATTGGTGATTTATCTCTGAAATTCGATAAAATACTTATTCTATTCCCACAAGTATTTACTATTGTATAATCTTTTTCTATTATTTCTCTCCTATCGGAGGTTGGACAACATCGTGGCTATCTTTACTTTGAATGCAATGATGTTGCATTGCAATTGAACTTAAAGGTTTTTTAGCCAGAATCATCACATTGTAAAAACACTTTTTAATTCTTTTTTCTCATAATATGCCCGAAGTATTCAGGTTTCCTGTGCTTTATGGTCATACTAATGTATCTTTCTTTCGTTATTCACTAGAATTCACTTAATTTGTTTTGTTTCTGTCCATGAAACCTTTAATATTCTACGATACATCCACATTTCAAATGTCAAACCTTTTGTCACAGTCTATGTTTCCATTCTGTAGAATAAGAGGGATAGCATTTATCATCAAACTAATATGTAATAAAAAAAATAATTCGATGCGTAAATGTATGATCGGGGAAAACTGAAAACCTTAATACGGTGTTTACTACATTTACAGAGGTATTTCAAGTTATTTTAAGCAACGTGTGCCAGTTAGGTAAAGTTAAAATATGACAAATAACATGAAATCTGCACTGTGTATAATAATATCTTGTACTTAACATAAAACTTGTGTGTTCCAAAATTCAAAAATAAAACTATCATATGTGTATTATAATTAAACTAGTATGTCTTGCACTCAAATACAATACTTGAATAATTCGAAAATTATATTATCAATTGCAAAAGCGATTTTATAAGCTTTAAATTGTAGATAAAAAATAAAAAAGTAAAAGAACTATTTGATTTAAAAACAACGAATTTGGTTATACAGTAAAACCTGGATAATTGGAGCCTGGTTAATTGGCAAAACTATATAATTGGCAGAAAAGTTCTGGTCCCACCCCCTTGATGCACTAAAACCTCTTTAATTGAAAAAAAGAAACCTGTTTAATTGAACTCAACATTCTGGCCCTAAACCTCAATATTTGGAGAGCACTGCCTTCTTGATCTCTGTAAACTGACAATTCCTCAGTATTTGTTCTGTAATCATCGAAGGTGGTCCATTTTAGATCGCAATGTTTCACAAACGTAAATATAACGGCCTGAAACTAAAACTAATCCAAGAATTTGACTTCGGTAAATCTCGCGAAGAGACGTGCAACATTTTTAGCATGTGAAACTAGCCCATATAATTGATTTTTTCAAGTCACAATAATTAAAATTATTGTTTGTATGTGTATGCACGTACGTACAATTACAATTTACGTATTAAAATTTTATTCATTGATTTATGCATCAATCCATGAATTGCTTTTATTGCTATTCTGTTTATATGGTTACAAAACCTGGTTAAAAAACCAAAGCACAATCTGGAGTTGGATACATAAAAAACTGGATAATTGGAAAACCTGGTTAATTGACCTGGTCCCTTGGAATGCCAAATATCCAGGTTCCACTATATTTTATATCAAAATGAAAGATTGAATTGTATTGTGAGTGCAATTACATAATTATTTTGTGGGGATTGCTCATACTTTAGACGTTTATATTTTTTTTGTATATATTAGCATGATTAATAAATTTAATATGTATTAATAATTGTAATATACTGAATAAATGGACGAGTTTGTAATATTCTGTAAATATGTAATTAATGCATGAACTAATTTCTCCGGTGTCCCATGCTACATAATATGATACAAATATTTACATTTAAGAGTTATTTACGCAATCACTGCAAATATGTTGGAGCCGCAATCGCTTAGCATTATCAAAAGTTTACTTAAATACATAATATTGTACATTGTGCGTTAAAAGACATACAAATTAAAATAAATACTAAGGAAAAGGCTACTGTTAAAAATATAACATTGACTGCAAAGGTGAATTACAATGTTATTTAAATAAGATAAATATTAATTTAAAAACTAACTAACTAACTAACTAACCATCACGCCGTCTCCCGAAAGGGTAGGCAGAAAGAATGGACTGTCACACTCTAACCGATGCGGCACTCCATCCTTCTCTTTTTAAACATTATTTTAAACTGTAAATATAATAAACATTTAATTTTTTAAATCAAAACACTGCTTTTCTATGAATAATAGAATTACCACATTGTTAACCCACATAGTGCAGGTGGCTTCATTTGCAGTAAAAAATATTGTCTCAAATTGCATATGACTACATTTGCAGCTCATACAGTTAGTCCCAGTTTATGATAATATTACGTACAATTTAGTACTAAGTAAAAATGTTTATAAAATACATTCAAATATGAGCTGTAAATGCAGTCTGCGTTTTTTAGTTCAAAGCCATTTTCTTGGACTGAAAATGCAGGCAGCCGCGTTTTAGGGGTAAATGAATGCCTTCAGTTATTGAAAATTTATGTTTTTCTAACAATCATCACTTTTTCAATTATGAACCAATTTCCAATCATGAAAATAATCGCAAATATAAAAAAAATCATGCTTTAAAAATATTAATATAGAAACGCAATTTGGGAAGTTTTAACACTTTGACTGCCAACAAGGAAATAACTTTTTTATTGTTTCTCGAACAATGATGTAAACCTCCACTGCTGGATGAGTCTTTTCCAATTTTCATTAGCCACTCAGCCCTGTTTTGTCTCATCTGCATCTAGGTCATTCCAGCTATTCACTGATACTCTAGGAATGTCTACGTAGCTGCACAAATATGGCAAGTAAACTAAGTACGCGATAACTTGTAGTTGATTAATATGAATGAAATGTCAGTTTTAAAGAATTTTCATTACATTTTAAGGAAATTACATGTTTCACATTGCTAAGGCATTATCAAATGCCTTCTTCTTCTTCCTCAGCCTATTCCCATCCACTCCTGGACAAAAGCCTCCTCCATTCGCTTCCATGTCACTGTCTTGTGCAGACTACATCCAGGTTATTCGGACGTGTCTGTTCAGATTGTCCTTCCACCGTAATTGCAGTCGCCCTGCACTTCTCTTTGCCGTCCACGGTCTCCAAGTCAGCAGTCTTCTTGTTCATTTTTCATCTGAGCTTCTGGCTACAAGACCTGCCCACTGTGATTTTAGATTCGCCACCCGGTGGATGATGTCAGTGACCTTTGTTTTTTCTCTGACCGTATTGTTTCTGACTCTGTCTCTTGGGCTTATTCATAACATGGCTCTATGGGTCACTCATAGTTTCTCGGCACTTTGTTTGGAAAATGTTACAGTTTCAAGACCATAAGTACCAACCGGCAGAACGCAAGCTTCATAGACTTTTCGTTTCAAGTAAATCGGTATTTTCAGGTTTTTAAGGATGTAACCCATGTTTCCGAAAATCAAATGCCTTAGCAAGGCAAAATATGTCTTCATCTTCTTCCATCTTCAACCTTTTGTGGCCGTCCAATGGACGTGGGCCTCTACTCGTATTTTTCACTCCCTTCTATCCTGACCGATCCGCTTTCAGGTACTTCCTGCACTCTTCCGACTGTGGGCGCCCAACTCCACGCTTTGCCGTTCTCAGGCACCAACAAAGCAGTTGCCTTGTCCACTTTTCATCTGGGTCACGAGCGACGTGTCCCGCCCAACGCCACTTAAGGGTTGCAGCCAACTTGATGACGTAGGAAACTTTTGTCCTGGCTTGTATGTTCTCATGCCACAGGCTTTCTGTCTTCCTTCTTTTGTTGGAGCTTTCGAGACGAGCACCGGTTATTGTTTCTTCCAGTTACTGTGTCATTCCGTCTGGCATACTTTGAAGAAAGTGTTATCACCTTTTTTTCAAAGTTTTTGTTGTACAATTTTACATAACAGTCTCCATGGATAAACATTGATTTATCTGCATAATTATTGCCAGTATTAAATAAACTTGAAATTATTACCAACTGTAAAAATGTGCTTGTATTTGTATAACCTTCAATTCATTCAATGTTGAAGCTTCACAGTTTGATTTTTATCTTATAAAATGTTGAGAATCCAATAATTTCTGTAATGTCCTCATATATCCTCAACATGGTTCTCTCTTTTGCTCTCTGTGTGACTCTCAGCATGTTGGCACTTTTTTGTGACATTGTGACTGTCTCAATACCATACGTGAACACTGGCATTCATTAACAAAACATGTCACTCATAGCAAAACATGTAATCTCAAAAAATATAATGAAACATCTAAGAAAGTGATATTTTCATTAATATTAATTATTTAATATGGAGTTATACCAAATAATAATTCATGTATTGGTGAACTATACATAAAATTAATGGAAGTGAAAGTTCTTTTTTATGACATTTATTGTGTTATGAGAACACAATAATTTCATAAATTAATTTCTATTTATTCAATAAAACTGATAACTAATTTTGTTAATATAATTGATAACTAGCAAAAATGTTACATTTTGGTGCAAACTAATCCCTTGGATTGAATTTAGGGAAGGAGAGAAATAATTTTATAAAAATAAAATGTTTCTTACATGAACATATTATAATTTAAATTGTAAGTTATAATTATAGAGACTGTTGAAATATGTGCCACTCTAAATAATTATTTTTATTAAAAGTGATCATTTCAAATTTTATTATATAGATTTAGTATTTTGTGCTTATTATTATAGAAATACAGCTGTTTAAAAATAATACTAATAATTTTTACTAAGTTTATTGAACATTCAAAATTAATATTGTAAAGCATTTATTCGTGTAGATAAATTAAACATAAAATAAAAGCATATGAAATTGTTCCAATAAATAATATTTTTATTTCATAATTTTTTGGTAAGCCAAATATGTAGCGCCTGGGATAGAACTTACATCTCCAGGATCACCATCCAAGCAGATTGTGGGTGATTTAGAATAAATCTTATAGTCTTCTGAGGTTCTAATGTTTCTGGTCACGATCCTCAACAGTGGTTCACAATCCTCATTGGTTCACAATCCTCATAAGCAGGTCAAGATTCTGTAGAGTGGATCACAGTCTTCAACAGCAAGAGTAAGAAAAATGTTTGCGTTTTTTGCTTTTATTTTAAAAGTATGTTTTCAACTACTCGCAACTTGTTCAGGTATGAATTAGATTAAGTCTTACTACAGACATTAATGAGAATATATATGGTTCTGGATGTACCCAATTATTATAACCTAGTTTTTGGTATGAGGTCAAAACCATTCATGGGACATTGGTTCAACATAATAATGAAAAATGTCAGAAAATATTGGAGCCATTAGTGTCACATGATAAACTGCAATGAATGAACAACAACAATGACATCGTTTCTCCAAAGGGGTAGGCAAGGATGATGGACCGCCACACTACTCAATCCTGACACACGTCTCTAGCTTCCTCCACATTCATACAGCGAGTCATACACGCACGTCAATTCTACTCAGATTATCTACTCAGAACAGACTGGAAGCATTTGAAATGTGGCTCTATCGCCGAATGCTCAGAATTCCCTGGACAAACATGGTTACCAATACCGAAGTCCTGAGGCGAGCTAGAGTTGACAGGGAATTGTTATCAACTATCAAGGTTCGAAAGATCTCACATCTGGGTCATATACTACGTGGGGAAAAGTACCACCTTCTCCAACTGATATTGGAGGGGAAAATTGAGGGACACCGAGGGCCCGGTAGGAGACAAATGTCCTGGCTGCGAAACGTGAGGGAATGGACCGGCATTCTAAGTGTGGAGGAGCTGTTCCGAGCGGCGCAGAACAGGGACAGGTTTGCAGAGGTGATCCCCAACATTGGAGGGACCCGACAGGGCACTTGAAGATGAAGAATCTGGTCATGCCAAGTTTTCCTCGGTCTCTCACGACTCCATACTCCATTCTCACCAGTAACGTATACTTTCGTAACCAATCTTCCTTTATCCATGGATTCCATATGCGATAACCAATTTTCTTCATAATACTTCTAATGAATAATTAATACAAATGAAAATGTTGTTTTTTTTTAAGTTTTATTATGTTTTATGGGAAAGACATGTTTCACCTTACTAGGGCATTATCAAATGTGATAATGTCTTAGCAAGGCAAAAAATATCATTTTCATAAAATATAATGAAACTTAAAGGAAACAAAACCTTTAATTTGTATTAATTATTCAATATTGAGTTTTATAACTAACTAACTAACCATCACGCCGTCTCCCCGAAGGGGTAGGCAGAAAGAATGGACTGCCACACCTTTCTTTCCTGACATATTTCTCTCGCTTCCTCAACATTCATACATCGTGTCATGCACGCGCGTCGATTTCTCTGACTCCTCACATGGCCGACATTCAATATTTGATTTATTTGATCGTGCCACGTTTTCCTTCGGTCTTCCTCTATTTCTGGTACCATTTACATCATTAACATATAATTTTTACCATTCTTTCTTCATTCATTCTTTCCATATGTCCAAACCATCTTAATGATCCTTTCATTATTTTGTTCATGACACCATCATTCGCACCGCATTCACTTCTTATATTTTCATTCGACACTCTATCATACACAGAATATCCACACATTCGTCTAAGAGATCTCATTTCTACTGCATTTATTCTACTTTCATCCTTCCTTTGCCAGTTCCATGCTTCGCTTCCATACATAAGGGTCGGTAGAAGAACACCATTGTGCACTGCCATTCTAGCTTTTTTGGATAGGTTTTTGTTTGCGATGACAACTTTAAGTGCACCATTCACTTTGTTGCCTGCCCCAACCCTTCTTTCAATATCCCTCTCCACTCGCCCATCTCTTGTAAACATACTACCTAAATACACGAACTCAACTACTTGCTCCAAATTTTCACCATTCACGCTAATGTTGCAGACTGTCGTGGTTTCTTCCTTTTCAAAAATCATTACCTTGGACTTATTAACATTCATCATCAGATCATTTCGCATGCATACCTCATACATACAATTCACCAGGACTTGTAGTTCATGCTCGTTGTCAGCAAGTAGGACAGCGTCATCCGCATACAAGAGACAGCTTACTGACACTCCGCTCATTTTGGCACCTACATCCAACCCTTTCAGCTCTCTCATACAATTGTCCATATACAGATTAAATAACCACGGGGACATTACGCAACCTTGTTTGACACCTTTATTGATATCAAACCAGGCTGTAAGATCTCCATTTACTCTGACACTAGCAGTGCTTTCCGTGTATAGCGACTTAATGGCCGTGATCAGTTTTGTACTTATTCCATATTCAGACAATATTTTCCACAACTTTTCTCTATTAACGTAATCATATGCTTTTTGTAAGTCGACAAATGCACAGAAAAGTTTGCGATTTTTGGCCAGAAACTTCTCTGTCAATGTACGAAGTCCAAAAATTTGATCCATACATCCTCTGCCATTCATAAAGGCACCTTGCACATCCCAAACTTTGTCACTCGTCAATTTTCTTACTCTTTCTATTAAAATTCTGCCATAGACTTTACCAACGACACTCAAAAGACTAATAGCTCTGTGGTTTCCACATTCCATACGCGATCCTTTTCCTTTGTACAGGGGCATAATTACTGCTCTCCTCCAGTCTAGCGGCGTATATCCCTCCTCCAAGCACTGGTTAAATAACTTACATAACCATGTAGAAACCACTTCGCCACCGCTTTTAATAAAGTCTATGGCAATACAATCAAACCCAACAGCTTTTCCACTTTTCATTGCACTCACGGATCTTTTCATCTCATTCGTACTTATTTTTTCAATATTATCATTCATAGGTCCCGCACTCGCACTAGCTGTCATATTTTCGATCACGCTTGTATCACCACCATACATCTCCTTAAAATATTCCATCCATCTTTCTTGTATGATCTTACTCTCCGTTAACATTCTTCCCTCGTTGTCTAAAATTGCTTTCACACATCCACTATCAGGAGGATTTCGGGCTTTTTTAACTTCTTTCCAAAACATTTTTAAATTTGCTTGGAAGTTGTTTGTCATTTTGAGCCCTTCTTCCTCCTTCAGCTTTTCTTTCCGCGCTTTCACTACCGACTTCACTCTCTTCTTGCATACCTTATACAAATCTTTTGCTCTTTCATACTTAACTCTGTCATTCTTATTTATCGACAACATATTCAACCAAGCATCTTTCTTCTCTTTAACAGCAATCTTTACGTCATCATTCCACCATGCATCCCCTTTCCTTCTTCCTTGTACACACACACCACACGATTCTTTCGCTGATTCACACAAACTCTCCTTCAAGTATTTCCAGGTCTCGTCAATACTCAACTCACTTACATCCCGCTCACTCAATTTATCTTTCACTTTTCTTACGAAATTATTTCTTACGTCATTGTTTTGCAGTTTTTCAACTTTGACTCTAGTCGGTGCGGCTACTGTTTTGCTTCTTCTGGTTCGCCATCCCCGGAATAAGATCACTTTTGCCACTACTAAAAAATGATCCGTTTCCAGTTCGGCTCCCCTGAAGACCCTTGAATCAACAGTATCCGCCCGTAATCTAGAGTCTACAATGACGTAATCTATAATGGACCTTTCAAATCCTCTTTCCCAAGTATAGAGATGGATTCTCTTATGATCGAAGATGGTATTTGATACAAAGAGACCCCATTCTATACACAATTCAAGCAGTCTCCTTCCATTATCATTTATTCGTCTATCACCAAACGTACCCAGACATTCCTCGTACCCACTCCTACGGATTCCCACCCAACCGTTCATATCACCTGCTATTATCAATCTTTCGTTTTCACTCTTACACACCAATGTCTCTCTCACTTTGTCCCAAAACTCATCTTTACTCGCCTCATTTTCGTTGTTACCAGGGGCGTATCCAATTAAAAGGAAAACTCTTGTTAACCCGATCTTGAAGCGAATCCACATGAGTCTTGGGCTAACACATTTATAACCTTTCATACATTCTACCATCCTTGGAGCTAGCACCGCCGCCACGCCTTGGCATGCTCTGTGGTCATTCGGCACACCCGACCACAGAACAAGCTTATCCGCATGCTCCAAGGAACCACACTCTTTCATCATACATTCAGTCACACATAAAACATCTAAACACTTATTATCCATTTCTGCACACATCTCATTCAACTTTCCTTCCATACCTCCCCTTATATTCCATGTACCGATGCGGCACTCCACCCTTCTCTGTTCGCCCCTGCGGGAGATGCGGTGTGATGGGTTGCGGACCTCATCGCCACCAGTAGGCATCACCCGCACACACTTAAATGCTAAATCATTTACAAACTATATCTAAAATAAATTCAATTATATAGAATAAATAAATAAAATAAAATAAATCATAAAATAATAATAACAAAATATAACACATAAAAAAAAAAGTTATAACACATAAGCTATTTTCTAAGATAATATCCTTTCATTAAAAGTTTGTTTCTCCCGTTACCACCGTTATATTAATAAAATTTTAGTTAGTTAGGCACTTTAAATAGTTTAATTTCCAGCAAGCACTTCAATATGAATCAAAAGAATTTTTCAAATAGACATCGGAACAAATGTACATAAACGTTCGAAAAATAAAATTATGAAAACCAATTTGGCACCTGTCAAAACACTTCACATAAACAATGTAATTATATTTTTCACCACCAAAACAGCACAAAGGTATAAATTTTCACAATCAAATATTATTTTGGGATGGCAAGATGCGTATTGGCCAGGATTATTCTCACATGGATCATTTATATATAAATTTTGTCCACTAGTTTTAGTTTTATAATAATATTAATGCCCGTTTTTCATGAGTATGAGCATAAGGAACACAAAAATATTTATTACTGTCTTCTGTGCCACCTGATGTTGCTATATAGTCCAAAATATGGAGTTTTACATCATTGTTGAAACAATAAATATGCAATGAATAACATGAATTCAACTCTTCAAATTAACAAGGCAAAATATTTTTTTGGAAAAGGTATTTGATTGCAGAAGAGACACTCCAGTTGACTGTGTATTATCATGCTGCAACATATCGCAAATTTATTTAATAATTGACATAACGCCGCATCAGTAATAAATTAAACTTAGGTCATTATCATGATGTACCGCAAACCGTATTCTGATTCCAGGATAACACTATAAAAAATTTCTCATCTAAATTGATAAATATTTATATAATTATCTCCTTCAAGATAATTACCAAAGTACGAAAAAAAAATGCATACAAAAAGATATAATAAAAATTTATTTATAAATTAATAAAACAATTTTTATTTAAATTCACAATTTGATTGCGAAAAAAAAATTCACAGATTCTTTGGCGTTTAAAACAAGACATGTTTAACTTAATTTAATCAAAGTATTATCAAAATTTTTTTATGGAATAATACATTCAAAATGCATAAGGTAATAAATGCAAGAAAGTTAAAATGAAAATAATAAACTTAGCTTCTAACAGAGATAATAAATATATATATATTTTTAAAAAAACATCGCAAATAACATTTTAGGCATACGATAAATATCAATTTGTAAGTAATTTGACAGTCACTTTTCAGTTTCTCTTGCATTGTCCCTCGGCGGTGACGATGTCTTCTTCGCCTGGCTTTTTCAAGTTGACAATCTCGTTCTCCAACTTGAGAGCCTGCAAAATGTTTGAGTAGCTAAATATAATTCATGATTTTTAAATACAGCATAGAAGTCATCACCATATTCAGAACCGACACTGTTATAACCAAGAGCTTCTGCTACTTGCTGGCAAAACCCTTAACCACTTCAATACCCTAAGGCCACTGGTGGCTGCTCCGTAGGCGCACCACTAATACCGTAAGGCCACTTTGTATTAAAAATGATTCCAGTAGAAATTTATCCAGTAGGAACTATCTCTGCAAAAAAAATGAACCTTCTGACGTTGGTCCATCTTATTGAAAAAGGGATTTTTGTAGAAGTCGAGCACTAGGGTTACCACTTATGGTGAGATAGATATAAAGGATCCATTTTTGGTTTCAAATTTATACCTGAATTTCAAGTGTTTTGACCTTTTAACCTTGCCTTTACCATATTTCAGGACACATTTTCAAATTTGCCCGTTTTTGTGATATGCCTGAATTTTTATTTATAATAAAATTGTAAGCTCTTAAGAATTTAATTTCAAGTGATAATAGACAAGAACTGATATAACATACTTTCATTTTTTAATATTGGCTTTCAATAAAAATTTTTTTTATAAAAATGTTAAAATTATATTTATTTATGCTTGTGACAACCCTGAAAGAAAAATCAAATATACCAAATTTCGATAATGCAACTTGAAAATTTTTAACTTGATGTATCATTTTATAGGTAAACTTTAAATATATTGCCCTATTTTTTAATTAATAAAAACATGCGGTATGAAAAACATAAAAACATTCCATAAAAACATTCCTAAGCTTAAAACATCACGGTACTAAAACGGTTAATGAGTTTTTTAATGTAAATTTGAGAAACTTGTAAGATGACAGAGAAGAATATTCTGGAATGAACATGTAACTAGAATGGCAGAATCAAGGGTCATAAGTCCCAGTTCATCGTAATATTACGTACAATTTAGTAGGAAGGAACTAAAGAAAAAAGGTTTATAAGATACATCCAAATATGCATTAGAAATGAGATCTCTTAGACGAATGTGTGGAAAATCTGTGTATGATAGCGCTGAAGTAAAATATGTGAAAAAGTGAATACAAATGAAAGTGTTATGAACAAAATAATGAAAGGATCATTAAGATACTTTGGAAAGAATGAATGAAGAAAGAATGGAAAAGTATAAGACTGAGAAAAACATTGCACGATCAAATAAATCAAATATTATATGTAGGCCACGTGAGGCCTCGGAGAAAATGGTGTGCGTGCATGCCACGATGTATGAATGTTGAGGGAAAGAAAAGTGTGGCAGTCCATTCTTTCTGCCTATCCCTCCGGTGAGACAGCGTGATGGTTAGTTAGTTAGTTTTTTAAATATGAGCTGCAAATGTAGTCTGCCACGGTTCAAACCCAATTTTTTGGACTGCAAATATAGCCAGCCACACTATAGGGGTTAACCATTTGGTTGCCGGCAACTTTGGGATACTTTTAACTTATTAATTGTCTTTTAATTCTATACATATATAATACATATACAGTCATTATACAACATTCAGAGAGTAGTAAAAATATAGACTTAAAACTAAAATGCCTAACATTTCATTATTTGACCATCTATTTTATCATTATAATAAAGAGAGAGAAAAATCTTCTTTTAAGAGGCGAAAAAACATAATATCAAAGTGAATTTAATTAATTTTAATCGCAATATCATATTACGCAATTATGCAACTGGCAACATAATAAAATATTCCGGTAAGCCAATGCGTTGGTGCATATGAACCAACGCATTGGCTTACCGGAATATTTTTTTTTCATACTTTGTATTGAAACAGCAGCCTGATCTAGGCATCAGGTAAGCCGATGGGTTAAAGTTATTGTAAGTTTATTTTAATTGAGATCGCCACTAGCAAAACCATTTTCTTTAAAAAAATTATTTTGGTAAAACCATAAAAAAATCCCTGTTTTGCTAATAAATTTTATTTAGTATTAAAAAAAATTACCTTTAATATGGCAGAGTTCGACATGTGCTCTGCGGGTCCGTTTTGAATAAAGTGGGACAAGAGATTTCCCCCCTTTTCGACAATCAAGATGCCGCCATTTTGTAAGCCATCCCCCTTCAAATTCCCTCCAACCCCTGAAACAACAGAATGGATGAATTGAGTATGATTAAATCTTGCTCAATTCAGTTTGAGTCTTGCCTACAATGTAATGACACACCATGTGTTTGTTCTATTGAAATGACCTTGGCTTTGCCCATTTATATCTTAGACAATTATATCATATAAAGATTATGCAATGGATAAGAGATCTGTGTGGTAAATAACGTGTTAATACCAGTGGATACAAACAAAAGAAATCGTTCCAACGTAAAAAAAAATCCTATCTACTATTTATTATGCTCTGTTGGGATATATTTTAGTTGGTAAATATGACGAAAATAAGATTTAAATCAAAAATAATTTATAACATTTGTGATTTTGCTTTAAAACCAATTTATTTTATTGAACCAATCAGTTTTGCTTATGCTAGAACTTGATCAGGATTAATAAAAACAAAAGATTTTAATCATATGGGTTCATACTCTGTCAATAAATGGCTATTTGTAGAGATTTTTAACTTACATTTTAAGGTAGGGTGGAGTGATCAAAAAATATCTAGAAAAAAATTAAGAGAAGCGAGTTCATGTAAAATCGATACTTTAATCTAAAATATGCATTTAACACTTTCAATGTTATTTATTCCAAATAACATTTAATGTGTAATAATCAATCCCACGGCATTTCTTTTTAGAATGCTGGAGACCAAATCTCGGGAGCTTTAAAGAGATGGGCATCTAATAATGCATTTCTTTGGATTAATCAAGAGATATTTCAAGAACTCCGCCGTGCTGGTAAATGTTGGCCTTTTTGTCCCTGATAGATATTAGTGATGCAACGGCAATGTTATAACAGAAGCAGAAACGGAAACAGATGTCAAAAAACGTGCGGAACTTCCGCAGTTGCAGAAGCAGAAGCAGAGGTCCGTTACATCATTAATAGATATCTCCAACAGCGACAGCAAGGTTCGTTTTACCTACCGGCCGCCAGAACCAATCTGAATTCTGTTATACACTAATCTATCACCTTTTTATTGTCACGCGAATTTTGCACCAAACCAAAGACAGTATGACAACCACATTGCCATTGCGGGGAATCAAACCCGGGACTTTTGGGGTGGCAGTCAAAGCACTTACCACTCGGCCACTAAGGTCATCATATGCAGTTGTTGAACACACCACAGATTACAATAAAGGCTAAATGATCCGCATTCAACCTTTATGAAATTCGTAACACTATTTTTGATGGCAGAATACTTCTGTTGGGCTTCAAGTCTTCATATTGGGTTACAAGAGATGACTGAAATTTACTGAAATAATGGTACTTACCAAGCCTTTTTGATTTAGCCATGGCATCTCTGGACTCCTTCCATAGAAGAGCTGTCATCACAGATATGTAAGTGAAACGTTTGAATCCCAGATTATCGTAAGTGTTCCTGTCACTATTGACGTACAGATCTGTAATGGACATTAAAACATTCATTTTTTGTGAATGTATACTTATTGTATACGAATCCTGGATTTTCACCCATGGTGGGTGGTTAATTTAAATTTAATTGTATCTCAATAGAGACAAAGAAGCAAACTGGAAACTGAATGACGGGTCATAAGTCCTGTAAACACCTTGATCATCCATATTCAGTTTCCAGTTTGCTTCTTCGTCTCTATTGAGATACAATTAAATTTGAATTAAAACATTCAACCAGATAATCAAATATGTTTATATAATGGCAAAAGAAAGATGAAAGTACAATAAATGCAATATAAATGAGATCTCTTAGACCAGGGGTCTCCGAAATCTGCCTGCAGGCCAAATCTGCCCCGCCAGTGTCATCAATCCGGCCTGCGACAGCAAACCCCCAGTGTCATCAATAAGGCCCGTGACAGCTAATGGCTTATTGTTGTTGTGATAGGTTAGATAAAAAACACGGAATGATAGTAACTCGCATTTTTTTACTTGCTAGGTAAAGCTTAATGACAAGTACAATACGCAGAAAAATTTACTTACGCATATTAACTAATAAATAATTTAAATGAATCCAACTAACATTATAAACGTATATCAACATTATAACATATACACATTAAAAAAAAAATAAGAAAATTAACGGTTTTGGTCCTTGGAACTTACTGGAGTAATCAGTAAAGTCCTAAGGCTGGAATGTTTGGAGACCCCTGTCTTAGACGAATTTATGGAAAATCTGTGTAAGATAGTGTCGAATGGAAATATAAGAAGTGAATTCAGTGCAAATGAAAGTGTTATGAAAGGAACATTTAGATGGTTTGGACACATTGAAAGAATGAATGAAGAAAGAATGGTAAATTATGGCAGAGGAAGACCGAAGAAAACGTGGCACGATCAAATAAATCAAATATGAAATGTCGACCACGTGAGGAGTCAGAGAAATCAACGTGAATGCATAACACGATGTATGAATATTGAGGAAGTGAAAGAAGTTTGTCAAAAAAGAACTGTGTGACGGTAGATTCTTTCTGCCTATCCCTCCGGAGAGACGGCGTGATTGGTAGTTAGTTAATTGATATAATTGACATAATAAATGCAGAATGTTAATATATTATATATCATAAATACAGTATGTTAAATATAATAAATATCTCTAATTATATAATTGCTATGTACTTCATGATCACCTATAATTATGTTATAATAGATTATTTCTCTTATGGAAATATCAACATGCCAATGACAAGCTAATAATAAGTTTACATGGCATATAGTATTTATGTGTGGATACTCTGTGTATGATAGTGTCGAATGAAAATATAAGAAGTGAATGCGGTGCGAATGATGGTGTTATGAACAAAATAATGAAAGGATCATTAAGATGGTTTGGACACATAGAAAGAAAGAATGGTAAAAAAAATACATGTTAACGATGTAAATGGAACTAGAAACAGAGGAAGACCGAGGAAAACGTGGCACGATCAAATAAATCAAATATTGAATGTCCGCCACGTGAGGAGTCAGAGAAATCGACCTTCGTGCATGACACGATGTATGAATGTTGAGGAAGCGGGAGAAATATGTCAGGAAAGAAAAGTGTGGCAGTCGGAGAGACGGCGTGATGGTTAGTTAGTTAGTTAGTTTTAAGTATTGATGAAAATGTAAGTTTTTTATTAGAAGTTTATTCTATTTCATGAGAAAAACATGATTCACCTAGCCATAATGCATGTAATAGTCCTAGCAAGAGAAAATCTAGTCACTATAATAAAATATGATGAAACCTACGGTAATCTAAATTTTTATCAAAATTTAATTATTATTACACTGTTGAATCGCTCTTTACATCATTACAGTACGAGCCAAATATCAAAAGGGTATATCTATTATAATGATTTTCACAACATGTGACAGGTAGCTAATCTAGTCACGTAAATTCTACACCAGATCAAAGACAGTGTGAGAATCACACAATACTCTTCACGCACAATGTCATGGCTGGGCAATGAATCGGGAACCTTCTTTATGGCAGTCATAGCTGTTGCCACTCTGCCACGGAGGTGTTCAATTGGTTAATATGGAGTTTTGCGTATTTGTTTTAAAAAATAATTAATACTTTTTAAATATCTTAAGACTTCATTAGCCACTGCAAAATAGAAACATCCATGGAATAAACCAAAATTTAAACAGTGTTATTCTTTTATTAATTAAATTATTTTTCCTCTTTTTCTTCCATACTGTATATCTATTTGGTCTATTCTTCTCCAGTGAGGTGGATTCCCAGCTGTCCTTCCATCTTTTAGGAGGTCTTCCACGAGGACGAGTAATATAGGGGAGTCTGGTGGTTTCCATTCTTTACCAGTCCCTCCTTTGCTATCTACTCCATCTTATAATATTCTCAGCTCTCACGTATCATGGTGTTTCTCATGCCATCTCTTAGTGTCTTGCCTGCTATCAACCTTAGTGTCTTAATCTTGCAAGTCCTTATTTGGTCCTTATCGTGTCTGCCCTTGCTTCAACGCCATGTGTTACTATTGGCCTTATCCATGCTTTATAAATTCTCATCTCACTCTTAATGGCCGTGTATTTGTTTTTCCTTATTAATTAAATTTAAAACATTATACGAGTATACCTCCTTCGAAGAAGTTTCCGCTCACAAACTCTTCAACCCCCGTTTCTTCCACACCAACACCCACCAGCTTAATATTATTTTTCTTCAGAATTGGAGCAATCTCAGACACCTGAAGTCAAAAACTAAAACATTTGAATAATAGCAAATAATGAGAAGATTAGGAATAATACAATGTTTTGAAGTAATAAAACTGATTATACCAGTAGGCCATTACGTCAGATGAATGATCTAATAGCCTACTCTACAACTAACAGCTGTTAGTTCAACATAAATATCAGTAGCTCTTTTCTTATATTAGAGTCAGACAATCAATCACATTTTATATATAATCTAAATATTGTTTCATATCATACCTCTTTGGCAAATAAACGGCAGAATGCACAGCCCCAACGACGAAAGAATATTATGACGACAGTATTATTTTTCCACAATTCTTGCATATTCGTAATCTGTAATAGTAAAAAAAGTAATTAAGAAACACTATTTGGTTATTATAAAACATACATTGAGCACAAGGTAGAAAGTGATATCATTTCATTACAGATTTAAGGCATTAAACCATGTTAGGTTTTGGTTGATGACAATTGTCAGGGTAAGGCTGCCCTGCCACACTTTTCTTTCCTGGCATATTTCTCTCGCTTCCTCAACATTCATATATCGTGTCATACACGCACGTCGATTTCTCTGACTCCTCGCATGGCCGACATTCAATATTTGATTTATTTGATCGTGCCATGATTTCCTCGGTCTTCCTCTATTTCTGGTTCCATTTACATCATTAACATATAATTTTATTTTACCATTGTTTCTTCATTCATTCTTTCCATATGTAAAAACCATCTTAATGATCCTTTCATTATTTTGTTCATAACACCATCATTCGCACCGCATTCACTTCTTATATTTTCATTCGACAATCTATCATACACAGAGTATCCACACATTTGTCTAAGAGATCTCATTTCTATTACATGTATCCTTCGTTTGCCAGTTCCATGCTTCGCTTCCATACCTAAGTTAAATATTCAGCGTTTTTAATTCTTGAGGGAAAATGATGTAAAACTCCATATTAAATAATGAATACAAATGAAAACATCCGTTTTCTAGAAGTTTTATTATATTTTATCTGAATGATATGTTTCGCCTAATTAAATGTCATTTGATAATGCCCGAGACAGGTGAAACATGTCATTCACATAAAATGAAATAAAACTTTTAGAAAACTGACATTTTCATTCGTATCAATTATTGATTAAATCCTTGTTGTCTTTTTAACCTTAAAATTTGATTGACTTCGAGGTTCAAAATTTTCAGATTTGTAAAGTGCTCCATTGTAGAAAAAGTTAAGGAAACCCTGCTTCGTAGAGATAAATGACACTAATTAAAATTGGAGCCCACGTAATAATTATTTGCAGTGATGGTTCTTTTCATGTTTTGCTTGTTTATTTTAAATCCAATTGTCGTGTTTTAAGACAATTGGATTAAAAATAATTTGATAGATTTATACAAACCGTATTTGTGTCAATAGAACCGGCTTATGTGACATTAAAGGTGTGTTTTCTTGACAGGCTAAATTCCTTGAGTCATATGCGGTAACTTAAGTAACTTCTGGTTTGTTATCAGATAATCCTTATATGGCTTTTTTAATTATCCCGTCAGATGTATGAATTATACATAATTAAAATGCTGCTTGCTACACACAGATGAGTTTATATTTCCACATTTATTAAGTTAAGAAACGTTTGCTTGGTAGTTGGAATTTTTTAGATAGATTATTGACTGATATTTCAAAACTTATTGCAATCTTCATTACTGAATATGAATGAAAACATCTGTCTTCTAGGAGTTTAATTATATTTTAGATGGAATGACATGTTTCGCCCTTCTAAGGCATTATCAAATTTCATTAATCATTTGATAATGATTAATGAAATTTGAAAAACAAACCATCACGCCGTTTCTCCGCAGGGGTAGGCAGAGAGAATGGACCGCCACACTACTCTATCCTGGCAAACCTCTCTAGCTTCCTCCACATTCATACAACGAGTCATACACGCACGTTGATTCCTCCGACTTCTAACATGACCAACCTTTAAAATTTGATTAATTTGGTCTTGCCATGTTTTCCTCGGTCTGCCTCGACTTCGTACCCCATTTACATCATTAACGTATACTTTCTCCATCCATGCGTTCCATATGTTCGAACCAACGCAGCAATCCTTTCATAATTTTGTTCATAATACCTTCTTCCGCTCTACATTCCTTTCTTATATCAGCATTTGAGATTCTGTCGTATATCGTTCTACCACACATACGTCTTAGGGACCCCATCTCTACCGCATTTATTCTACTCTCATCCTTCTTCTGCCAGTTCCATGCTTCGCTTCCATACATTAGGGTTGGGACCAGAACTCCATTGTGAACGGCCGTTTTCGCTTTCATTGATAAAATGAAATTTGATTCCATATAAAATATAATAAAACTTCTAGAAGACAGATGTTTTCATTCTTTTTTTTTTAATATAGAGTTTTAAATCATTGTTCAAGAAACAATAAGTAAATATGAAATAATAAAAATATATTAAATTAAAATCTACAGTTTATAGAGAAAATATGTATTCAATTATAGAACTTCATTAAAGTTATCATAACATGTTATGTTACATTGTAGATTAATTATAATACAAAATGTATCGATATTTTCCTGCTATTCTCAAATAGATAAATCGTTTCTTTGTGAACTCTTCTTATCATTGAAAGATAAGAAAAGTACAATTTATCTATGTGTCATAATTACATAAACACAATATGAAAGAAGCGGATGTTTCAATAAACATTACAGTATATAGCACGGTTTATGTCTTTCGTTATTATTAAGTAACTAACTAACCATCACTTCATGTAAATTATTTCAATTAAAGAAAGAAAGAATGGACTGCCATACTTTTCCTTCTCTTCCTCAACATTCATACATTGTGTCTTGCAAGCGCGTCGATTTCTCTGACTACTCACGTGGCCGACATTCAATATTTGATTTATTTTATCGTGCCACGTTTTCATCGGTCTTCCTCTATTTCTAGTTCCATTTACATCGGTAACATATATTTTTTTTACCATTCTTTCTTAGTGCATTATTTCCATGTGTCCCATTGGACATATTATAATGCCTTAGCATGGTGAAACATGTCATTCTAATCAAATATAATAAACGTCTTTTTTGTGTTTAGAAATAATGAGTTTACTTGCAAATATAAAACAAATTTATATAAAAGTATTTGGAGAAAAATAAATATTATTCGCTACTGTAAAATGTAAAATATTAATAAAATACTATAATTTTCAGTTTTAAATATAAAAACAAAACAATATTATACACATTTGTCATATATGTTTTATAAAAAATAAATAGTTGAAACACAGACTTGTCAAAAGATAACATGTCAAAAGATAAAATAAAGATATATTTATAATAAGAATGAAAATTTGTGTTTATTAGATTATTTCCAGCTAAATCGAAATCTATTCAAAATAATATGTGAACATGAAACGAACCTTCTCGGAAGCGATGCATTTCAGCGGACTGTTGGCAATTTTTGACAGAACCATCTTGAATTTTCAATTCCAAATTGAAGTTCTTAGATTCTTTGTGGTCCCGAAATTGACAAATAACCGGAGACGAAGGATTAGGAAAGGACCAGCTTCCAAGTGCGGTGAAGATAGAATGATTTCAAATCAACAAGAAACCGCGCAATAGCCACAACCCACAACAATCCGTCATTGCGCTGTGAAAGTCTATGGTTTGTACAGGTATAACAATAGCTGTCAAAGTGAACTAACATGCGTTCATTTAAAAATGTTTCTTGAGTTATCAAACAATTGACATTTATAAAACGATAATCTACCGGAATAACAGAAACAGAAACATTTTTAATATTGTAATTTTTTTTATGCTATATAATTAAACTAACATAATAACCGAAAATAAGGCATTTTTACAAATTTATTATCATTATTATTAGTGAATGCAACGCGAAGGAAAGCGTTAAGAACAAAAAAAAATTAATGTTCATGTACAGATCTAATTATAACAAGCATGCTAACTTTTAAAAGTCTTTGAAAACCTTATATAAATTAATGTAAACACATGTGAGTCTTTCCCATTCCGCCAAGACTGGAGAAGAGACAATATAGGTATAAAAGATCACACGACACAATCAGTTGTTGATTGATCTTTATCAGGTGAACAGTGAAGGGCTGACACATACGAGAATCGAAACTTACATTTCTTTTTTATGTACAAGTACATCGTATGTTTTCTATTTGTTATTATTATAAAAAAAATATATGGTAAATCAAATAAATAACAAAAATAAATGAAAATATTTTTGTTTCATATATCGCACGCTTAATAGAACACTGTCTTAACTCAAAAAAGCAAGTTTTGCTCAACCTGACATGAGTCGGTGTTTTAACAAAAACAGTTGAAAAATACATACGAATGGATAGCGTTAACATTGAGAACGATTATCGTACCTAAGAATGGATAGCGTTAACATCGTGAAAAATAGATAAATAGAACAAGCCTTTGTCTAATGTTAACTCAATTATGACCTAAACCATAATCGGTCAGTTTACTATTAAGCGTGCGATATGATGAATAATATGGAAAAGATAATATAACTTGTAATTGTAATTACAAAAAAACGGGAATGATCATCAAAAATTAAATGCCGGCCAGGTGAGGGGTCTGAGAAATCTATGTGAATGACACGATGTATGAATGTTGAGAACAAAGCTTGTCGATATAATGGACCGTGTTGCCAAACTAAAGTGAAAATGCCGCTAGACAGGGAACAAAGAGGTGCCCATCTCTTTGTAAGAATTTCTCCATGTGTTCCATCTCTTTGTACCCGAGAGGAAAAAGGGAGCATCGGTCGACCCCAAAAAAGATGGGCTGACGACCTAATTCCAGTTGGGGGAAGAATAAAGATGAGAGTCGCACAGTATATATCCAACAGTGGAGAGACGCCAATGAAGAAGAAGATGATTGTTGAGAAAGTGAGAGAAGTATGTCAGAAAATAACGATGTAACGATCTAATATTTTGGCCGACCCCTTTGAGAGACAATGTAGTGTTTAGAAAGTTATTATTAATACTCGTATATTTAATGTCATAATTATTATTTTATTATTTGTAATACCAGTATTACTACTGCTGTTATTATTATCATTTCTATTATGGTTTACATGATATGTTTATTATGATATGTGAAAATATAGAATAGTGAAGAAAGTAAACATCTGGTGTGAATGGAGCATGAAATCTAACTACCCTAAGAAAACGAGGCACAATCAAATAAATCAAATTTAATATATTTTGGTTATATTAGGAATGAGAGAAATCGAAGTGCGTGTATACAAGATAAATGCATGGGGGGTAGGTGAGAAAAGTATTTTATGATGGAACAGTATAGCAGTCTAACTACCTACCTCTTTGTGGAAATGATGTGATGATTAAATCACAATAAAATAATAATTCTCGTAATGAAACAGCTCGTTTTTAATAGGTGAGACGTGAAAGATATGGGTATGCTAGGGTATAACTCTCTCGAACTGAGGGGAGAAGGGTTAACAGTGATACATTTTATCAGGCTGATTATGGGCTCTATCGAGAATTCATATTTTCTGGAACAAATAATTCTGTGACTGGTCTGTGCCTGGGACAACGCCGACATCAATTGTTCTTTACTCTGTTACGCAGAACCAACCTGCCTTTGGTGATGCCAATAGGAAGAGAAATTCGGAAATTGAATTTAATCACCCCGGATATGGACATTTTCAGCATCAGTGAGGCAGTGTTCATAAAAACATATTTTGAAATCTGAAAAGAGTACGTCTCACTGGCGTCGATAAATTTGGGATCCTTCTGAGATATGTCTTTACTTATCATGCAAACATGCTCTGTAAATTTTCACATTCTTATTGTAATTTTTGTGTAACTATTTTGTGTCCAAATGAGCCGCCACAATGTTATTAGTTTGTTAGGCCTCATTTGTGTAAAATAAAAATAAATTGATAAATAAATGAACCGTGGTCAAAAAATCTTAAGTATCTCTAGATTAGATATAAAGCGTTTTGCTTCCCAGACCAGTTTTTCGCGACCTTTCACCTTTCCCTTACGGTGCTAAAATAAAAACGTACGTTCCGGTGTAGGGTAGTCAGTACGCGTTAAAAAATTAGCGATTTTAAATCGGAAAAATAGGAATATTCATAGCTAATCCCCTTATATAATTATAATTTAAGTAACAAATTATAATAATTGAGATTTGATTGCTCAAAACATTAAAAAAATATCTGGCAACGCTCACGGAACGGGCATAGCCCCGCTCTGGTTGCAAGCCTGAAAGTGACTGCCGCCGGTGCGGCGGGACGGCGAGAGTGAGAACATTGAGCTAGAACATATGCAAGAGTGAGATGCGAATATAGTGTCGCGTACTCAGCGCTAAGAATTTTGTTTCCGATGTTCACAAAATACCTCCGATGTACCCGATGAATTCTGATTATTATTAATATTATTTTTTTAATCAATGCGTAAATATATTATATACAATGCGTAAATATATTATATATACCTAAAATCTTAACCTTGTATTTATTATATGTATAGAGATATTGATGGTTATTAGAAGCAACGTGTAGAAGATACCCATCACAGGGAAGGGAGGGTTAAACTATTTTAAATCTAAAGACACTTTTAGTGAGCATAGTATATTAGTAATTCCATAGAGAATTGAACAGTGTTCCATTATTGCAGTGTTGCCAATACCAAAAAAAAACTCAGCAATATACGAGTACCAGGGAAACTTGTCAAAAATTCTTAATTCAGTATGAAAAACATGATATTTATATTAAATTTTAAATGAATTAAAATGAACTTTTGTGATGAAAACTTTATGCTGTCACACGATGTTATATTTTCGGTGATAAGAAAGTAGGAACTTATTTTGAAACAAAGGTAATATTTCAACTAAATGCCTTAAAATTTAAATTTGTTAAAAAATTCGTTTGTATGCTAACAATAAATCACTAAATACGTGTACAATATTTTTCAAATTATACAATATAATAATATGACCCAACGTTTTGAAGATGCCAGAATTTCAATTTTTTAAAGATAATTCATTCTTGAAATATTTGTGTTAGTCAGTGTTAGGCTGCTTGCACACCAGACTTCACATTCTTATTGCTATTGTAACTAACTAATTAACCATAACGCCGTCTCCCCGAAGGGGTATAATTATTTTCTTCTTCCTCTTCTTCACTCTTTTTTCCTCCACTGCTGGGTATTTCTATTTCATTTTTCTCCGTTTTGTCATTTTCACATCCAGGTATATTATATCTAACATAATTATAGTATTATAAAATTTAAATTTGTTATAAAACGCTTTGCTTGATTTGATAATTACTGTAGAAGGTTTGAAAATTTAATAAAATTGCTTCAATACTTATACAAGGTATCCCAGAAGTCGACGTCAAACCGGAAACGGATGATGGCAAGTCATGCTATTTATGAGAAAAGTATTTTAATTTTTAAATTATAGGCATTTAAAAAAAAACGAGAAAATAAACACCCTGTTTCCGGCTTGACGTTGACTTCTGGGACACCCTGTATATGTGAAAAGACGTGAAATATTATCGTAAAAAAATGTTTTACTGTTGGTACAATGATAATCAGTAATAAGTTTTAACTTTTAAAGTAAATTATTTTTTTCACACACGTTAAAATTAACAATTCCAAATGGTCTGTTATACAACAATAATCGGAACAAAATACAAAATTAAATTCAGAATCAGGACAAATTCAAAGAAGTATTTCTCTCTCGCTCTCTTGTTTTCAAAATATTCTCGTACTCTTTCTTAATGACATCCGGGTTGTTGCCTATTAATATTATGATACACTTATTCCGGTTATTTGGTTTTGATTTTTATATTTTATAACCCAGAATGTACTTGCATATACTGGGAAATAAAATGTCCAGATGCGCGTAAAAAGATCAAGAGGCAGACAAAGAAAAACATGGACGGACTGCGTGGAAGAGGGCCGAGAGTAATTAGTAAGATCTGGAGAATGAAGAGAGATCGCCAGGGACAGGAGCCAGCGAAGGACTGCTATGGAGAAGGCCAAGTCCTCCACGGCCTCCTCCACAGAGATGTAGCGCCGAAAAGAAGAATAATGTAGTTGTATAAATGTGAGAATTAAAAAATATTGTTGGCATGCAACCATTGTTTAAGCACAGCTATCATAATAGCAGAACAACTGTAATCGATGCGTGATTATTTATATTTTGCAATAAACATTGTTTAATTGCCGCAATTACGATGGCATTGCGTTTGATTTTGCATCGGTTTGAAATTATTAGTTTGATTTATTTGTCGGATGACGAAGCATCATATTCGGTGTGTGGTCGGCTTATTAATATCTGTGTCGTTCAAAAACGTTTTCTAGTGTCACTGCAATAATTGCCTTTTAACAAATACGCATTTTATAAATATTGGCTTCGCTTTGGAAACAGTTCACACACGACTGTAAATTCGTTTTCAGTACAATAGAAAATTTTGAGTCATATTCCAATAGACAGTTTATTTTTGCTTTTTAATGTTTACGGTAGGTACTACACATTCGTATTATCTTTTCATTTGTATAATATAAACATTATTATCGTATTTTTAACATCCAAACAATATATCAAATATTACTCAATATATAAATTGATAAATGTCACAATGTCACATCGAACGATGGAATAGGTCTGAATTTATTAGAATATTATAATTCACTAACTAACTAACAGAGAGGCGTAGGCAGAGAGGGGTAGGCAGAGAGGATGGACCACCACACTGTTCAATCCTGACATAACTCTCCCGCCTCTTCTACATTCACACATCGTGCATACACGCTCGTCGATTGTTCCTACTTCGAACATGACCGCCCTTCAGTTATTGATTAATTTGGTCATGCCATTTCTTCCTTGGCCTTCCTCGACTTCTTTTTCCATTCACAGTACTTGTATATATGTATCTTTTTAACCATTCTTCCCTCATCCACTCGTTCTATATGTCCAAACCAACACATTCGTCGCCTTACATTTGTTTCTTACTTCACACCATTAGATATTCTATCATATATTGTTTTTCGCACATTCTTCTAATTTCTACGCAATCATCCTACTTTCATCCTTCTTGTGCCAACTTCAAGCTTCACATCCATACATAAGTTGGTCGCCACTAGAACTCCATTGTGCACTACCATCTTTGTTTTAGTCAACATATTTCCAGCTTCAACCCTTCTTTCGATATTATAATTTATAGTCATTAGGTATATAGAATACTTTAATAAATTTAAATAAATTTAGTCAAATAACTATCATAACTAACTAACGATCACGCCGTTTCCCCGGAGGAGTAGGCAGAAAGGATGGACCGCCATACTGTTCTTTCCTGACATACTTCTTTAGATTCCTCCTCATTCATACATCGTAACATGCACGCTCGTCGATTTTTTCGACTTCGAATGTGGCCGCCTTTCAGAATTTGATTAATTTGGTCTTCCACGGCTTCTCTTTCCACTCACACTGTTTGTATACAACATTTTAACGATTCTTCTCTCGATCCTTTTTTAATATTACTTATGATGCAATCATCTGCCTTACGTTTTTTCCTTATATCTTCGTTCGGTATTCTACATATATCGTTTTACCGAACATTCTTCTCAGTGATCTCGATTTTCTACGGCATTTATCCTGCTTTCATCCTTTTCTTGCCAGCTCCAAGTTTCACATCCAAATATAAGGGTTTTCACGAGAACTCCATTATGTACTACCATCTTTGCTTTAGTTGATGTATAATATTTCTATTTGCAGTGTTAACTTTGAGAGCGCCATTAATTTTGTTTCCAGCACCGAACCTTCTTTCGATATCTTTCTCCATTTTTCCATCTCTGGTAAACATGCTTCCCAGATAAATAAATTCGGTTACTTGCTCCATTTACTCACCGTTCGTGGTTATGTCGAGTAGTTTGGCGGTCGATTATCTGCCTATCCCTTCGGGAAAACGGCGGGGTGGTTTGTTGTTCAATATACCGTTGATATAATTAAACGAATTTGTTAAGTATAAATATATAAATTATATTTTATTGTATTATTATAACCGTTCTTTGTAAATATCATCGAATAAGATTTTCAAAGTAGAGAAGCTCAATGTTATTTCTTCTCCGGTCTCAATCTAAAGATTGGTTTGCAGCAAGGCGACGCATATCCTCTTTCACTTCGCTCGGTCCTCGGCAACTCCCTTCAACTCCGCATAAGAGGTGCAGCCTATATCTCGGCAAATCTGGTCGTCCTCTGCCAATCAATCCCTTGACCATTCCCTCCAATACATCATGCAGGAAACATTCTCGCACACCTCTTAGCTAGGTGTTTAAGTGCCTGTTCCCTTCAACTCTTCTGAGAACCTCCTCATTTGTAACGTGGTTATTTACTGAATCAAATTTGTTCGATTTGTTGAGCGGATAGAATTTTAAGTGCCTTACACTTGTGATCCATCGCTGACGGATTTAATATTTTTTAAACCCTACAAACATGATAGCTATCCATCCATCCTCAGTATTGAAATGACTATGATTCATTTTCAAGTTATCGAGTTAGAGTAATATTTATAAAACTCAAGATGCCTCTTAAGGGGTGTCATTACAGAACTAACTAAACAAGAGATCATTTTTATGGGCGGGTACATCAATTTAAAAACTAACTAACTAACTAACTAACTAAATATTAGGTACACCGTCTCTCTGAAGGGCTAGGTAGAAATAGTGGATCGCCGTACTATTATTCGTACTCACATACTCCTCTCGCTTCGTTTATATATCGTGTCATGCACGCACATCGATTTCTCCGACTCCACACCTGGCCGACATTTAATATTTTAATGATGAGATCACGCCACGTTTTCCTCGGTCTTCCTCGATTTCTAGTTCCTTTTACATCGTTTACATATAATATTTTACCATTATTTCTTTATTAATTTTTCCATGTGTCCAAGCCATCTTAATGTTCCTTTCATTATTTTGTTCATAACACTTTCATTCTTACTTACGGAATCGAAGCAATAGCAGACCCTGTCAGAACCAAATATATCTTAAGAGTAGCAGAAATGAGAACATTGCGATCTATTGTGGGAAGAATCCTTAGAGATAGGATATTCAATGAAAAAATTCTCAAATCCTGCAAAATTGAAGACATAGTGAGATGGAGTAGGCAGAGAAGACGATTCTGAAGGGACCACATCGAGAGAATAGATCCAGCAAAAATTCCTAAGATCGTGATGCACGAGACTTCAGAGGGCCGTCGACCACCAAAGAGATGGAGAGAAAGCTGGTCGTCTTCATCACGAAAATAAAGTTGATATCCTGCATAAACAGATCACAAGATCTACAATCAGAAGAAGGAGAAGAAGATGATATTCACTTATTTTTATATTTGCATTCGACCCTATATCATACAGAGATTTACCACACATTCGTTTTAGAGATGTCATTTCTACTGCACTTATTCTACTTTCATCCTTATTTTGCCAGTTCCATATTTCATTTCCATACAGTACAAAAACATCATTGTGCAATGCCATCTTAGCTTTATTGTTAACTTAACGTTTTTCTTCATATTAAATTCCACTTGTTCTTTATGAAATCTTTTCACTTTTATATGATTCTAACATATTTATATAAAACATTTACTTATAATATGTATAAGTAAAATGCCCTTTTCATGGGTGTACGCCGACTGAGAAGTTTCTCTTAAAGATTAAGTTTTAATAAACCTGTTGAAATCTCCTTCATTGTCTTGACTTCAAACTATAGTTTATTCCGAATGGAATTCCACGAAATATATCCTTTGATTGCAGACTTTCTTGGGCGCCGTATAACCCGAAGTTTGTTTGTTGTGTTTTTGGGTAACACCGTGTGGTAACTCCTTCTCGACCGACGTTTCGGAGATCGTTGCAGTCTCCATCTTCAGGGTAAAGGTCATTAAGGTCATTACCCTGAAGATGGAGACTGCAACGATCTCCGAAACGTCGGTCGAGAAGGAGTTACCACACGGTGTTACCCAAAAACACAACAAACATATTGCTGCCAAACGTGAAAATCTACGCAACCCGAAGTTTATTTAAAGATTATTTTCTTGTCGGCCACGGGGTTGATTGTCAGGGGTTATAGTTTGCTTTTACGAGAATGCATTTAGAAACATGGGAATGTTAAAGTTGTTACGTCCCATAATTAATACGATAACCACACAAGCCAGGTACGTACGATTAAGTATTAAAAAAATCACATGTTATGAATAATTTTGATATTAATTTTTACTGCAATTGCATTAGGTACTCGAAAACACCGAAGGGGTAGGCAGAAACAATGGACCCCCACACTGTAAATTCCTGACATACTTCTCTCAATTTCTCAACATTTATCGTATCATGTCAATACATACAAAAATGTTCTCAGAAGCTCTCTTGAACTTAATCACTCGTGAAATTTATGATATAAAAATTATCGTCATCATCATCAAAACATGTTTTAATCAAGGCTGAAGAATAAGAAGAAAATAATCATAAGAGTTTGTTCATAGATGTATTTCTATCGTACATTTATTCTTTTCCTTCATATCTCTGGCTCTACAGTCCAGGGTGGATCTCGACCGCCTACATAAAGTTTCTTCAGGCGACCCTATCCTGAGCTCTCAACTTCCATTCTTCAGGTCTAACTCCCAACAATTGCAGGTCTTTCAGAGCACCGTCAAGCCAAAGAAACCGCAGTCTTCTCTCCGATTTTGGAAATGTCAACTGTGCGGGTGTTGAAAGCTCTTCCATTCCCACCAGATGTCCAGCCCTCCTAAGCCGTTGGAGTTTTATTGATTTAACGACGTCCAGTTGGTTGTATAGTTCGTATAGCTCAGAGTTATGTCGGCGTCCCCATATACAATATTATTTTCGCGGATTGTACCAAAAAATCTCCTTAGGATTTTGCGCACAAATACCCGCAACTTCGTATATTAATTACGTAATATAATGTTTGCGTATCAAAATTGCTTACAAAGGTTCAAATTGAAAAATATCAAAGAAGAAAAAGCCTTTGATTTGCTAATTAATAACCTTCTGGCAATCTTAAGGATTTCAAACACAATTCGTTAGCATCAACGTGAAAACCGATACGCAATGCGTATGTGCGTAAGAACCACAAGAAAACAAGAAATCGCACGTAGATTTTGACCTCGGTAACCCTTTATTTAAAACTTTTGAAACAAATCATTTCGAATCAAAGAAACGAAAAACCTTTTAAATGCCTTAAATGAAAATCAAAAAAACAAATTTGAATACAAATAAAATATAAGTGTAAAATAATGGAAAATCATATTGCGTAGAAAATTGCGTGTCGTAACAAGCAACGTGAAAAAATATTTTTGAATTGCGTTGTAATTTCTCCTTTTGATAAATGAATAAACAAATTGTTAAAAAAAATTCGATTTTCTACGGGTTTCTTTTGAGCACTGGGCGGAAAAATAAAAATCCACCACGACAAACATGTTACGTGATCCAAGATTGGCGTCAAAATGTCGTTTTTCTGAAAACATTTTAATTTTAACTGATTACATTACAAACCGATTACATAATATTTTTTTTTAAATAAAGATAAATAATCAACACAAATCGAACTCTCTTCTATATTCGCCATAACTTTGTGTTACACAATATTTGTTTTTTAATTTTAATTTTTGTAATAAAGTGTGTGTTGTGTAAAATGTTAAAAAAAAGAAACATTGTTAATAAATCGAACTCGACTCGAAAGTGGTTCTCACATGGCGAAAAATTACGTTTGGCTGGAGAGGGTTCCAAAAAAAAATCTGAGGTATCTACACGAGAGAGTATCGTAGCTATCTGTGGTTCTATCCAACGGCATTGCTTTAGAAATGTTGCTCTGCAGCTAGAGATGGTCTTTTGTTTCTGATAGATATCTCCGACAGCACCAGCATAGATTATTTTATCTATCTCTAGTGAAAAGAGCAACCAGTCTACTGAACATGCTCTCAAAAATCGCCATCTTTCATTTTAGTGCAAATACTTTCAGAAAACAAATATCCTTTACTTTAGTTTAGAGGGTATCTTGTCTTCCTAAAGTCGAACCATCTCTCTTGTGTTCTCAATCAGATGCTTTAAACATTAATTAATCTTTTGATAAAAAAACATTGAAATCACTTTATTTGTTCTATATTTGCCATTACTTTGTGTTGCGGATTCGATTTTGAAGAATATTTTGTTTAACTTTGTAAAACAAAACACTTTATTTAAAATTTTAAGTAAAACTAAACATTAAAACAAACGTGTTTCCTTTAATTTGTCAATTTTAATACACAATCAAGGAGGAGTCCATCATTAAATTTCGTTGAATTTATATTATTGTATTTAACCAATGTATTCCAATGTTCTTTATTTCCTAAATTAATTAAATTATTAATCCAAAGATAGTTTTTCAATTGAACGAAATCTGGTGTTGAAATCATGTGTCAAACATTTCAATGGTTAAAACAAACTTCAATTAAAAGTTTCATCGGAGTGGCTTCTGCATTCAAAGTGTTCAAAGAGAGACGTCAATTTTAATCCACGGATGCGATGACTTCAATTTTAATTTCTTCCTCCACTTGCTCCTGTTCCTCTCCTGTCAGATTAGATAGCATCCTGGCAATTACTCTACTTACGGCGCGGGACTCTCGGACTCCGTATAATAAAGTTTCGCGAAAGTAACCAATCTAAATAAAAAATCTCGATCTTAACCCATGAGTAAACAAATAAAATAATTAAATCGTACTTTTTAGTTTTAGCTAAACTATAGAAGTATAAAATCAAATTTAGATTTAAATAACGTTTACTTGTTAGATTTAAATAATATTTACACTCTAAAGTGGCAATGGGCAGATCACGTAGACAGAAGCTCGGACGAAAAATGGATAAGAAGAATGCTGACTTGGAGACCATGAAGTGAAGACCTCTACCATATATGAGAGAGTACGGATTATATATTTGGCTTTATTCAACGGTATTTCTCTTGGATATGCTAGTGTATAACCATTGAATGAGGAGGAAAGGATTTATAGCAACGCACTTTTTCAATCTGACTCGGGCTCTATTGAGAACCCCTATGTTCTGGAGCAAATAGGTATTTTTGTTCATGATGGTTACCTGCAACAGCGCCGATATCAATTGTTTTTTGCTTCATCATGCAAAACCAACCCTGTCTTTAGTGATGCCAGTAGGAAGAGAATCTATTTTAGTTGAATCTAATCGTCACGTATTTGGTCATTTTTGGTGTCAGTGAGGCAGTGTTCATAGAAAATACAAATTTTGGAAAGCTTACGGCCTTATGAAGTCGAGATATTTGGGATCTTATATATTATTTTTTAGTTTTATATTGTTATTTTATTTTTGTTACACCGTTTTGTGTCCAAATGAGTCTCATTTGTGTATAATAGAAATAAATAAATAAATTACATGGTTACCTTCACTACTACTATTTCATCTCGGTTATTATTATCGGTACTTTTCAATCAAATATTAGCGACGTAAACTTGATCAAATATCGACTTAAATATTTGATCAAATATCAAATATTTAAGTAATAAAATATTCTCAAAACTTTGATGTATAAAAGTGGCAATGTAAAATTAAAGTTGGAATCCATTTTGAGATCGCGTATACTCTGAAATATCAATTTCCGAACAATTATCTTAATTGAAATGATTGGTATTAAAAAAAGCGTTTGATGTTTGCAAATTGATACCCGAATTTTAAAGGAATTAATCTTCTCTTCTTCTTCCTCAGCCTTTTCCCGTCCATTCCTGGAAAAAGGCCTACTCCATTTGCTTCCATGTCACTCTGTCTTGTGCAGACTGCATCCAGGTTATTCCGACGTGTCTATTCAGATCATCCTTCCACCGTAGTTGCGGTCGCCCTGCACTTCTCCTTTCCGTCCACGCTCTCCAAGTCAGCAGTCTTCTTGTCCATTTTTCATCTGAGCTTCTGGCTATGTGACCTGCCCATTGCCATTTTAGAGTCGCCACCCGTGGATGATGTCGGCGATCTTTATTTTTTCTCTCACCGTATCGTTTCTGACTCTGTCTCTTAGGCTTATTCCTAACATGGCTCTATCCATGGCTCTTTGGGTCACTCGTAGTTTCTCGGCACTTTGTTTGGACATTGTTACAGTTTCAAGACCATAAGTAACCAACTGGCAGAACGCAGGCTTCATAGACTTTTCGCTTCAGGTTGATCGGTATTTTCCGGTTTTTAAGGATGTAACCCATGTTTCCGAAAGGAATTAATATATATATTATAGATAATCCATTGTTTTGGCCGAAACACTATGTGTACGAAATATAAATTTGCATTAACAACTTTAATAAATGTTTTAATTATGAAATACTGTTATCAAACATCTTCTTCTTCCGGTGCCGCGTCAGATTCCCCCAACGTTGGCGATCACCGTAGCAAAGGCATCTCTGTCCTGCGCCACTTGGAACAGGTTCTGAATTCTTGTCATTTCTATCCAATCTTTTATGTTTCGCAGCCAGGACAATTGCCTTTTACCAACTTCTCGACGTCCCTCTACTTTACCCATTAATATTATTGTCGACCTTCGTGGCAGAGTGGTAAGAGCTTTGACTTCCATACCGAAGGTCTCTTGTTCGATTCCCGGCGATGCGCGATGGTAGTGTGATTGTCACACTATCATTGGTCTGGTGTCGAATTCACGTGACAATAAAATGGCAATAGATTGGCTTACCTATCACATGTCATGAGAATCATCAATATAATAGCTAAAAATAATGTGTATACAGTTATTGGGTTCAAACGACCTGTTGTAGGTTTACAAGAAAAAAAAATATCTGTCGAATGAGGTGGTTATTATACATATCACAATTGATTAATTAACGTTTATGAGATTATCGCGACAGTTGTTTCAGCAACCTATGTTGGCATTATCAGGTGTTACAAAAAATAGTCCAGTTGTTACATCATGCCAACACAATCTTATAAAAAATAATTAATAAATTGAGGTAGTATAATAACAGCCAGGTTATTTTTAACACCTGATGATGCCAACAAAGGTTGGCGAAACAGCTGTCGCGATGTACATATAAAAAATAATAAATGAATTGTAATACAAAATTAAAACATTTAATTAGGAATAATAATTAAATAGAACGATGTTTTTATTAACTACTTCCACATACTATCTTTATTTCGACAGCGACCGGTTTACCCAGGCTAGCTGGCATCGACAGACAAGTATGTCTTAATATACTTGCGTCGATAAATATCATTTTATTTGGTTATTATTTAAAATGAATTTCCGCCAAGAATTTCAGTAAAATCATTAGATTTAATTAGGAATAAATACGAGTAACTGGAAATCAATTTTTCCTCACGCGTTCGTATAGAAAAAAACTAAAGTATTATACAATTTGCTTATCGCCGTTCGTTGTGTTTTCTCCCGCTTTCACACAATTCCAAGTTGTAGAATAATATTTTGAAAGTGTAAAATGATCGGCTGAAATCTAAGAATAACTCAGCAGCTGACGTACCCGAGACATCCAACACATTGTAGGAAACTCAGTAGAGAATTTCCTCCGACAGCAACAAGATTCAATTTGATTGTAGAGAAAGTCATAATATTATTAAAAACACTGTGGTTACTGATATTTACAATAAATTCAAGTTTATTTTCAGTTTACTTCAACAAATAAACAACTGTGAAACAGTAAGCGTCAATAAAACCATGTATTGTTAATAAACATTTAATCATTTCAATTTAAAACACATTTTGACATTTAATCGCAAACAACTATTATTCTTATTTTATAATGTGAATTTAATTTTAATTGGATCATCGTTTATTAAATTATTTCACAAATAGACTTAATGTAAAAAGCTTTGAGCTTATAAGACGTCACATATTGAAATAGGTTAGGTAAAGTTCGAATTGAATTGGCGTTCTTCGTTTTCGGCTGGCGGCCCGAGCGGGAAACTTGATAATAAGTTTTCAAATGCGGACTATCGACGATTGCAGTTCGTTAATTAAACTTGATAATTAAAATGTCATTTTTTTATTTGAATCCAAAGGCTAGGTGGACAATGAAAACCATAAAGTTTACTTTTCAATTCAAAAATTCTAGGGCCTCAGATGAAAAATAAATTGAATTGAATCTGTTTTGTTTAATAATCGAGTATTGATTTGATTTAATTTGTACAGGATACCCAATTAAGAAAGCTGGCTCACCAGTTCTGGATATCATACCCACCTCCTGGACCAGGTAAATCTATTTATTCAAATTATTTTTTGCGTATAAAAGTAAAATGTTTCTTAATTAGTATCTAACTAACTAGCTAACCCAGACAGGATGGACTGCCGCACAGCTCTGTCCCGACATACATCTCTAGATTCCTTTACATTAATACATCGTAATATGCAGGCTCGTCGATTTTAACGACTTCGAATAAAGCCGCCTTTTAGTGTTTAATTAATTTGGCCATGCCATTTTTTTGGTCTTCTCTTTCCACTCACACTGCTTGTATTAAATATTTTAACAATTATTTTTTCGTCCATTCGTTCCGTATATCAAAACCACCTCAAGTATATATATTTTTAATTTTACTTATGATGCAATCATCTGCCTTACATTTCTTCTTTATTTCGTCGTTCGGCATTCTTTTATATATCATTTTCCTACTCATTTCTACGGCATTTATCCTACTTTCATCCATTTTTGCCACCTCAAAGCTTCACTTCCATATTTAAGCGTTGGCACTAGAACTCCATTATGTACTGATATATTTGCTTTAGCATCCAAAACATCTCTTGACGCTAAGCATCTCTTAATGATAAAGCTAAGATGGCAGTGCATAATGGTGTTCTTGTGCCGACCCTTATGTATGGAAGTGACGCATGGACTGGCAAAAGAAGGATGAAAGTAGAATAAATGCAGTAGAAGTAAGATCTCTATGGCGAATGTGTGGTAAATCTGTACGAGTATATGATAGAGTGTCAAATGCAAGTATAAGAAGTGAATGCGGTGCGAATGAAAGTGTTATGACCAAAATAATGAAAGGGTCGTTAAGATGGTTTGGACACATGGAAAGATTGTATGAAAACAGAACGGTGAAGACAGTACTCGTATATGTAAATGACGTGAACGGAGCTAGAAATAGAGGAAGCCAGAGGAAAACGTGGCACGATCAAATCAATCCAATATTTGATGTCGGTCACATGGGGAGTCGGAAAAATCGACTTGCGTGCATGACAAGATGTATGAATGTAGAGGAAGCGAGAGAAGCATGTCAGAACAGAACAGTGTGGCAGTCCATTATGTCTGCCTACCCCTCCGGGGAGACGGCTTTTTGGTTAGTTTCTTCGTTAGTTAGTAGTAGTAAAAATATTACTAATACATAGATACAAATAAGACACACACATGCTGATTAACAGAACAGGGGCGCCCCCAATATTTTTATCTGCAAATGATAAAAAAAAATCACGGAAAGTGAGTTAATTAACATTTGTCAACCAAAATGTTCGTGCATTTGAGGCGTATAGAAACAAAAACGGCAATGTCAGCATCATCAAATTGTTGGTGAACAATGGAAAATGTTTTAATTTAAACCTGTTTAAGGTTATACGATGCAACAATATTAAAACATAATTTTTTAAATATTAAAACATAGCGTGCAGCTATAATTTGAGTAAATTGTATTTATACCTGTGGTTTATTTTCCAAGATATCTGCTATTTTATAATAGACATTGCCGTTTTTGTTATAAATTTTCTGACACTGCCGGTTTTGTTTTGAATGCAGCATGACATTGCCATGTTTGTTATCAACACCTTTTCAAACAAACGATATTTGTATGGGATGCCATCTTGAAAAATGCAATTTCTCGCATTCTGATTGGTTCATTTAGTAACTGCAGCTTTTGTTCTGAAATTTTGTTGACACTACCAGGTTTGTTTAAAATCTGATTTAAAAAAATCGAAAATGTGTGTTTTAATGGCGGATTTGTTTCAAACCAAATGTACACTCAGATTATAATAAAATTTCTCTATGAAACTGAATATTTAACTCATTTTCGCATTTTGATTGACATTGCCATCTTTGTTTCTATACGCCTCATTTCATCAATCATGATTATCATTGTTCTTCTTCTTCTTCAGCTTATCGCCGTCCACTCTTGGACGAAAGCCTCCTCCATGTCATCCCTCCACCTCATTTGTGGTCTTTCGTCTGCAGCTCTAACGACATGCCCTGCCCATTTCCATTTTAAAGTCGTACCCGGTGGATCAAGTCTGTGACTCTTGTTTTATCCCTCACCGTTTCGTTACTGACTCTATCTCTAAGGGACGGGCCTAGCATGGCTCTCTCCATCGATCACTCCATTATCATTATTAGTGATTGATTATTATGATGCAAAGTGATTGATTATTATAAATGACGTCATTTAGGATGCAAGCCAAGCTCGGCGACCGAGGAAGATGACGCTCCGCTCACAGAAGAAGAAATTGAGCAGCAGAAAATGGAACATGAAGCACAACTTAAAAAGGTAAATAAAGAGAGAAAAATCCTTTGTAGTACATATCTAGTTTAATTCCATCTAGGCAGCTTTTGGCAGCTCGCCGCCATCTTCTGGTATGAGCATCTTCTGAATCAGCTAGCTTCCAAGCCATAAACCTAAGTAGAATTAAATTTACTATAAACTTTGTTCTATATACGCCTACACATTGTATTGTGGATTCATATTTGAATAGATATAACTACGCTACACTTAGTATTAAAAAAATTTCATTGATAAAGGTTATGTCATTACCAAAACATGTCTGTGATAATTGAAATAAAGTGTTGTAATATTGTATTTATATTTATTTTAATATGTACTGAAAAAAATAAATTTGATTATTTATTAATTTTTATTATTGACAAAGAACTTTTACCAGTAAATTTCAAATAATTTTAAAATGGTATTTTGAATAATTGCTTTAAAAATAACCTTTACATTTAATAAAAATATGTCTTGAATTTAAACACTGTTAAATAACACGTCAATATGAATCTTGAGTGACGTTTGAAATAACGGTGTTTTTTTCTATTTAAATAAAATGACTTGAATAATTTTCAGAACATAGTTAATACGAACGAAAACGTGTGTTTTCTTAAATTTTCTTTTCTTTTATGGGAATGACATGTGGCATATTTCGCCATGCTAAGGCATTACTAAAAGTCAAAATTTGACAATGCCTTAACAATGCGAAATGCGTCGTTCCCATAAAATATTTTTTCTACGTTTTCGTTCTTTATAATGATTAAATATGGAGTTTTACAACATTATTTAAGAAATAATAAACATTTTTCAGAGTACTCGCGTAGTAATAACTAACGATAGTAATGACTAACAAAATCGGGGTAATTTAATTTTGAATATTTTAATTTGATTCATAAAAAATCTGAATTGTAGAATTCCACATTCAATAAAATATTTGTATTGTTGTTATTTTATTTATTATTACTTGCAAAATTATGTAAATCGCGTTATATATTTTTTATATTATGTAATTAATATTGTATATTGTAAAACAGTGATATGTTTCATCTTGTTTGGGCATAATTTATTATGTCTTTCACAATATTTAATATACCGTATAATTGAATTTAAAGAAAAGTTTTTTAATTGTGAATATAAAGAATATATAACATTATAAGTAAGAATCATAAGATATCTAGAGTTTTTCAGACAGATTAGTTTTTCATGATACCATTACTATATTAAATTAATAATATACTTAATTTTTTTTTACGAATTAACACAATTTTTTCCAATATATAGTATAATGTTTTTTCAGTGTGTTTCGAGACCTTCACCATTACGTAAAAAACCGTTTTAAATCATCAAAAATTGTACCCGTAGAATTCGTCAGCCTTAAAGTTTGTTATGCAAATTATTTTTCATGGATATGAGATTCCGTTTTATTGATATCTAACAGATAAAGTTAAATAGTAGATAAATTTCATGGGATTCAAACATAATATAAAAATATATTTTTCATCAAAATAGCTATTGATATTCGAGTGCATGTAAAGCAAAACTTCCATTGGATATACTATTTTTACAAATATTGTACTGTATTTACGAGTTCCACCACAAAATACAATGCCTTCGATACTGGCCGCCTTTGCAAGGAACCCATATAAAAGACCAGACGTTTCCTACCGCATATAACGCAATCATTCAATACAAATGCAGTGAACAAGTATCGAATGTGATTTCTTTTAAAATTCAATTTCTTGCGCTGTGTTTTTACAGGAAAAAGTTCGCTTGGCTCAAGAAAATTTACAAGACCAGGAGCTGGATAGGGAGCTGCTGTACCAGCGCCAGATTGAAAAGGAGCAAGAAGACTTTGAAAGAGAGGTAACTGTAAACAGTTATTCGATATTAAAACTGTATTGTTGAAATCAAGTGATATGTTTCATCTTGTTTTTGAAATCAAGTGATATGTTTCATCTGTTCTCAAAGTTAGCTGTTGATTGTGAGCCCCTTAGATCCATACGAGTCAACACGGGTCATTTGTGATTATATGTTTTCTTTGAAAACAATATTTCTACAGCATTTTCAATAGAATGAGTTGGAGTTGTATTGGCTTCGATGGGCAGGTTAACTTGAAAACTTTAACAATTAACGTGTTCAGTTGTTTTGCGTCTATTATTTAAAGCACATGTTGGCTCAACGTGATAACGTTAGCGTTTGTAGACCTAAATAAAAATTATAAAGATCCAAGATGGCTTTGCTAAAAGGTCAATGTATCGGTGTGACATTTTTATTTATTTAATATTTAACAAAAGGTGTTGTTTTGTGTATCCAAGCACATGTCGGATCAACGTGATGAAAATCAGATTACGTGTTTTTTTTATTGACTTTTCCTTTCAATTTATATAAGCTTGAAAAAATTCTACCAACAAAACGCTTACCTATGTATTTTAAATGTACAATACAGTAAAACTTCGATATAATAGACTAATTGGGGGAGGGGGTATCCGTTCAAGCCGAGAGTCCGTTATATAAAAATAGGTTTAAAATAAACCAAATAAACAATACAAAACACAAACAAAATCATATTTATTGTTTTCGGACACTTGTCGTGAAGTGACTTTGCTGTTTGATATCGACGCGCTTGCTTTCGGTAATCTTACTTTAAAAATCGAATCAAGTTTGGTTTGCACTTTTGAAGTTTGCTGTTTTTCTTATAATCAACTCTTTAAAATGACGAAAATGCGTATAATATAGTTGAACTTCGTTATCTGACGAAGAGTCAATAAATGTTATTAGACCGTCGAGATGTGATCTTACCACTGATAACTTAATTTTTTTCAGTGTTGTTTCTTGTTCTTCGCTATCTTCACTTCCATCCTCGGCTATGTTTTAAATTCTAGTGCTAGACGTATGACGTGATTATCATCATCATCATTTGACCGGATATTTTTTCCGTTATATCAGAAGTTTGTTAAATAGAGATTCATTATATCGAGGTTTTACTGCACTTAAATTTATTTCAGTAATCGTATTTTAATTATTTCAATAAATTCAAATGGGTTCATAATAATGATTCAATGTATGTTTGACATTCTTAGAATTTCATACCCCATACACGTATAATATACGAATATTAGAATCACATACACAAGGGTACATTCTCCATAACCACGTCTGTCGCCAATGTTACTGAAAGGTTTCTATTCGATTTGTCGATATACATACTATTTGTATAGAACATTAAGAATAGATTCCGAAAACTTTATAAAATATATTTACATGTCATGTTTTTCTTAAAATTTAAAAATAAATAGATAACGAGTAATAAATACGAATGAAAACGCCTGTTTTCTAGAAGTTTTATTATATTTTATGGGAACGACAAGTAACGTTTTCATTCGAATTAATTATTTAATATGGAGTTTTATTTGATTGTTCAAGAAACAATAAATAGAATACAATTAATTTCTACATAATTAATAGTGTTAAAAAAACGTAATATTCAATGTTAAAGATGTATGTATACGATATTATTGGAATCTAATAAATGTTTTAATAATCAGAATAAATGAAAACGTATGTTTTATTATATTTTATGGGAATGGCATGTTTCGCCTAAGTATGATTTAAAGATTTAAAGCACTGTCATGTGAACTAAATTATAAAAAAAACTTTAACTATTCGATTCAATCATATGGATTTATTAAATATGGAGTTTTACATCATTATTCAAGAAACAAAAATATTTAAAAAAAAATATATTAAAAAAAAAATTTCACTGAATTAACCTTAATTTTTGATGAAATGATGTTTTTTACATATGAATTAACATATAAAGAAGAAAAACTTCAAAGATCAAAAAAGGAAAATCTTATAATAATTTTAATTTTAGTTTTTAATTGTTTATCAAATATTTAAATTTCCGTTTTATATCAGTTTTTTTTAATGCCTTCTTTCTCAGCCATCTCTCCACTGCTGGATATAGACCTCCTCCATTTTCTTCTACTCCACTCTATCTTGGGCTTTTCTTTGCCACATTCTACCCGCGACAGGGATGATGTCGTCGGCCCATCTTTTTGGGGGTCGGCCCACTCCTCTTTTTCTATCCCATGGTCTCCATTTGAGGACTCTGGGTGCCCATCGCTCCGTTCCCTGTCTGGCGACATGACCTGCCCACTGCCATTTCTGCTTAGCGACAAGGTCCACAATATTTCTTCAGTTCTTATTTTGTATTTTAGACATACACGCCTGACATTTGTCTTTCCATGGACCTTTGCGCACATTTTAGTTTATGTACCGTATTGGCAGTTAGCGTAATGGTTTCCAGACCATAGGTGATCACGGGGAGATCATTTAAATGCCTTAGTGAAATGAACGTTGATTTTAAAATCATGCCAAAGGATGGATTGTATAGATTAATCTAAAAAATTAATTAGTACAATCAAATCTACATAGATGGCTGACTGGAACTGCCACGTGAAAATAAGTATGGATTTGGAGTATATATACAACTTCCAAAAATGTATCATACATGATCATAACAATGGTGGAATGGGGAATGTTGTAATTACATAAAGCGTGCGCTTAACCCAACCAATGACAGGTCATAAGTCCTGTAAACACCTTGATCATCCATAGTCAGTTTCCAGTTTGTTTCTTCGTCTCTATTGAGATATAATTAAAAATCCAAATGATATAGTTCATAAGATGTAAAATAGCAATTTTATTTATCATTATCATAGGCACAGCGCCATTTAAAATGTGCTACGGCACGTTTTGTATTAACGGTTCTCATTCGTACAAGAGAGCGAAAATTAAAAATATTCTCAATCAAAATATCGTTTCTACGAGGCGTACATTCATATTTTAGCGCAGCACACTGCAAGTAACGATACTGCATCCATTCAAATAGTCATTTTGCACCGTAAATAATACAGAAAATGCAAGACTCTCGATACTGCTGACATTTCAATTTGTGAGACCGATGATTATCGCATACAGAATGCACGAATTTTCTCTTTGTCGTTGCACTGAAATTATTATAGCACGTAGGTACATTACATTAGCGTTACCCTGCTGGTCTAGTGTCCAATTTTCTGGAATTTCAAAGATACAGTTTTTCTTTTTAGATAAACTTAAGGGGTTAACACTGTGGAATTCCATAATGACGAATTTTTATAAACTCGTTTATTTCGTTCTCCCGATGATGAAGGTGTAAGCCTTCGAAACATGTCGAGAAAAATAAACTCAAAATGGAAAAAACAGTGTTTTAATTCATAAAAATTCGTCATACAGTTTTTCATAACCCATTTCTTAACTAACTAACTAACCATCACGCCGTCTCCCCGAAGGGGTAGGCAGAAATAATGAACCACCACACTGTTTGGTCCTGACATACTTCTCTCGTTTCCTCTACATTCATACATCTTGTCATGCACGCACGTCGATTTCTCCGATTCCTCACGTGACCGACATTTAATATTTGATTGTGCCACGTTTTCCTCGGTCTTCCTCTTTTTTAGCTCCATTCACGTCGTTTATATAGACCTTCTTCACCATTCTGTCTTCACTCATTCTTTCCATGTGTCCAAACCATCTTAACGACCCTTTCATTATTTTGGTCATGAAACTTTCATTCGTCTTAGAAATCTCATTTCTACTGCATTTATTCTATTTTCATCCTTTTTTTGCCAGTTCCATGCTTCAAATCCATACATAAGGGTCGGCACAAGAACACCATTATGCACTGCCATCTTAGCTTTTTTGGATAGGCTATTGTTTGCGATGACAACTTTAAGTGCACCATTTACTCTGTTGCCTGCCCCAACCCTTCTTTCAATATCATTTTCCACTCTCCCATCCTTTGTAAACATATTTCCTAAATAAACAAATTCATCCACTTGTTCCAGATTTTCACCGTTTACATTAATGTTGCAGACTGTCTTGTTTCCTTCTTTTTCGAAAATCATTACCTTGGGCATTTTCACATTCATCAACAAATCGTATCGCTTGCATACCTCATACATAAAACAAACAGCTCACTGACACACCGTTCATTTTTGCACCTGCTTCCAACCCTTTCAGCTCTTTCACACCCTTTTCTTTAAATTGATTAAAAGTTATATCGAGAACTCAGTCATGTTGGATGGTGTGGGTCATTTTATTCCCGACAGATCTAATAATGTCAGTAGGAAGATCAATCAGTCTTCTGAACATGATCACCTTGAAGATTGACGTCTTTCGTCTTCCTTTCGGAAATTGCAATGGCCCTCTTTATTTATTTATTTATTTATATTTCTGCATAAATGTGACATAACAAACGAAAAACATTTAGGCGACTCAATTGAACACAAAACGGCGAACAAAAATACAAAATTGATATGAAAGATAAGAAATAACATACGAGTATCCCATAAGGACCTCAAATATGACGATATCAGTGAGGCAGTACTCTTTCCAGAATTTGTAATATATTGTATTATTCATTTCATTTTATTTCATTTTATTTATTTTAAACATATCTAAAACTTTACAGAACTTTTTTCCCAATACACTAAAGATACAAGTTAGAGATTCACAATAATAAGTAATACATAATAGATTAATAAAAAGAGCGAGAAACATAAGATGCATGACAAATTAATAAAATAAATATACCATACAATTATAATAAAGATAGTACTTCCCTCAGATGAGCCAAACTATCACAAAATATGTCAAACTCCGAGGTGATACAATTAAGCAAAGATATTGCTTTATCTACCGGCATAACCATTGGCAGGTTGGTTCTGCATTTAATGACAAAACCAAGCATTTTGAGGGAGCTATTATATAGTGAAGACTGCCTCACCGACTAGAACACTGCCTCACCGACTAGATTCTCCTCCTACTGGCATCACCAAGGCAGGGTCGGTTCTGCACGGAGCAAAGAACAATTGTTTGTCGGCCCTGTCGCGGGTAACTATTAGCAACAAAAATACCTATTTGTTCCAGGACAACCTTCTGTTCTCAATAGATCCCCGAATCAGCTTGAAAAAATGCTTCTCTAACTTCAGTCTATGCTTATCTAGTAAGTAAGTTATAAAGAGTTTTGTACCGGATTTCAGGTGGGAATGCACTCTTCATGGTCAGGACCGCAACTTCACGGACGAGGCTGGTCCTCAAGCGGGTCGCTGGGCGCCACCAGGAGAGGCAGCCAGGCCGAGAACCACGAGGTACTTACCTTCCTCTACATTGGTACAACTCTGTTTAATCAAACGAGAAAGATATATGTGTCTTCATCAACACTAAATAAATTTAACCAAAACGTTTAAGTCAAATTATATATTAATTGTCAATTTTATATTATTTGTTTTAGATTTGTTTTGTGGGTGTTGGACGATCGAAGTGTGCGCGGGAGATGCCTATTGGTGGCGATGAGGTTCGCAACCCATCACACCGCGTCTCCCGCGGGGCGAAAAGAGAAGGATGGAGTGTCGCATCAGTAAACCTACCCTGCCTACCCTTTCGGGAAGACGGCGTGATGGTTAGTTAGTTAGTTAGTTAGTTAAAGTCAAAGGTGATGGTTTTTGAAAGGGAAGAGCAAATGACATTTTGTAACATAAGTGTAAACGAAGAGAATTTGGAGCAGGTGGGTGAATTTGTGTATTTTTGTAGCATGTTCACAGCGGATGGCCAAACGGGTAGTGACGTCGAAAGAAGGGCTAGTTCGGGTAATAAAGTGAATGGAGCTTAAAAATAGTTATTGGAAACAAGAAAGCGAAAATGGCCGTTCACAAGAGAAAAATATTCAGAGAAGGGTCAGTGCTTGAAATACAATAAATGGAGCATTCAAAGTCATTAGATGAGGTCTCTTAGACGTATGTGAAGTAGAACGATATACGACAGAATCTCAAATGCTGGTATAAGAAAGAAATGTAGAGCGGAAGAAAGTACTATGAACAAAATTATGAAAGGATCGCTGCGTTGGTTCGGACATATGGAGCGCATGGATGGAGAAAGAATGGTTAAGAAAGTATACGTTAACGATGTAAATGGAGTACGGAGTCGAGGTAGACCGAGGAAAACATGGCATGACCAAATTAATCAAATTTTAAAGGTTGGTCATGATAGAAGTCGGAAGAATCGACGTGCGTGTATGACTCGCTGTACGAATGTGAAGGAAGCTAGAGAGGTGTGCTAGGATAGAGTAGTGTGGCGGTCCATTCTCTCTGCCTACCCCTACGAGGAAACGGCGTGATGGTTTGTTGTTGTTGTTGTTGTTTATTATATTTTATGGGATTGACGTATGTTACCAAGCTTCAACATTATTAAATATTTGTTATTATATTATAATAAGACTTCTAAAACATAAACGTTTTCATCAAATAATAAATATTTTGAGTTAAACGTCATGTCGGCCACGTGAAGAGTCGGAAAAAGCGACATGCTTGCATGACACGATTTTTGAATGTTGAGGAAGCGAAATAAATATGTCAGAAAGAACAGAAAGGAGGTCCATTCATTCTGCCTACCCCTCCAGAGACACGGCGTAATGGTTAGTAAGTGGTTCTATTAACATGGGTATTTTCTAATACATAATAAAAATGCTAATTTATCATCACTCCGTCTCTTCGAAGGGGTAGGCAGTGAGAATGGACCGCCACACTGTTCTTTCCTGGCATACTTCTCTTGATTCCTCAACATTCATATATCGTACCTTGCACACCCGTTGATTTTTTCAAATCCTCACTTTGCCGACATTCAAAATTTGATTTATTTGATTGTACCACGATTTTCTCGGTCTCTTTCTATTTCTAGTTCCGTTTACATCGTTAACATATGCGTTTTTTTACCATTCTTTCTTCATTCATTCTTTCTCTGTGTTCAAACACTTTCATTCACACTATATTCACTTCTTAAATTTTCATTCGACGCTCTATCATACTCAGAATTTCCACACATTCGTCTCAGAGATCTCATTTCTAATGCATTTTCATCACGTTTTTTTAATAGCGATTTTAGTTATACTAAATGCATAGTTGAAATTTTATTAGCTATATGAGTGAATATTTTTTTAGTGAATGTAATTTAAAAATAAATGTCATATATTTTTATTGTATACTTATACATATGTATAAAACTTATGTGAGTATGTAAATATGGCATATAAAGCTGCCGGGGATTTGTAACCGCCGACCCAAATCATGAATGGACACTTTAAACACCAACTCAAAGAAAAAAAATTGTCCCACGGGATGGTAGCATTAACTAATTGTGTGAGAAGATCATGTCACATGAAGTCGCTGGCCGAATACGAGGGGAGGAGTAGTCAATCGCCCAAATTAGGGAACGTGGTATGATGGGTTGCGAACCTCATTACCACCAATAGGCATCTCCCGCGCACACTCAATAAATGTAAAACAAATAATATTAAAAACAATTTTATAAAATAAAATAATAAAATAATAATAATATAAAACACAATAATGACATTCGTGGCAGAGTGGTAAGAGCTCTGATTTCCATACCGAAGGTTTAGGGTTCGATTCCCGGCGATGGCAGTGTGATTGTCACACTGTATTTGGTCTGGTGTAGAATTCTCGTGACAATAAAATGGCGATAGATTAGCTACCTATCACATGTCACGAGAATCAGGTTAAAAAAAACAAATTGTATACAGTAATTGGGTTCAAGCGACCTGTTGTATACGTAAAAAAAAATAATAATAATAATAAAAATAATAATGTTCTTTTAGATGGTGCACATGTTTTCATCTGGACGATCCGGATTTTTGTGTTAATTTAATTCATATTTCACGTATCCACTGTTCTTTTTAATAACTGTAATTAGGCTCATAAAAAAATCCAACTCATCTAGCAAGAACTTCAAAATGTTATAAAACTTTGAATTTAATTTTATATAATTTATTACAATACATATCCACCTTTTTTTTAAATTAACTGGAATTAGGCACTTAAAACAATCCAACACTAAAAAGAACTTATTATTGAAGAAACTATTTAAATTATCATTGGAACAAACGGAAAAAAATGTTTATCAACAACACCTGTCAAGATTCTTTATAAAAACGAAATAACTTATATAATTTTAATATCAAAGCAGTACAAACATATTACGCGTCAGAATTAACTACTCGTATTATAAAGTGTGCAACAATCAAATTGACCAAAATAATTCACTCATACACGAAATATCTCAATTTACGGGAGCACCACATGAACCAAACCAAAATTTCAAAATCAGAACTTACTGTTGCTTAAATTATGTATTAGAAAGTAAAAACAATAATAATAATAAGAGCATGAAGAGAAATATAAACGGGGACCCAGTTAGTCAGCCGAATAGAGAAGGAAGATAAGCTATCCGCTCAGCCACTTAATTGTTGAAGCCATTGGCAAATTTTCTAATATAATATTATATTATATAGGCAACGGTGGAAATTTTGAATTTTCTTACATAGACTATGGACGATTCTTTGGGGGTACTACAATCCTGCAAAATCCCAACCAGTAGTCAATGTCTAATGATGTGCCTTCCCTTGTAAGATAAACTTTTCATTTGTTTATTGTTTCTTGAACAATTATGTAAAACTCCATGTTTAATAATTAATATATGACATGACATGTTTTGCCTTTCTAACCTTTATACCGATAATACCTTAGAAGGGCGAGACATGTCATTCCATATAAAACTCCTAGAAGACAGACGTTATCATTTATGTTAATTATTTAATAAACCTTTCAACTAAGTCAATCTGAATATCAGAAATCTGAAGAGTGAGTGAGTAGTTTTCTGAGGGGAAAATACGTAAAAGCATCTCAATTAGTGTGAGACGCTTAGACGGGATCCACAAAAGTGTTAACCAGAACGATGAAGACATTCATTAATATAATACGAATGAAAACGTCTGTTTTCTAACTAACTAACTAACTAACCATCACGCCGTCTCCTCGAGAGGGTAGGCAGAAAGAATGGACTGCCACACTTTACAGTTTAATCGATGCGGCACTCCATCCTTCTCTTTTCGCCCCCGCGAGAGACGCGGCGTGATGGGTTGCGAACCTCATCGCCACCAATAGACATCTCCCGCGCACACTTTGATCGTCCAACGTCTACAAAATAAATCTAAAACAAATTATATAAAATACAATCATATAAAATAAAATAACAAATAAAAATAATTTAGCACATAATGTTCTTTTAGATGGTGCATTTGTCGTCAGCTGGACGATCCGGACATTTGTGTATATTGAATTTTTTATTCCACGTTATCCACTGTTTTTTTTCTAGAAGTTTTATTATAATTTATAGGAATGACACGTTTTGCCTTTCTTGAGCATCATAAAATATGACAAAATAACATTTAATATTGCCATAAAAATGCGAAACAAGTCATTATCATTAATTATAAATTAAACTTCTATAAAACACAAGATTTCATTGGAGTTATACATATGTTTATCGTTCGGTTTCGTTGCTGACTTAATATGTCCCAAAATTGTAAATATGTTACCTGCTTGCCACAAGTATCGATAAATTTTTTTATCTTCAAAATCGGCACACTAGAGAATATTAGAAGATACAGGTTATGCTCTATTTCTACTGCTTTTGTTCTACTTTCATCCTTATTTTGCCAATATCATACTTTACATAAAGGATATTTCAGAAACTCTGAGAATTACGTTTAAAAATTGAGCTACACCAAAATCCGGTATGCGGTATTATCGCGTTCGACGAGTAATGGTTGTGTACAGCTGCACTCGACATCGTTTATTGGTAGATACACAGCACCGCGTACCGTGGAGACGAGGGGGTGCGGTGCGTTGTATTCCAGACAGTTTATCCGCCGTTGGATCACGGCGGGCTTTGATTCAGAGACAGACAGGTCAAAGTGTCCAATGTGATTCTAATGTATAATTTATTTGGGTTTCAAAGTTGAAGGAGCAACGAGATTATCGCAACACTTAGGTCGTAAATCTTCGCCGGGATAAATAAATATGCAAGGCGATGAATAAAATAATAACTCATACAAACAACAAGCAATATATATCATTGAGTTACGAAAAATCTACTTTATAACCCTACGAAATAAATAAATAAAAAATACAAATAATAATTTCTATATATATTTTGTCCTATATTTCCCTCTATCTAACAAACCAACTAACCATCACGCCGTCTCCCCGAAAATGTTAGGCAGAAAGAATGACCCTTCACACTATTCTTTTCTGACATAATTATCTCGCTTCCTCAATCATCGTGTCATGCACGCACGTCGATTTCTCCGACTCCTCACGTTACCGTCATTCAATATATGATTTATTTTATCGTGTCACGTCTTCCATTTCTAGTTATGTAACCATTCTTTCTTCATTCATTATTTCCATGTGTCCAAACTATCTTTTGATCCTTTCATAATTTTGTTCGTAACACTTTCATTCGCAATGCATTTACTTCTCTTATATTCGTTCGACACTCTATCACACACAGGTTTTCCGTACATTCTTCTAAGATCTCATTTTTACTGCATTTATTCTACTTTTATCCTTCTTATGCCAGCTCCATGCTTCACTTCCATACATAAAAGTCGGTAAAAAGCATTAAATATTCCCCTGGTAATGTGTAATACGTGGTATATAATATATACGAGTACCTACCCTTTCTAGTTTGGACACTTTATTTCTGTGACGCAAAAAATATCGATTTTTAAAGTGATTAAGGAGAGATTCTCTTACAGAATCCTGAAAGTCCTCCCTAATGGCACAGTCACGTGAAGCTGGGTTCATATGCATAAAGGGAGATGAAGTGGTCAGAGCTAACGCAATCATAAAATTGCTCGCTAATGGACCGGAGATTCTAAATGATCCCCTTAATTTAAATATCGTTGCATTAACTATAGTGTGGATACGCAATATTAAATAAAAATTATTAAAATTATTTCTTAAGTTATTTTATTGGCCATTTACAAGATGTAAGCTGACTGTTCATGATATGCCTGTGCAGCAAGTAATGAGTTTCAGATTTTTGGGAGAAGAGATATCCAGCCAAAATGACCTTTATATCGAAGTACGAGAACAAGTCAGAAAAGCCTCTGCCGTGTCAGGATATGTGAAGAATCTGGTCTGGAAGAATAAGCACATGCATATCAACAGCAAGATCAGAATTTATAAAACATGCGTGCAACCTATCATGACGTACGCTGTAGAGACGCGAGCCGACATTGTGCGAACCAAGGGACTACTAAATACGTCTTAAGATCAATTACTGGAAAAACTCTCTAAGATTGTGTCCGCAACGTAGACTTAAGAAAAACTTGCGAAGTAGAGTAGAATAGATCCAGAAGAAGATACTGGAACATGTAGCCTGAATGGATGGGACAGACTTGCATATACAATCGCTTATGAAATCCCCTCCGGACACCCCCCACCTGGAAGACCGCCTAAGAGATGGAAGGACAGCTGGACCTCATCATCCGAGGAGACATGATTTCTGTGTCACAGATCGTCATATCTATTAGAAAAAGAAGAAGAAAAAGATGAAGGCCATTTACATTTATTATAATTATGATAAAAACACATCTCGACGATCGAATTACATTTATTGACTATTCGTCAGATAACGAAGTTCAGCAATTATACGCATTTTCGTAATTTTAGAGAATTGATTATAAAAAAACAGCAAACTTCAAAAGTGCAAACCAAACTTGATTCCTTTTTTAAAGTAGGATTACCGATATCAAACAGCTACGTCACTTCACGACGAGTGTTCGAAGAAAATAAACACAATTTTGTTTGTGTTTTATATTGTTTATTTATATATAAATACAGTGTAATATTAAAAAAAAGGTTTCGATTTATTTTAAACCTTTTTTTTATATAACGGATTTTCAGCTTTAACGGACACCCCCTCTCTCCAATTAGTCCGTTATATCGAGGTTTTACTGTATTCGAATCTATATTGCCTAGTTATTTCAAAACCATGAATACATTTTGCGTAATTGAAGTATTGCAAATTATGCTTGTTCATTGACGTCATCACAAGCTACATTGTATCTCCCGAGATATAGAGTTGGATGATGTATTTGTGTTTCGAGATCTCTTGTGGATCGATTGCTTTCATAGGGGCTTCGGACGGACGCGAGGGTCGAGTACGTACACATTGAATCAAAGTACATCCATCCTCGCTATTGCAATACGCTGATTAACTGCTAATGGAATGGGACTCCGTGTAAAGAGACACGCGCCTGATGGAACCAATACAATACGATTGGGAATATGTTGAAATAACGCAAATTCACAATTCCCAACGATCCTAGTGTATCGCAAATGTTAATCATTATTGAAATTGAAGTGATTTTAAATGATTAATTGTATCTCAAGAGAGACGAAGATGTAAATTGTTTTCTGGGAACAGAATATGGTGATCGAGGCGCTTACAAGGTAGGCTAGTTTATCGCCATTTTTATTATCACGTGAATTCTATCAGACCAAAGACAGCGCGACTTTTTTTCTCACTGTCTTTACTGGAAATCAAATCCAGGACCTTCGATGGGGCAGTCGTAGCTGTTATCACTCTTCCACAAAGGCCGTTCTATTCTGCAGCGTGGGTCCAAAAATTTTCCTCACAATTTTACTTTTAACTAACTAACTAACTTACCATCAAGCCGTCTCCCCGAAGGGGTAGGCAGAAAGAATGGACTGCCACACTTTTCTTTCCTGACATTTTTCTCTCGTTTCCTCAACATTCGTACATCGTGTCATGCACGCGCGTCGATTTCTCTGACTCCTCACGTGGCCTACATTCAATATTCGATCATGCTACGTTTTCCTCGGTCTTCCTCTATTTCTAGTTCCATTAACATCGTTAACATATACTTTTTTACCATTCTTTCTTCATTCATTCTTTCCAATTGTATCCAAACCATCTTAATGATCCTTTCAATATTTTGTTCATAACACCATCATTCGCACCGCATTCACTTCTTATATTTTCATTCGACACTATCATACATAGAATATCACACATTCATCTAAGAGATCTCATTTTCACTGTATTTATTCTACTTTCATCCTTCTTTTGCCAGTTCGATGTTTCGCTTCCATACATATGCGTCGGTACAAAGTACAGTACGGTACATTAAAGCGCCCTTGAGGTGAGCACAAGGTGTGATGGTTAGTTAGTAAATTAATTTTAAGAAAAACTACACGATATCAATAACCGTACAGGATTTCGAACAATGAGTAACTCCATATTTTTTAAAATCACCCGTTCGAGATGACGGCGTGATGGTTAGTTAGTTTATGAAAAATAAGATTTTTGGAAAAATATGTGAACATTTTAAGAGTTGTTATGAAATTCAATAGTTCGTTAAAACATATCTAGACGTTCTGGAGATTGTACTGCGTTGAAAAGGGGTAGTTGAGTAGTTGCCATTATTGAGAAATGTTTTATAAATAGAATACATCTCCCCATCCCCAGAGACCAGCCGTCGGGGCTGACATGCATAATACCTGGAACCTTATACTCCCATTAGTATATTTCCCATCACGGCACTCCGTTAAGATAGATTCGCCATTTACCTGTCTCGTGAGTAGCTGGGCTAGCACTAAGTAAATCTCCCACGCGGAGGAATGTTTAGAATTGCATGCGTCTTATGTTTAGCGTAAACAAAGTTTGCCTTAAGAGGCTGGCTCTCGAGAAATTTCTTCGCACATACGTGCTTAATAATTGTAACTTAATTAATAAAACACCATCATCAAGCCATTGCTGACACATTGTTTTGAGTACTGGACAATTAGTTGTAACCCGTGAAATATTCACGGATATAAACAAAATTTCTAAATAATGGCAACTACTCAACTACCCCTTTTCAACGCAGTACAATCTCCAAAACGTCTAGATATATTTTAACGAACTATTGAATTTCATAACAACTCTTAAAATGTTCACATATTTTTACAAAAATCTTATTTTTCATAAGAATGGTAAAAAAATTATATGTTAATGATGTAAATGGAACCAGAAATAGAGGAAGACCGAGGAAAACGTGGCACGATCAAATAAATCAAATATTGAATGTCAGCCATGTGAGGAGCCAGAGAAATCGACGCGCATGCATGACACGATGTATGAATGTTGAGGAAGCGAGAGAAATATGTCAGGAATGAAAAGTGTCGCAGTCCATTCTTTCTGCTTACCCCTCCGGGGAGACGGCCTGATGGTTAGTTAGTTAATTAGTTAAACACAATTCTACATTTTAGGAATATCGCATGGAACAAGATCAGATCAAAGACTTAATTAATTTCCTAAAATCTCTTTATATACGATGTTTTGTGTATAAATATTACTGTTGTTCAATTTAAATCTACGATAAGTTTTCCTTGAAGACTTGTTTCACTAATACTGGCTTTAGAATTTTCGCGTTTCCAAAATCGTGAAAAAATCGCCTTTCTGTTTTTTAACACCTGGTAATTAATTTGAGGTTTGTGCTCCACGAAAAGCTATTTTTTTACGAGATTTTCTACCCTTAAAAACTCGTTCACTGTAAAATCGATATCACAGTTGTAATTTTACAGGAGAGATATATGACATTATTGTAATAATTTTTTTTTAAATTTCCATCTCTTACAGCTTCATAACACAAACTATGCGCATTAGAATCTTTCGCGCCTTGATTTCCTATTCTTCAACATCTGATAATGATTTTGAGGTTGAGGTTTCTAAAAAACCTGGAATCAGTAATAAGTTAAATAATGGAAGTGTTATGAAAGAAATAATGAAAGGATCAATAAGATGGTTTGGACCCATGGAAATAATTCATTAAGAAAGAATGGTAAAAAAGGTAAATGTTAACGACGCAAATGAAACTTAAAAAAGAGGAAGATTGAAGAAACGTGGCACGATCAAATATAACAAATGTTGAATGTCGGCCAAGTGAGGAGTCGGAGAAATCGACGTGCGTGCATGACACGATGTGTGAATGTTGAGGAAGCGAGAGAAGTAAATAAGGAAAGAAAAATGTGGCAGTCCATTCTTTCTGCCTACCCCATCGGGGAGACGGCTTGGTGTTTAGTTATTTAGTTTATTACATTTTGATTATTCCCCATTAGTGCGGTTTTCTCTCTTATAGACCCCATTGTGTATCATTAGAATGATTATAGGGGTGAATTTATAGGAACAACGTTGTATATGCATTATCGATAATTTGGTCTTTGGTTAATGCATCTTTTCCTTTTGAACACGTTTTTCGTATTAAACACATGTCATTATTTCTGCGTACAAGCACACCTGCGATCCAACTGTGTTTGCAGTAAGTAATCGTACATGTTTTTTTTTTGTAACGCCAATATGATTTCCCAATTAAATTGCAATTTAGATGGTTCGGAATATTACGACATGAATACTAAATATTACATATGTGTGTATGTACGAATATTTAAAAATGCATAAATATGTATTCATAATTTTCTTCTTCAGGCTATTCCCGTCAACTCCTGGATAAAATCTTTTTTATCTACTTCCATGCCACTCTGTCGTGTGCAGACTGCATCCTGGTTATGCCAATGTGTCGGTTCAAGTCATTATTCCACCGTATTTGCGGTCGCCCTGCACTTCTCTTTGCGGTCCATGGTCTCCAAGTCAGCAGTTTTCTTGTTCATTTTTCATCTGAGCTTCTGGCTACGTGACCTACCCACTGCCATTATAGAGTCGCCACCCGGTGGATGATGTCAGTGACCTTTGTTTTTTCTCTCGTTTATCGTTTCTGACTCTGTCTCTTACGCTTATTCCTAACGTGGCTCTTTGGGTCACTCGTAGTTTCTCAGCACTTTGTTTGGACAATGTTATAGTTTCAAGAATTTCACAAATTTCACAGAACATGTAACCTTCTAATTGTCATTTTAAAATCTATACACGGTGGATGATGTCAGGAACCATTGTTATTTCATCATCGTTTCGTTTCTGATTCTGTCTCAAGGTAGTATGACTTGCTGTATGAATGTGGAGGAATCGAGAGAGGTATGTCAAAGTATACTTTCCTCTTCAAATTGACGGATATTGCATTTATTTAATTTTAAAAGAAAAACAGTTTTCAAAGACTATTGTCACTTAAAAATAATAAATTTAAAATCTGAAAATTCTTATACATATTTGTATAATTAATACAAATGAAATCGTTTGTTTTCTAAACGTTTTACTATATTTTTTGTGAATAACATGTTTTGCCTACCAAAGGCATTAGACATTTGATAATGCTTTGGACAGACGAAAAATGTCATTTACTTAAAATATTGTAGTGTACCAAAAAACAGACATTTTCGTTATTCGTATTATTTATTTAACTGACTAACCAAACTATCACGCTGTTTCACCGGAGTTGGCTGTACATTCCTCTACATTCATACCATGCAACATGCTCATTCGTCGATTTTCCGACTTCGAATGTGGCTACCTTTAAGTATTTATTCTCTCGTCCATTATTTCCACATATCCAAACCCTTTTAGGGAACATTTTGTTGATTTTACTTTTCTGCTTTACATTTCTTCCTTTTTTCGTCGTTCGGTATTCTATCATTTCGCACACATTCTTCACAATAATATTTTTTCTACGGCATTTATCTTTTTTCATTATTTTATTGCCAGCTTTCTTTTCCAAATATAATGTATTCTTTAAAAAATATCAAGCATATCTTACGTGTTTCAACAAGATTTTAACCATTCTATTCCAGTACATTTACTCCATATGTTTAAACCATTAATATGAAGTTTAACGTATTTTTTCAATAAACAATAAATAAAAATATTCGGTTATTTGCAAAGTTTATGATTTGCGATCGCCTTAATGTTTTCACAGTGTTCCCAGCCGGGGGTCGCCTTACGACACTCAATACGTGTATTGTGACCATCCATTAAGCTTGCATTTTTAACCACTCTCGCGGTGGACATATACGTTGGGCTCAATGGAATAATGACGGCGCACGTCATTCTAGCGAACCCTTCTTGTAAACGTACAATGCTACCGTGCTGTTAAAAGTGAATTACACTTAGCGAAAATGTTTGCTAATAATATGTTCCGAGACTTCCCGCAAATCGAAATATCGAATGCCTAGTATTTGTACGAACCTGGGTTCGTAAATTATATAGCACGCAGAGAATTTCACATCATCCTCGTAAGGTAAATAGAATCCAAGTACGCCCATATTTTCCCTTTATTGATTTTGTAATTTGCGTAGCGAAAAGGATATTAGAAATTAAAAATCCATCTTTCAAGCAACGAGTTATATTCAACCCTCAGTGCATGTACTCTTAACGTTCTTCGTTGAAAGCCTTCAGGCTGTGTTTGCTGTTTACACGAGTAAATTACTTAACAAGTCAGTACCAGATATTCAAAGCATTCTTCCATACTTCTCTTGACTTCATTGCAGAATTATTATAAATATATATATATTGTTGTCTGTGTATATATATATATATACATATATATATTTATATATGTATATATAGATTATATATATATATATATATATATATATATATATATATATATATATATATATATATATATATATATATATATATATATATATATATATATATATATATATATATATATATATATATATATATATATATATATATATATATATATTATATATATATATATATATATATATATATGTATATATATATATATATATATATATATATATATATATATATATATATATATATATATGCATATATATATATATATATATATATATATATATATATATATATATATATATATATATAGCCAAGCTTTATCGGGTCCATTAGTATGATATAAAGATAATTGTTTTAATTTTAAAGCGTAATAATAACTAACTAACTAACTAACTAACCATCACGCCGTCTCCCCGAAGGGGTAGGCAGAAAGAATGAACTGCCACACTTTTCTTTCCTGACATATTTCTCTCGCTTCCTCAATATTCATACATCGTGTCATGCATGCACGTCGATTTCTTTGACTCCTCACATGGCCGACATTCAATATTTGATTTATTTGATCGTGCCACGTTTTCCTCGGTCTTCCTCTATTTCTGGTTCCATTTACATCATAAGCATATAATTTTTACCATTCTTTCTTCTTTCATTCTTTCAATATGTCCAAACCATCTTAATGATCCCTTCATTATTTTGTTCATGACACCATCATTCGCACCGCATTCACTTCTTATATTTTCATTCGGCACTCTATCATACACAGAGTATCCACACATTCTTCTAAGAGATCTCATTTCAATTGCATTTATTCTACTTTCATCCTTCTTTTGCCAGTCCCATGCTTCGCTTCCATACATAATAACTATTATACGATAATGTCGAACTCTGACCATACATTCATTCATTCGAATATCTTTCATACATATCTCTGTAACCTCATTCCAGGAAAGATTGCTGTTTTTACAGATTTATAGTAGTTTTTCCAAAGATCTTTACTGGGTTGTTTATCTTCTTCATTAATTCTTTAAATAAAGGTCGGAACTACCGAATAATATAAAAAAACAAGAGGAGAGAAAAGATAATATAATAACGGAATTACTGAATAATATAAATAAAGGAGAATGACCTCGCAAGGCGAAACAAATTTGTCACAATTTATATAAATTAAATCCAAGTGTAAACACTAAATAATCGTGTTCACTATTATAAATTTATAATGGAGTTTTACAAAACTAATACCTCAACCATCAATAAAAACCGGTAAGCTTTAACAATGCCATAGAATGTGCTATGCCGATTGCAGAAAACCTGCCAAATAGGCGCGATATAATCTGTAATATCTTACATCTACGTGATGACATATTTAATGAAATTTCATTTGTATGATTATAAAAAAAATACGTGATAACCTAAAATATATAATATTTCCTATACACAAGTAAATATCACTGTTTTTGCATTAAAATCTTACATACTCGTATATGTTTTTATTTGTGTTTATAATATGTTTTTATTCGTATATTTATCTTCGCTTTTTGTTATAAATATACAATATATTTATATGGAACCGAAGATTGTATACTTGTTCATTCCATTCAATATATTACAGATGTATTAAATGTACGAGTGTGATAGAATACCTAACGAAGAAGTAAGAAAATAATGTAAGGCGGATGAATGCGTCCTATATAAAATTAAGAAAGGGTCACTAAGATTGTTTGAATATGTGGAACGAATGGATGAGAGAAGAATGGTTAAAAATATTTATACAAGTAAAGTGAATGGAAAAAGAAATTGACAAAGGTTATGGAAAACATGCCTTCCTTGGTTAAGTTGATTTGAATTTAATTAAAAATATTTTGTACACTACTCAGTTGTTTTATATATGTATTAAAAAAGAGAATACTTTTTCCAAAAATACATTTTAAACTTTATGACTTGTTTAACCCTGAATTTTTTTTAATATTATTTAATAATCTTGTTTTCAATGGATAGGTATTAAAAAATATGTTCTAAACGTACTTCTTCTTAATTTTCATTCGTTTCATCGTGATTGTAGAAACGTGGGTATTATCAACTAAAAAATATTTTCCTACGGCGGGCTTATACGTTTTATCTCAATAATATGTTGTATGTAAAAGAAAGTTTTTTTTTATTTATTTATTATTTATTACTTATAATTACTTACCGATAAATCAAAAGCTCGTTAAACATGATATTTAAGAGTGTTGAAAAGGTTAATTGTATTCAATGTAATATTTTATTTATGGTTGCAGTTACCCTTAGTGAAAAGCAGTACAGCTGACTCTCGTACTATATCCAACTGGTCAATTGGAGCCGGCAATAGCGATATTACGCCCGATGGAGGGGAGCCCACCCTACCTTGCGAGTCCTTACCAGGTTCGTGACCTACAACCTTGATCAAACCGTTATTTAATGCTAAATAATAAATAAGAGGGAAGAAGAGGCATGGAACATAGAAGTATGTTATGGCTAGGAAACATTAGACAATGGAGTGGATTGCTGACTGGGACTCACTTTGAGGGACACGAATGAAATAAAGCTAATGGTCGCAAACATTCAGTAAAGGATATAATGCAGCGAAAACACAAGAAAAATAAATTAAAAATATCTCTTAGACGAATAAAAATATAAGAAGTGAGTGCGGTACGAATAAAAGTGTTAAAAACAAAATAACGAGAGGATCAATAAAATGATTTGGACACATGGAATGAATGAATGAAAAAAGAATAATAAAAAATTGTATATGTTAACGATGTAAATGGTACTAGAAAAAAAGAAATACCGAGGAAAACGTGACACGATCAAATAAATCAAATATTGAATATCGGCTACGTAAGGAGTCGGAAAAATCAACGTGCGTGCATCTCACGTGTGATGTATGAATGTTGAGGAATCTAGAAAAGTATGACAAGAAAGATAAGTGTGAAAGATAATATAAGTGTGACAGTTCATTCTTTCAGTCTTCCGCTTAATTAGTTATTAAATAAATTTATAAAAATAGAGGTTGTGAATTCCTAACATAATAAGTTTTTGGCATCTTAATTTAGGATATCAGAAATTTGTATAAATTAACTAATGCATATATTTTATAACAATTTCAAATGTAAACATTATTAAAATAGTAGGTTCATTGGTACATATTTATGTAAAACGACGAATTATTATTGTATATAAAATAATTAAAGAATTTATATAAAGGCTTTTTTCTGGTTCTTATAATAAATTATAATAAAATATTGTTTTTTCCACATTTCAGTTAACTTTCTCAACATGTTTTTACTCCTTCATCGTCGGAAAGTTTATATTATAATTATTATTGTGTTGTTGAATCGCTCTTTACATCATTACAGCTCGAGCCAAATCGGTGCAAAGTGAATAGCTATCATTTGATTCTCATGACACGTGATAGGTAAATAATCTAACGTCATTTTATTTTCACATGAATTCTAAACTTAACCAAAGACAGTGTGACAATCATACTGCCATCTGGAACTTTCGGTGTAGCAGACAAACCATTAACTACTCAGGCACGAAGGTCGTCAAATACGGTTCTCCCGATAATGAAGGTGACCTTCGAAACATTTCGAACAAAATTAAATCGGAAATGTAAAAAAAAACGATTTTTTTATTTAAAAAAAATCGTCTCTTTTTAATTCTACAAGTTTTAAAAATTAACTCCGAAGATTAAAATCAATTGTATTAAAATGTATTATTAATCTCCAATGCTAGCAGAAGTAGCTCATTATTGCGAAGAAGAAATTCGCCTAAGGCCTGAAGTTTATCAGAAAACAAAATATTTTAATTAATACCGCAATAATTATTATGAAATACGTCTTGAAAGGTATCCTAAATTAAATTCTCATCTCTTTAACAGAGAACTAAGCTTATTTTTATAAGCTGTGTTAATTGAATAATAATTTAATTAATTCTATTATAAGAAGCTATATCGGATTAATTAACAAGGTTGGGTTGCATTGCCCGACGGGCATGTATGTTTGGTAACTAGAGAGATGTGTAACAAACCAAACCTAACGCCGTAATTAACCTCACGAACCAAGCCCAGCCAAACCTAACCTAACCAATCTAACCTAACCCAACCGCTGGCTCTCGAATTCCAGAGCTGAGGTCAGAATACCGTCGGAACTGCAAGCGTAATTTCAATTGAAATACTACCTGCATACAACACCGACATCATTATTTTGCTGGCACATGGTTGCAGAAATAATGGAACGCCACACTGTTCTGTCCTGATATACTTCTCTCGCTTCCTCTACATTCATAAATCTTGTCATGTATGAATGTAGAGGAAGCACGCACGCAAATCGATTTCTCCGACTCCTCAAGTGACCGACAGTTAATATTTGATTGATTTGATGGTGCCACGTTTTCCTCGGTCTTCCTCTATTACTAGCTCCGTTCACGTCGTTTACATATATCTTCTTCACCATTCTGTTTTCACTCATTCTTTCCATGTGTCCAAACCATCTTAACGACCCTTTCATTATTTTGTTCATAAAACATTTGCACCTCATTCACTTCTTATACTTGCATTTGACACTCTATCATATACAGATGTACTACACATTCGTCTTAGTGATCTCATTTCTACTGCATTTATTCTACTTTCATCCTTCTTTAGCCAGTTCCATGCTTCACTTCCATAATTAGTATTATTATGATCATTATTTAATTGCTAAATCAATGCATAGGGTACAGATATTATATTCACAGCTAATTTATCGCCATTTTATTGTAACGTGAATTCTGCACCAGACCAAAGACAGTGTGAGAATAATACTGTCATCACCGGGAGTCGAACCCGGGACCTTCGGTGTGGCAGTCAAAGCTCTTGCCATCTGCCAAGAAGCTCGTTTTATTGTCATAATATTTTTTCTGTCATCATATGAGATATTTTAATTTATTTCAAGGTTAATGAATACAATGTATAATTGGGTATGAATTATTCTAAAATTATACAATATTCATTCTTTTGGGAATTTGATATCTTCTCTTTTATTTTTAATTGAAATACATAAACAGGTGTCTTTCATTTTGATAAATACAGATATCTATCAAATTATTTAAAAAATGAAACATGTTTTCAAACAACTGGAAAATGCCGACGGTAGTTGTTAATTTCATGAATTTATATTTGCAAATAATTAATTTATTAGTTTCTTTAATTATTGAAATTACTACGGGGGTTGCCTTTTAAGTTTTTACAAAAAGTGAAACAGAAACGAGCAAGTTTGAAACAAAGTGTTTTATTGCTTTTCGAAATATTTGCTTTTTAGGTCTATACATTTTTGGAAATGAGACATTAATTCGATATTTTTCTCCTTCAAATATTCAGTTGTTTGACGTGCTTAATGGGAGCTGGCATTGTCGTGATGAAGAATGATGCCACGTTTTTTGTTGTTTTCCTTAGTTCATCGAAGACCGTTGGCAAACAAATTATTGTAAACCATTCGGCATTAACAGTTCTTCGATTCTCTAAAGGAAGGGTTGCAAAGTGTCCAGTACAACCGAAGCAACAAGCGATCATTTTCTTGGAAGTGCTCCGTGAACGAACAACTTAAGTGGGACGGGGTTCATCGTCAAACACCCTAACAGTATACTGTCATTTATTTTCAGGTTCATACGAATATATCCAAGTTTCGTGTCCTGTAACAATGTTGTGTACGGATTTTGAACCTTCCTTGGTCGAATTTTTTCAACATTTCATGACATCAATCAACACGAGCCTTATTTTCGTTTCGGTCAAATTATGCGGAATCCATCTAGAACAAATCTTTCTCACACCTAAATGCTCGTACAAAATCGATTGTATTGCAGTCAGCAATATGCCAAGAGTGGCCTCTATCTGTCTGTAAGTCACATGCCGATCTTCTTTAATCATAATGCGCACAGCATCGATGTTTCTCGGAATGACAACCGATTTTGGCCGACCTTCTCGTCATTCATCACTGACGGACGCACGACCACGACAAAATTCTGCAAACCAATTGCAAACAGTCTTCTCTGATGGTGCTTCATTACCAAAAGTTGCACGAAGCGATTCTTTGCATTGTTGTCGAGTAAGGCCTTTTTTAAAAATTATTAAAAATCATCCAACGGAAACCTTCACGAGTGATCTCCATTTTTGCACAAACTTGCTTATTTTAAGCGTTCACTATCAACAACCTAATTAAAATTCAAATTAATGGTATTTTTATGTTTTTAATTTTTTTTAAATGGCGTTAAAACAGTTTCTCAACAAACAAACAAAATACATTACGGCGTTGCTCCGGAGGGGTTGGCATACAGAAAGAACCATCACTACACTACTGTATCTTGACATCTCTGTAGATTCCTACACATTCATACAGCGAGTCATACATACATCGCCTCTTTGCGAGAATAAAGTGTTATCTCAAACAATTGAAAAATGAAACAAGATACCCGTCTGAAAGAGACAACGTGACAACACAATACTCGTATACCACTGTTGTGTTGTCTCTTTCCCTTATAAATTCTCTGTTTTTCACTTTAAAAATACCATGTTTTTGTAGAAAATTAAGTCGAACACGGCGGATTTGATTATCGAATAAAAAAGAACACTTTTTTCGAAATGTCACGTTATTATCGCAAAGAAGCGACATGTAGATTCTTCCGACTTCCAAAATGACCAATCTTTAAAATTTTATTATTATTTTGGAAGCTTTTTGGAAACATTGTATTATTACAACACTTCTTTGGGCTTTTCACAAATATGTTTCGGGGCACAAACCTCCCTTCTTCAGTTTATGAATTTTAACCACTTCTAATTTAATTAATTAACTTAACGTCATACACTGAACAAGAGATGTTTGTGTCCCGAAACAAGATTGTGAAAAGCGCAAAAAGGGTTGTGATAATATAATGTTTCCAAAAAGTTATTCAAACGTGAATGGCGAATACATGGCGAATATAGAATAAATTGTATTATTCTGGTTATGTCATATTTTCCTCGGTTCCGCGTCAATACGCCAATATTTAAAATGATGAAAATTTATTTATAAAATAATATAAAAATAAATAAATATAATAATGCTATTTGAACTTATGGCACTGACCGGTTTTGGCAGCTCGCTGCCATCTTGATCACCAGAAGATGGCAGCGAGCTGTTCGGTCGTAGGTCTAGTAAGTGAAATTTAAATAAATTAATATTATATGTGATTTTTTTTCAATATTAACAATGAAGTAATAGTCAATATTTTGTTAAGATTTGTTTGAGTCGTCTAAACCGCCTTGCTAGGTAAGGTTCCGTGCCACTATTAAAGGGCGGTATTCATATACCATATATGTATAAATAAACAAGCTCATACGTGGAGTGACAAAAACATTCAATTACAAAAGTATCATTGCTTGATGTATTAAAACGGCCGTCTCTAGACCGCGGCGTCAATTTTAATGATATTACAAAGTGGCCCCATCAAAGTGCGGACGGGAGTGTGTTGAGCTGTCCGAGTGCGTTCTGTTTATGAATCTCACATTAATAATATTAGATCGAATAAACGAGTATCTGGTGTCCTTACATTACTATACAACTGCGTAAGTTACAAAATTATCATGTTTTGTGCGAAATGGATGATTGAAAACCCAGTTTCGTATGGGAGTTTTATTTGAAATCTTTTAAAAACCAGTGTGACGTTTTTTTTTAAAATACGGTATATGTCAATGGATACAAATTGTATGTATCATTTTTAGAACTAAACTATCATGAACATGCATTTAGCCCCATCATAAAACAACTACCAAATTACATTCCAACAATGTTTTATACAGACGTAAGAGGAATAACCATTACAGCTGAACCTCTGTAAGCCAGAAGATCCAAGTCCAAGATTCGTATTTTTGAAACTATGGAAACAAGTTCGATAATACAAGTGAAATATCTGTTTTATTACATTTTTATTTTATTTATTGAGATTAACATTGTAAAGAACTATCGAATTTTGAACATTTTACAATACGTACCTTAGCAACGCGAAACATGTCATTTAGAAAAAAAATTCTAGAAAACAGAAGTTTCCATCCGTATAAATTGTGCATTTATTTTATTTAATGAAGAAAATTTTGTTCTTCTTTACTGTTGGCCTATGAGATGGATTCACAGCTATCCTTCTATATTTAAGGAGGTCTCCCACGAGGACGAATCCTACGAGGCTGATTATGTAGTGCAATATAGGGTCTGGTGGTGTCCATTCTTTGGACCAGGCAGTACCAGTCCCTCCTCTGCAGTGTTCTCCATCTTATTATATCCTCAGCCCCACATATCTCTCTTATTCTAGTGTTCCACGCGAAATCTCTTCGCAATTAAGAAAATAATTTATTCAAATATACGAGTTTGAAACGGGCAATCAAATCCTATTACATTCCAATCTGCAAGAATATGTAATGATTTTTTGTTTTTGTTTTTGTGATTGTTTTATTTAATATTTTCAGGCGACACTCCAACTGAATGTATCGAACCCGTTTATCCAGAGATAGTCATCGGTGATCGCCAGACTGTCCGTCGAGTGCCGACTTACCCAGGGTGAGGAACCTGTTAATTAATTTTTTTATTTATACCCTATAGCGTCGTTTGTAGGTGTTAGAATTCGGTAAGTTGCGAAGAAACATTTGTCTTTTGTTAATTGAAGTAATTGTGAACTTGGTGCTATGGTCCTCACCTCGTGTACAAGGGCGACATCTGTGCGCGCCGCAGTAGAACTCTTTCGCCGCGAGAAGGAAGGCGTCGAATTTCCTTCCGAAGTACTGAAAGACGTCAGTATCGCCGCGGTACCGCCGATATTATTTACCACGGACTTTCTGAATCCCCTGTCCCGCAGCTAGAACCACCGGTGGCCAGTGTGTGATAGATGAAGTAGTCCGAGTGCATCTCCAGGTAGGCATCCCGTGCTCTGTAATCTGTAGTTTTATCCAATCACTTTGAATTTTACGGTAATATTTTCTTGTGTGCGAATATTAGTAGTGTATTTGGACCCCTTTGCGCCAGTGCGCCATGCGCAGGCGCGGTAAACTGGGACGGTGTGATTGTGTTTGTGTATTTAGCTGCACGTATTCTCCATGTTATTATTTTGAACAACCCTTGAGTAACCGTTATTTTCTGATCTACCCCCTAGAAAAAATATTACATAACTCATTACATATATAAAATTACATCATGTAGATAGACGAACTTTTTCTTCAGCTGTATCAATATATTACTCATAGAACATAAAGCACTACTAGTCCAACTTTCTTTATCTTGTTGTTCGTGAAATAACTAGTAAAATAACGCATTTTTTAATATTTTTTTTTTTACATTACACTACATTCATTATACCTACATTGTAGACAGTACACGTTATATAAAAAAACATTTTCAGTTGTCTGGATATATTTTATTTGGATATAATAATACATAGTTAAATTTTGTATAACAATTCACGCTTGATTACGTGATATTGAAAACATAAAAAATATTTTAATTAATTACGCCCGCCAAAACAAAGATTCACAAGAGCTGATTGAACACATGACATCCACCGCCGCCAGTGAGTGTGTTTGAGTGAATCGTATGCTTGCGACCGGGGTCCAGGGCAGGCGAGCGCCGGGCGCCGGCGGGTTGGGAGGGCGAGCGCGAGGGGGCGCGATCCTCCCCTCGTGTGGCTACACGGGCGGCGTTAGTATTGGCGCGTCAGCCGAGCGTTCAAAAGGCTCCAGCGGATACAACGTGTCTGACAGTCTCTTGTACTTCTACGAGGCAGTCGCCTGGGAAGCTGCGCTGGTGGAATAGTTCTTCACTCCCGAGTCCTCATCCTATCCTCTTGTCAACATAATTCCTTTTCATTTTCGACACTTCGAGAATCGCCATTTTATACTTTTTACTGCGCCAATACGCTCCGCTTCTATTTCAACCGATTTTACTACTCCCGATTTTTAGTTTTTCTCCCACATTCCCCTTAGTTGCGTTGCTGCAGAGAAAGCTGGGATCATCTGCAAAGGTAAGATTTTTGGATATTTCTTTAGCCAATTTTTTTAATTCGCGAGAGCAGTGACGTTTTTGATTTTTTTAGGTTAATGCTCTTCTTTGCCCTATATTGCTCAGAGGCCGCATGTGCGATACGAGGAAAGTTGTAATAATCGAACTCTGTCATTGCGGTGAAAAAATATTTAATTAACTACCTGAATCTCTACATAAAATACGTTATTGAACCAAAACAATTTGAAATTAAAAATACACTGTTTTTAACACCAAAAAAATCTACGTGACTCTACTCAGAAGAATATTTTTACGAAGAATATTTATTTTTTGCTTACTCTAATATCTATCATAGTATTTCTTATTTTTACAGCATTTTGATAACGCGTCTGAGCAATATATCAATTTGTTTTTATAAATTATAAATTTTTAACAAATTCATCAAACAGTGTTAAAAAATCCTGTTTAAAATAGTAAATATCCACTTTCACGTGGGTGTTTTTTTACACAGTTAAAAAATCACCCTTACTTTTACAAAATTCTCTATTGTAATTCTATTCGTTTAATCAGAACCACTTTTATATTTTTATTGTTGAAAAATTATATACCGTCCATCTGGATACATTTGGAAATAGTTACGAAGTACTCCGTCGGTAAAAAATAATTCTGACACACTGAAACAATTTCGCCGAAACTTTTCAAGTTTCCTCAATAGATAGTGCTCTTACACACGTTTCAAAAACTTCTATAACTCCGTAAAATTATTTTTACTGAATTATTTAAATAAATTATGGTTATCATTTGATAACAGTAGAATAATCTTTCCTCTTTATGAAAATTAAGATATATTTAGTACTAAAAATATTTTTTTTAGTCATATAAAAATTATAATTAATATTTTAATTAACATAAGTTAATTTAAAAAATAGTTTAATATTAAGCATATTTCTAGCGTATTTTGGCCCTTGTTTAATAGCGTTTCTCCATATAACTTTTCATACAAAAAATATTATAAGTTCTTACATTGAATTATTTTTGTTGCTAAGCTATTGCGAATTCAAAATCGTTTCGAGTAGTTTAAAGCAATTAAATAAATACGTATAAATATTTTTGTAAATAATTTACATACATCAATCACATATTAGATATTAATTATAAATATTATAAAATTGTTAAATAATCACCTATCTTAGAATTGTCTTTAAAAGTGTATATATACATATATATTTCGAACATTGTTAATAAATATCATAAGTACGATTTAATCCAGAGTAACATTAGTGTACTATAGTGTAAAAAAGTATATATACTTTACATAATACATATATATTTTTGACGAGTATTGTAAGAGGGTATTACAAATTTAAAATGATTCCTTGCCACGAGAGTAATCTTTGCCATTGCAATTACCGGCGGCCTTGCACGCTGGGCGTGCTCCAGCACAACCCTGTGCGCGCCGAGCCACAGCAGCAGAACGACGTGGACTTCGATCGCGAGCAGAACCACGTGAACGATCAGCCCAATATGAACGAATACCAATACCACTACAATCACCAGCACAACGAGCGCTCGGAGGCCCTGCCCCCTCTCTACCAGCCTCGCTACTTGCCCCTCATTCAGCCCCGCTACTACAACCCCGGGGTCCAGTATTACCCCTACCAGCCCCCGTACTACTCCCCTCAGCCCCCGCAGTACGCTTTATCCCAGCCGAACTTTTACTACTGTCCGTACGAGGTTGCGCCCCCTCACGGGTGCACCTGCGTGCAGTACCACCAGCAGCAGCAGCCCCCGCCGAGCGCCCCCCAGTACCCGGGCCACCACGGGCCCCAGTTCCATCAGGCGCCATGCCACCACCGTCCGCAGCCCCCGCTGCCCCCCCAGAACACGTATCAGACGTACGCCAATGTGTTCTACCGCAGCCCTCCTTGCTGCCACCAGTGCCAACAGAACACCAATTCTAACAACAACAATGTCAACCCGCCTAATGGGCCCCACGGCGCCAACGGCCCTAATATCCATAATGCACCCAGCGCCCCCAGCGCCCCCAGCGCCCCCAACGCCCCTAACGCCCCCAACGCCCCCAACGCTCCCAACGCTTCTAACGTTTCCAACGTCCAAAACCACCAAATCGTCACTGATGAAAATCCCAATTTTTTCTCAGTGTAAGGCCTTGTGGTCTAAAATAATTACTTTTATTTGTTTTACCTTAAACAACTCTGTTGAACATACCACCCACTAACATGCCTTTTCTTTGCTTTGCTAACCCTACTGCAAGTCCCCAACCCAACCACCCATCTTATTTACACATATCACTTACTAAGTCTCTTTCCGGCACATATCAGCCTATAGGTCCTCTACCTACCTCTCCATTTTAAAGCCTCTTACCGACCTAACCATTATTTATGCCTTCTATCTACCCATCCACCTATTCTCTTGCATCCCACTCACTCAACCAGTCTCATTGCCTTCCTCCTTCCCCGTTATCATCTGTGCCTCCCACTTTTCCCATCACCACCTTTATCTTTGTCATGTTACGATGGAACCTAATCATATTCTCCGAAAAATAATATAATCTATTTATTCTTCGAAAAATAATACAACTTTTGACAAATATTTTCAAACATTTCTAGATTAAAATAATCGGTCCACAACGGTTCAAATGTTACATACTTACAGCTCGATTTCAAGTAATTTCAAATCACTTTTATTTCCCGGAATAATATTTTTGTATTAATCTCGTATGTTACTTCTTCAGAAGAGCTTTTTTCAATTGCATATTGGATTTATCATCCCACATAATATCATATAATTTGAATATTTCTTTAAATATATCATTATTTATATATTAATTTAAGGTTACGAGTAAGAGGAGATATGTGATGATTATTAGAGACATTTAATAATTTATGTATTACAAGGATATATCAGGTTACAGCTGTTCTCTTGTAATTTTGTGCTTAAATTCTGTTCACATCTTCACAGTATCATGAAATATTTCAAAGTTACTTTAATTAGTTAAAGAAATATTTAAAAATTACGAAGATACCCAATATAGTTTATATTTTTTTCAATGATGAACTAAGAATCAACAATTTCCCTGACAACACTACTCATAATTTTATTGCATTTGTTTTCATTCCAATATCAGGCCATTAAATATTTGAGTATACGTCGTTTTCCGGTAAAAAATGAACTTTGTTCAAATAACTAACCATGGCACGGAAGAGCCTTGTAAAATCACGGTGTCTCTCCGTCCTCACTAAAGATTTTATTACAATTTCAATAGCCAATCACGACGTCTAAGACTCTGCACCGTCATCCATCGCAGCTTGATTGCGGAAGAACGAATTTTCCTTACGCGAAGACACGTAACAAGCCTTTCTTGTGCATCCGATGCAAGTCCCCATCTCCGTTCGATTTCCGTTTCCTAATTTTTCCAGACGAATTCGAATTTAGAATTCGCTAAACAGAATGGAATGCCATCAATTTGTTTGCTTCATCTGTAATACTTGAGAAAATAATTTAATTTAACTTTAATTAAAAATATGTATAAAATTAAACACAATTCCGAATTTAAAAAACCTTTAAATTTAATTATCTTTACAAACAACTTTTTAATCTAAGTCAACATATGAATATTTGATTATATTTTTATTATCGTTACCAATGACACATTAACCGACAAATATGATAATTTACAGATCCAAAGGAATACATTTTTAAGAAATTCTCAAGTTAGAACGTGTTATCTTTACGTATTGATAATGATAATTGTATTCAATACTTTACGCTATCATATATGAATATTTATTTGTAATAATATAGTTATAATTCACATACTTACTATCTAGTTTACATATTACGTAAAATATTGGCAGTCTTAATAATAAATTGCGTAGATCGTAGCATCTTGCTGCGTTTCTTATGCGGGTGAATAGGTCGGAAAACACGAACATCTTAAGAAATATTGTAACGAAAAGAGTTCATTGAGATTTTCGATGAATATAGTTAGATAGTATGCGTAACAGTTAGTAACTGCAATGCGAATATTGTCAGGACGCAGGCGTCGTGGTGTTCTGTCTGAGTTATGACATGTAAAAGTGAGGATGAAGTGTCTAATGGCAAGAATGCAGATGTAACGATACATCGTCATTGATTTAAGACTGAGAGGGGGTACCTGCGGAGATTGTTCGAAGGGGGCCAACTTCAGAGGAGATCTCTTTGGTGGCAACAATCTGCGTTTCTTTTGCGGTTGGCGTATCAAGGGCAACAAAGCAGTTATCACCCCGTCTAAAATCTTAGTTTTAAATCTGGAAAATGGCGACGCTGAAGACAATTATGTTTGCAGTTAGAAAGATAATTGACTGGGTGAATATATCAGCTAAAAGTGTGATTTTGAAAGCGAGCATTATGAATAGTGATGGTTTGTTATGGGTGCTAGATGGAAAAAAGATTTGAAGATTAAATAAAACACACTGTTCAGTATAGAAGTGAAACAAAAAGTGAATTCTGAATGTGGCCACGGGATTGTGGTTTTTGAATTGATAATAGATTACCCGTGGTTGTGACAAGAATCGTAAGGAAGATAAATAGAATAAACGCGCGCGCACTCAGATGTATCGATATCGATTAAAATATGGCTTGAGTATTGAAGAATTAAATTTAGTAAGAGATATACTTTAGTGTATATGGACAAATGGCAAGCTTCGAAAGTCGTGTAGTCAGAAGAGCTTTTAAGCGCTCCGGTCTTATTTATTTATTTATTTATTTATTTATTTATTTATTTATTTTGTTGTTGACGGAATTAATTCCAATACAATATTAAGATTGCGATCCGCTTATACCTACGTAAAACGCGCGCGTATTAAAAAACTTTGACTGGTGACGGAATTGAAAAGTATAGCGGTCCGTCCTATAAACCTACCCCTCCGCGATTTTAATAAGTTAGAAATATTCTATATTCTTAATAATGAATTATGATATGTATTAGGTTATAGTACTCTTAACATAGCAATTATACATAACATAATTTATATAACTATACGTACATATAAAAGCATAACGTAACAACTTAAAAATAAATATTACACGTACATGTATTACATAATATATATTTATTTATTTTTGAATACAAAATAAGTTTATTTAATTTAGATTACTTAGCAACGGGTATAATAAAATTGAAAATGGCATAGAACATTAAAAGCCGCAAAGAAAAAATACCTTACCCCAGTAAGACATATTATATATATTATACAATATCATATCTGCTTTTTAAGATTATTAATAAGTTATTAAGACCATTAAAATTAATATGACTATTATTTTAAAGTATTTAAATATGAAGGGGAGATTAAGAAATGATTTATGTTTGAAAATATTTTTAAATAATTGGATTTTCTGACTTACTTTTTATTGCATCCCATTTAAAAAAGATATTCTATTCGATAAAACAATTTATGTTATTATTTTCATAAATATGATAGGTTTTAGTAAAATATGATGTAATGCCATATTATTGTTTAGGTATTTTTAGTACGTAATATTAAATTGAGTATTTTTAATTTAAGTCAATAATTATATTCGATATTAGAGGAGTGATTGATGGGTAGATTGATTATTAAACATAATTTCTTTTAATTATTAGGTTGTTCTTGTACTTGGCATAAGATAATAAAGGGTTTTAATGGCGTGGAAGAATGATAATTAAAGTAGCGACAATACCCGTGCGCAACGGTGAGCCTAATAACACCCAATTCTGTCCTTGAATCATCCATTTTTGAAATCATAGGTAATTTATTGACTTCCAGGTTAGGTTTTTTATATTACATTATGTATGTCTCCTGCACGAATTTTGTCAGCGACACATCTCGGTCGTAGAATTCACAACATGTGAGGATTATTACACTTTCCTCGTGAAACGATAGAGAAATATTGGGCCCGTAATATAATGAATCTTAAAGAATAATGAACCCTGTCTATATTTTTTTCGTTTTGTTTTGTTTCATTTCAGACTGGAGGCTGTTCATCACTTATTTATTTATATATTTTGTTTGTTTAACATTTGAGTTCAAATAACCGCAACTTAATATAGCTGAATTCGATCACAATGCGAATGCAACATACCGGAAATTCTGTCCGTTCCCTCGCTGTGCGGGAGACCGGGGGCGCCCTGTGAGGAGACTCCTGGAAGAAGCAAGAAGAAGGCGTGGTTATGATAAATATCTGCTTAAACACTTCTCCGACCACATCCAACCACCACCCGTCCAGCCACGGCGCGGGATTGCACCGCAAGATGTCGCAAGTAGTTCTATGTAACCACGTGGCCGCAGCGGCCCACCCGCCCCCGCCCACTGGAGCGCCGACGCCCGCCCTGGTGCCGCTCACCAGCGACAATGCGGACAACACTAGCGAAGACTCCAACCCCGTGCCTACCATCTATCGGTAACTGCATACGATCAATATTGCACTACGGTTTAGCTTATCACCATTTTCGGTTCACCACAAAAACGGGAGAAACCCAACCTGTACTCGAGGCGCGTCCTTCTCCGACCATCTGTTATGCAGGGACTCACCAGCGCGCTCGGATCTGATACCCGTTTAGATACCACGTGCACAGCACTATGATCTGCAAGTTTCCAGGCAGCCGCGACCAAAGATTACCACAACATTATCTTGAATATAGAGAACTTGGCCCCTACAAGAACGTGTCCAGGACGATTCTCCAGGAATATTCCCCGAACATACCATCCTGTATAGCGATATTACTCATATATATGATTTATTGTAGAATATTTTAATAATCCATGTAACATCTTATCCACTCTTAATTTATAAGTAGAATTTAATTCGTATTTCTAGTGCATGACTTTAAGAATACACTTGTGACATATGTAAACTTTGCTTTTTTACCTCTATCTACTATGCAGTGGTTTAGACGCTAGGCATTTATAACTGGTAGCGATTATTGCTGCATACTGCAACTTTCTCGGTCGCCGCAATTCAATAAGTTGCACGATCGTGATAAGCTTGTGAAAACGGATCTAAAAATATGTATATCTTGATTATTCGATACACACCTGTTCCGATATTTGTAACACAAAATATGAATACCACTACCTTCTGACTTGTGACACCACACACTCACCTTTCTGTGTAAATGTGTTAGGTTATATGCATAATATTATATAAGACGAACTGTGCACAAACTTTTAATATGAACTCTCGCAAGACATATTGTGTGACGAAGTTATGGTGCCGGCCCAGCGGGACTCTAGATAACGCACGTTTTTCTCGAAAGCATATTGACTTTGACAAAGCATATTGACTTTTTCCACCCGTTGAAAAATGTGCAAGTTTGACTTAAAAAATACACGTCAATGAATATGTAACACCTTTTCGACGTGTATTGAAACGATGTCTACCGGACGGAATTTTTGTGTGTGTGAAAAGATTGAATTTTCTTCTACACTGTTGGCAAATCGATACACCGTGACTTGTAGTCAAAACGCGTGTGTTTCGTTACGCGTTCATCAAATTGGTTTGTAAAATCATAATAATTCAAGAGTTAGTAAGAAGACGAAAAGCCGTAAATATATAACGGTATAAATTAGGTACCCGCGCTACGTATTTCAGATATACTCTTGTGCAAGAATACAAAGGACTCGCAGAACAATAATATATATATTATTGCGCACTTCAAGGTATTTACGTGTCATGACAGAAGGTAGGTGAAACATAAAATAAAATAAATGTTTGTGTCTGTAATCCAGTAAAAATTGCTAGATGTGTTGCAAAAAAAGTTTATTCATGTTTATTTTCAAAAAAATGGTGTATCTGGTTGATAGGTTGGATTGTGCGCTTTCAGTTGTCCGTTGTGTAGGCAACCCACCCCTTGGATACGCGTGAAGTGGCGGTGTGTGTCCCAAGTGTCGCGAGTCCGTCAGTCGTCGTTCTCGGCCCGTGCCGAGCGGCGCGCTCCGTCGCAAGCTCCGTCACAACCAACATCTTTCTATGTGATGCGACGAAAAATTTTTTTTTTTATCATTTCTTAACTGGTGACAATACTTATTATTTTCCTACACGAGTTGCTTGCTTTGCACCAGACAATAAAAAATTACAAATGTTGTCTTAACTATTCTTGGCAATGCATTATTAATCATTTTGCGGTATTTTGTGTAAAATAATAATGATTGCTTATCAATACCGACAAATTGCCTTTCCGAGATTTTGCGTTATCCAGAAGATTTTTTTTTTCGCAACAAGAATAATTATTTGAAACACATGTTGAATTCGCAATAAGCACCATTATGAAAGCACACTTGCTAAGTACGATATCGCACTTTACCAGTATCCACCGTAGCACCGCGTTCGCTCAAATCGGATTCCCCCGTCTCACTGGGGTATATTTTCAAGTTGCAGGGCTCCAATCGCTTCGCTCGACTGCATGGATGATTTCAGTGCCACTTCCCAGCAGATGCTAGACCAAGGTAAGTCTTCTTATAAAACTTCAGCTAGAAAGCAATATGGTTAAATGTTTTCATTTTCAAACCCTTAATTATAAGCGTAACAATTTTTTATGAGATTGCTGCCACAGTTGTTTCACAATCTATTCTGTCGAAAAAATCGCATTAAAATAATAAATAAATGTTGATACGTTTTATGACATTGTTTTAAAATAAAAACATTTAATAATAATTTAATCATACTTTTTTCTTTGTAACACAAAACATTATTTTTTTTAAATATATAAATCTAAAAATTACACATTTTATAGTAACACAATGATGTGTCGGGACACAGAAACCCTTCATCAATTTATATGTTAAAATAGCTTATATAATATTTAAAATAAATATTCAAAAACACATTATCGTGAAAATGGCTAGTCAGTCTGAATGACTATTTTCATGATAAAATTGGTTTTAATATTTATTTTTTAAATACATTATAATAATTTAACAACTACAGTGATGGAGGGATTTTTTTAATATGTAATTTTTTATTTAATTTGTAAAAAAAATAATTTTGTTTTTTGAAATTTCATGGTATAAGTTCATTGTTAATAATGAAAATAAAAAAAATCTCTTTAAAATGTTTATTATGTTTAAATCCCCTAATGTATTGTAGTTACTTTAGTGGATTTTAACTAAATATACATTTAAAAAATATTTTTTACAAAAAAATATATTTTCATTGTTAATGTTTTCGTATTTAAAAATAAAGTGTTGTGTTAAAAAGAAAAAAATATTATTCAATTATAAATCCGCGACACAAAGTAATTGTGAATATAAAAAAACATTTAATAATGTTGAAGTATAATAGTGTTTCGGACAAAAAAAATATATTAATTTGATATTTTATGAAAACATAATTTTTTTTGGATTTTAAAATATTATGACATATTTTTAAGACTGTTTCATTGAAATTTCACTGGATTATTTGACGCGTTAATAAAACAATTATTAATTTGATAAAAATATAATGATATGGAAAAGCGAGATTTTTAAAAGCATCTAACTGATTATTATCTCGATTGTATTATATTTAACATATTATCTCGACTCGTGCCACTTCACCAAGAACCCGCCGCGTAGCTAGTCGCGCTGCACTCACACGCTCAATTGGACGGAAGGCAAATTGGTGGTGTTATCACTGGTGTTCAGCGGTGAAGTATTGGTTCACAGCTAACCGTCTCGGGTCCTCGTACATCGGCAATCATCTCACCATGCACGCGGCCATCACACCCGGCCTGCGCTACAAGAACTTGGGGAAGTCGGGCCTGCGGGTGTCCAACATAGGACTGGGGGCTTGGGCCGTATTCGGGCCCGGGGTATCAGAGGAGACATCAGAAGACATCGTCAACCTGGCTCTGGACAGCGGCATCAACATGTTCGACCTCTCAGAAGCGCACTCAGGTATGAAACCATCATTTTTTATTTGTACGATTGTAACCCGATACGTTATGTATAATAGAACTTAAAATCATGATTAGTTTGCTAGGAATACACGAACTACGTTGTTAAATGTATATTATATTATATTATGAGCTGGTATAGAGAACAAAACTTACTATATATTTTTTTATGATGTTGCGAAACAATGTTATGAGTAAATTTTCCATGTTTTGCGAATTGCTGAATTTGTATTGCTGCGATCTGATTGGATTAGTTGTACTCACTGATGGCAGAATAATGTTGCGACCTAAATATTGCTTTGCGATGCTACGGGGCCGTAGAGCGGGTGGCGCATCCGCCGCTCCGGAAGCAACTGTTAAATTAAATTGCCAGGGCTGAAGTTTCATAACTGAAATATCTACTGCCGTCTGGAGGAAGCTAGGAACGGGTTGCTATTTCTATGGAATAGTGACAATTATTTTATGCGATTAAATTTACATAGCATCAAAACATTTATGATTATTCAGTGTTTTATAGCCCTCTTTGCAATCGTACATTTCGTATTTTATTTACGCGTAATTCATTGGTTTTAACATGTACTCATAGAGTAACACAAACATATAAAAAATTAGTAACAATGAAATATTTACAGATTTAATTAAATATTATATTAAGACTTGTAAATAGTACTTAAATCACTTTATTTAAACTTCGTCAGTGTCTTTTGTAACCCTGACGAAGCTCAGGTGGCAACGAAACTGTTGGTTTTTGTAAAGAATAAAGTGGCTGAAATACAAATTTAAAAGTATATTATTTAAATTTATATTTAATAATGTCACATCCCAAATTAAGTGCTTCACATGAAAGATTTAAAATTAAACATAATTTTTTATTGCTGAAATAAAAATTAAAGTAGTTTACAGCTAACGAATGAAAATCTCTATTTTCTATATGTTTTATTGTACAATAATTTATGGGAATGACATATTTGAATTTGCTTAGGCATTATAAAATGATTTTGAAAATGATTTTTTAATGGCTTAAAAAAATAAAATTTAATGCCTTAACAAGGCGAAACTTGTAATTCTAAAAAAAAACATATTATAATAAAACTTATTTAAAAAGACGTTTTAATTCATATTAATTATTTAACAAGGAGTTTTACATCATTGTTAAAGAAACAATAAAAAATCGTGTAGTTTTTTTTTATAATTAACTAACCAACTTACTAACCATTACGCCGTCTCGCCGAGAGAGTAGGCAGATTGAAGGACTGCCACGCTGTTCTTTCTCTACATTTTTACATGACACTATGTATGAATGAATAGTGTGATGTTCGATTATTTCTGCCGACGGCGATACGGGTGATGGTTAGTTAGTTAGAAAAGGTTGTGTTTTATTTTATTATCATACAAAAGCCAGGGCCTCTTGGTAACATTTGCAAGAGGCACCGCTTTCTTTTTCTGCCTTCCCTATCGGAGAACTTCTAAACTTTTAATTTGAGATAGTAGATATTGAGCAGACCATTTAAATTTCTTCTGCTTGTGTGCTTATCAGCAAAACTCTCCATCGCTAATAAAAACACTGATTTGAATACGAATGTTTTCATGCAGTATTTAATCTTGCGTCCAGTGCGAATAACGTTGTGTTTAATCGGCGCGAGGATTCGGAATAATTGTCTGCGCCGTATAATGGGGGATTAGTGAGACGCTCCCAGTCTGCGGACATCGCGATAAGTGCCGCCGGCGGCTCCACTGTCCCACAGCGGCCCACGAGACGGGCCAGGAAGCGAGGTCACGAACACTTAATTAATTCACGCGGCTCGTCAGGGCGGGCCATTGTCCCAGCGCCTAAACCTGCCAATTACCGCCGCCACGAAGTGTGCTGCACTTTATCACTGATTATCACCAGTAGTGAACATCGATACCTATCTCATCGCTATACGAACACGCGTAGGTACTCATTTGATAGAAGCTTTCAGTTCATTATGATTTTAGAAGATAAAGTCCCTGTTATCTGTACGTCGATATTTTTTGACCCCTACTATGAGACTGGCTACATTTGGAGTCTAAAAAATATGTTTCGAACTGCAGCAGACTACATTTACAGCGGGTCACAAGCAAAAACCAAATCACATTTCCTACAATGTTAAGAATAGTCATTCAAACTGAACCTCCATAAGCCAGATGATCCAAATCCAAGTCGTATTTTACAATTAGTTCCTTAATACTATATTGTGTGTGATATTATTACAAATTGGGGCAATCTGTTTGAGCTGTAAATGTAGCCAGATCAAAGAATCAACAGTTCGAGATCAATTGTTTGATGTTAAGAATAGCTATTAAAACTGAACCTCTGTAAGCCAGATGATCCAAGTCCAAGTCTTATTTTACTATTAATTCCTTACCACTATATTGTGTGTGATATTATTACAAATTGGGGCAATCTATTTGAGCTGTAAATGTAGCCAACCGCAGTTCGAGATCAATTGTTTCACTGCAAATGAAGCCAGCCGCGCAATGAGGGTTAACAAATGTATTGCAATGAGCGCGCGAGGGATCATAAAATAATCGCACGAATCTTCGGTTTACTTACCAATTAGAGCTACTGCAGATTTATGTCACTTCGTGTCACACACTTCTCGCGGGTAAACATTGGTATCGCTAAATGAATTGGCGTTAATGTGGATAAGTACTTCAACGTATTTCGAATTGGAAGCTTTCCTTCCGCGCAAACCTTGGTGCGCCGCCTTGAGTACGTTTGCTCAGGAATTACAAACGGCGCTCCTCGCAGTCACGGTGCAAGATTCAATATTGAACAATGCAATTATGAGCATTACGGACGTACTTGTGCACGGCAATTATAAGGGCCCGCGAGTTGACACAGTCGCTGGTGGGTATATGAAAGGGGGAGCACGGGGGACACAACATTTAAAACCACAGGGAAGCTGGCTGTACCATATTATGCCTTACAATGTTCATTAGAACTCATGTGATTAAACTAGCAACCCCTACCATCGCGACAAGTTTTAACTATTTGCAAATGCACTTTCAAGTATAATAATCTAATCAGAGGAAGCAAACAAATTGTAAAGCTACACTGCCCAAAACATGTGACGTGGATAAAGGCCCTAATTACAACATCTAACGTTCATAAACTAGCAAATCTCTATTCATGCTCCATAATAAATATAAACTGTACGATTCGCCAAACATTCTGGGGGGTTCGAAAAATCTCACCATTTTTTGATATTAGTTACGACCTATGAAAAAAGATTTGATTTTATCAAAAACTGTTTTCGGTCGTGTCAATAGGGAAGAACCTCATTGTTCCCATCGGCACAATACAATATTTTTGCTTATTCTGTCATCCCTGATATCTGTTATCGGTGTCCGCGTCACAGGAGTAGCTTCTAGCGACGAGAGACGGAAATGAAACTACGAAAACCTTTATCTACCTTATTTTTCAAAATATTTCTATCGACCCCACTTCACGTGAGAATTGTGTATTGTGCTAGTCTCTTAGTGTGGCCAGCTATCTGCTGAACGGGTCTCTCAGATCGATTGTCTGGGGCTCAATAGCTCGGGTTTGCGTGGGTCGTGTTTGAAAGGTGTCGAAGTCTTGTAATTCGGAAAACGTTGAGCTACGGTATCGAAAGTTGTTCGCCTTCTAGGTACTCGGGCCGAGACAGAGTTGGGGAAGATTCTCCAGCGCAGAAACTACAAAAGGGCCAGCATTATTATAACAACTAAGATCTACTGGAGCACAAAGTAAGTCAACATCATTTTTTTACTTTGTTTTTTATATATATATATATATATATTATTATATATATATATATATATATATATATATATATATATATATATATATATATATATATATATATATATATATATATATATATATATATATATATATATATATATATATATATATATATATATATATATATATATATATATATATATATATATATATATATATATATATATATATATATATATATATATAGAGAGCATATATATATATATACATATACATATATATATATATATATATATATATTATTATACATATTATTATATATATGTATGTATTACATATTATTATTATTATTATTATAAACATACATACATACATATACATATTAATATTACATATATACATACATACATATTACATATTATTATTATGAGCATATTAGGCATATTATTATTACATACATATACATATACATATTATTATTATTACATACATATTACATACATACATATTATTACATATTATTACACATTACATAATATTACATACATTACATACATATATTATTACATATACATATATATATATATATAAGAAAGAGTATATATATATATATATATATATATATATATATATATATATATATATATATATATATATATATATATATATATATATATATATATATATATAGTATATATATATATATATATATATATATATATATATATATATATATATATATATATATATATATATTCACCCCCGATTATTATTAGTATTACCGACAATATCAAATTCCGAAGTGAAGATATAAGATATTTCCGCTGGTATTTTCATCCGCCATTTAGTGAAATATATACGAATATATATTTCCATTTGTTAAGGTCTGATGAGAGAGGACTGTCAAGAAAGCACATCATAGAAAGTGTCCGAGCTTCCCTCGACAGGTTGCAAGTGGATTATATTGACATCGTAATCCTGCACAAGGTGGATCACATGTGTCCCATGGAAGGTCAGTTCCCTGGATTTTAACAAAAAGGAATGATACTTAACGCAAAATATTGAAATATAATTTAAATATAATTCGCAAATCTTTCAGAGGTGGTTCGAGCGATGAATCATATAATAAATAAAGGCTGGGCAATGTATTGGGGTACAGCTCGCTGGTCTCCTGCAGAGGTAAGTACTTTGTGATCCTGTAGAGTACGAGAGATCAACATATGTGAAAGAAATCTTCCGAACGCTATACGACATGTTCTAGGTGATGGAGGCCTACACCAACTGTCGCCAGTTTAATTGTATCACGCCCATTGTGGAGCAGACGGAGTATCATATGTTCTGTCGCGAAAAATCCGAGCTCTACATGCCCGAATTATACAATAAAATTGGAGTCGGTACGTCTATCATTCTACTAATTAAAATATTATGCACGCGGCTCATGGTTGTCGGCTATTTGTTGAGCAAGTGGCTCCCTGTTCTTGAGAAAACTCGCGATATTAACCTCTCAGTGCGTACCGCCCCAACCGTGGGGCCATTTAATACATGGTCGAATAGCGTATGTCCCGAATGCCTGAGGTTCTTTTACAATTTCTTGAATATTTCCAGATTATGACAAAATTTGGACCACCAACAACATAGATTCTTCTTCTTCTTTCCGTGTCTTGTCAGGTCTCCCTAACGTTGACTATCACCCTTCATAGTAATGGGTGAAAATAATCCGGAGTGGTATACCCTTGCCTTCTCTGGAGGATTTTCTGTCGGGGTTACCTTCCCTTAGCTGGGTGTAACCAGTTTTATGGCGCTGGAAGCTCGCCATTCGTCCTCTCTCTATCTGCTATGGCACTAAGTAATATTTGTTTGAAAGTTTGTGCCACATTGCCCGGGGTTCGCGGGGTCTTTAAAAAGACCTCTCGTGGACGCTAGTTGGACTTGATAGTAGTGTTGTTGTTGTAAATAAAACATGGCGCCTTACGACATTTTGTAGAGGCATATTTTCCAGCAAAACATACCCCATCGTAGCCCTACTACCCTTTTGAACATAGATTAGTGCACACTAAATCAAATAATTTATCGGTTATTTACATGTTTTATAAACTGAAAAAAAATAATTGTTTCGTAAATGTCAATATTTTTTTACTACTGGAGAGGTTAAATCACGAGTTATCGTGTACTGTACATTTCTGTGCTGATAATTCCTTCAGCCGCGTTCGTGTTGCAGTATGATTATTGTTTTTTTTTTTCGTGTCGAATAATAAAACGTTTTCCAATAGGTTTAATGGTTTGGTCCGCCATTACCACTGGAAAAGGGTTGTCCCGCGAAGACGTCCCCAGTATATTCGCGCGGTCTAGATTCAATCGCAAGTACAGCTCGTTCAGCTGGGCCGAGGACGAAACAGCCGGAGAGGTAAGGAGTTCCAGCTATTGTGTTCGTCGCTTTATACAATATTAACGTTGTAACCCTGCAGCCTTCCGAGCTACGGGAAGTACACAAAGAAACTTTAACTTTAGCCCGCAATTGCATTTTATTTACGGCACAATGGAGGCAACATTTCTCTCGATACTCAATTTTTGCTTTTTGTAGACTTGCACAACGGCAACTAGGGAAAGAGGCCAAACAGATGAGTCCCGACGTCACGCCGAGAAGCTACGCGATATTTCGGAATTGGCTGCTGGACTTAGTACGTATTACGAATATTAAAATCATATGGATCTGAATCCACGGAACTGGCAAAAGAAGGATGAAAGTAAAATAAATGCAGTAGAAATGAGATCTCTTAGACGAATGTGTGAATACTCTGTGTACGATAGTGTCGAATGAAAATATAAAAAGTGAATGCGGTGCGAATGATGGTGTTATGAACAAAATAATGAGAGGATCATTAAGATGGTTTGGACATATGGAAAGAATGAATGAAGGAAGAATGGTAAAAAATATATATGTTAACGATGTAAATGGAACCAGAAATAGAGGAAGACCGAGAAAAGCGTGGCACGATCAAATAAATCAAATATTGAATGTCTGCCATGTGAGGAGTCAGAGAATTCGACGCGCGTGCATGACACATGAAGAACCGAGAGAAATATGCCAGGAAAAGTGTGGCAGTCCATTCTTTCTGCCTACCCCTTCGGGGAGACAGCATGATGGTTAGTTAGTTAGTAATTTGTCCGATTATTAATTTCGTAAAAAATATATTAAAAACTGTTTTTTTCAGACTGCACTGTTTCACAATTAGCCGTTGCTTGGTGCTTGAAGAACGAGTCGGTTCATTGTCTCCTACTAGGGGCTGTTACTGTGGAGCAACTATATGAAAACATCCACTCTTTACAAGTTAGTTCCATCACTATAAAATGTATAATACTTGCGACAACATATATGCAACAACGAATCCCGGGATATCGAGACATCAAAACGACACTATTTAAAATTTATTTTCAAAACGCGTCAGCTCAATATCTTCTTCTTCTTCTTCTTCTTCTTCTTCTTCTTCTTCTCTTCTTCTTCTTCTTCTTCTTCTTCTTCTTCTTCTTCTTCTTCTTCTTCTTCTTCTCCTTATAGACCTTTGGTCTGTTCCTGAAATCAGGCTGGGCTCTCTTGGGAGATTGACTTCCAACTATATCTCCATCTCTTCGGTGGTCTTCCGGGGGGACGGCAGCCGGCAGGAATCTGATGCGCCACAGCGTGTGGGAATCTGGTGGGATCCATCGTCTGCACGTGCGCATTCCAGTATCTTCTGCGTTTTTTGCCCCATCTCACGACATCCTCCACCTCGCAGATCTCGCGGATAGCCGTGTTCCTCACACTATCACGAATAGTCCTTCCTGCTATCATCCTCAGCGTCATCATCTCTGCCACACGTACTTTAGCCTTCGTTCTTGTGGTATCCGCTCTGGTCTCAATGGTATATGTCAGTACAGGCCTTACGCAGGTTTTATATATTGTGACATTACTGTCAATATCGTTTAATTTAAATCGTCAATTATTCCATTGTATGATATTTATTATTATTTTCTGTCACTGAAGTCTCGGACCCATTGTTCTTTTAAATATTTGAATACGAAGACAGTTTTGATTGGCCGCGTGCTATTGTTTTAGATACTCCCACAGCTGTCTCCCGCCATCATGACAGAGATCGAACGCATCATCGATAATAAGCCTCAAAGGCCACCCATGGTATCCACGCTGGCTCTCCGTGGCCAAGCAGGTGGAAGCCCTGGCCTTCCTAGAGTTGACAGGTGAATATCCAAGTCATATAATTTTCGATTCATCATTGCAATGTGATAAACAATGAGGTAAAATATTTTAAACTCGCAATATCTTTTAACACTTATAAAATTAACCACAATAGCTCATATGCAAGAACAGGTATCAAGCACTTTATACAATAGTGGTTAGCTGTATCGTTTAAACTGTGTAAATTTATAAATTCCAAAATATTATTAAAACACAATATTTTCAAAAAAAAAAATTAAAAAAATTGTAACTATAATTTTTTTGATTAAATTGAAAATTATATAATAGAAAATATATAAATGTTAGATTGTTTATCACATGCAACATGGAATATGGTCGAAAATTTGCCGACAGACATTTTTGGCTTGGGTTATTAAAAGGGAGTGTCTGTCTCACAGTCCCAAGGACGGCCTGGCTGAGGGTAGCACCGCCGACTCCACCACCGCGGAGACCCCCAAGGAGCAGAAGACGAATGCCTTCTGTGAGCTCCAGTGACTGTTGTGGCGCGGCAGTGGAGATACCGCCTCGCAAAAATCTTCTGAGAAAAAGTCCAAAGTAAGTTTTCGCCCATTTTACAAACATATGTATTTGTCCCCTTTTATAAGTTTTTATCCTACTTTAAGTATTTTTTACCCTCTTTATAATTACATATTTTCCCCCCTCCCTTTCACATAATTTATCCATTTTTATTATCATAAATTTTTGTCCTTTTTTATAATAATAAATTTTAAATTAAATATCATTAAGATGGCTTGGACACATGGAAAGAATGAATGAAGAAAGATAGTAAAAAAAGTATATGTTAATTATGTAAATGGAACTAGAAATAGAGGAAAACCGAGTAAATCGTGACACGATAAAAAAAAATATATATATTGAATATCCGCCATGTGAGAAGTCGGAAAAATCGACGTGTGTGGCAGTCCATTTTTTCTGCCTACTCCTTCGGGGAGACGGCGTGGTCGTTAGTTAATTAGTTAAAAATTAAATATAATTAACACATGGTATATTTTTTATCAGGATTCCGCTTCTACAAAAGAAAAGACGCAATATTTCCTCAACAATGCCGGAGTTGTGGTGTGCCGAAAAGCTTCATCAAATACAGACATCGAAAAAGGTAGGTGCCCTTAATTGTAACAGTTCAAACTTTTTTTTTCTAGTTGCCATGGCTCTAAGAGTATCCGAATTCAATATGTAATTGAAGTAATTTATGTCGCGATAGAATACAGTATAATCGGTGAGTTTCCATCAGGCAAAGTCTCCCCCGCGGAGAGCGCGCAGCCGTCAGCTAAGGGGAAGACCCCCGTCGCCGGCGGCAGCAAGGTCAAGAAGTCCAAGTCGGAGACGGGCACCAACGTACGCGCAGGCTCCCTGCAGCGCTCCCTCTCCGGCCAGATCCTCAAGGACCGCCGCATCTCGCGCCCCGAGCTGGCTAGCCCCTGCGACGTCTAAACAAGCATTGCACGCTAACTAGCCTCGCCGCACTCAGCTTCAACTCGGCCCATGCACAATCTTTTCAACTGCATTTACCGAACACCGTTTATTTGAAATCTGTCTATATGCGAAAATAATGATTACAACAAATGGAAGTTAATAATCTAATGTAAATTTGATTTGACTGTTGAAATAATGAATTTGGGATTCCTGAGAAGATGAATGATTGATGTAACTGATTTGATGGATGTTTAAAAGATTGTACCACATTGAGATGCGATAGTTATTTCAGCAACTTTTCTTTTGAAATATGATATTTTTTTACTACAATTATTCCTGTTTCCGAACATGGTAATGTGAGAATTTCATGCTGGGTCACATAAAGCAACTGAGCAAATACAGGTTTTATTCCATATGTAATTTAAGTTTTGAAGCTCTGGTCGATTGGTTAGGGTTATTTTACGCTTTTCTGCATTTTTTCTCTTGGTGTTGGTGTAGGTAACACGCGTGTTAACACATTTCTGGCGATTCCTGCCTTTCTCACTCTCAGTGGTCATGAAGTTCTGTTGTGGAAGTAGCTGGTCTGTTAGGACAATTGGTTCCATCGGTTGCATCAGTATTGGGAAGGTGCTTTATTTTTTTCACGGATTCACATCTTTACATTCGGCAGGAGTGGTATTTCACCAAGATGGAAGGTTTCTGCGATGTGAGAGAAGTATCTGGTGAACTACGAGAGGTGCCATCTTCATTATTTTGATGTCGTCGTTGGACCCGCCGTTGCTACGTCTCGAGAGCTGTATTTCAACTATTGGCGGGTCGTTCTATTGGCATGGATTCGGCATTCTGTGGAAGAACAAGGAATATTATTTCATTTTATTTTTGGAATATTAGTAGGAGAAGTTAAATACGCGGAGATTTTTTTTTTGGCATATCGCAATACTTCAGGCTAGTTTTTTTTTTATGAAAGGTTGCTGATATAATTTGGCCTGAAAGGCAGACTGAGTGGGATTCTGCTATCGATGACATGATTGATGACGTGAATGCTGACATGATTGATGACATGACAGGTGACACAATTGATGACAGATTGATGACATGAATGAAGACAAGACAAGACATTAATGACATGATTGATTTCATGATTGATGACATGATTTATGACATGATTAATGATTTGATTGATTACATGATTGATGACATGATTGATGACATGAATGAAGACATGATTAATGACATGATTGATTTCATGATTGACGACATGATTGATGACATGATTTATGACTTGATTGATGATATGATTGATGACATGATTGATGATATGATTGATGACATGATTGATGACATTTTGGACTTGGTGTATCAAAATGACTTATGACGATCACTAAAAACGAAAGATTTTGCTCTTTTTTACATTTCACTCAAAAAAAAAATGTTGCAAGTGCAGAACAGGTGCCGAGTTCGAAGCGAGTCGTGTGCGAGGCGAAACTCACGCGCCGCACCGTTGAAGAACATTGCGCTAAATGATTACCTTTTGTATAAGTAGAAGAGAAGATTTCCACCGCCGCGCTAGAATTAGTGTTATCCGCGTAAAACGCTTGGTGAAAAGTGCGCTTACAGACGCTTGGGACACTAGTGCAGGATGTGTGCTTTGTAAATGTGGCGTATGGAGGGGTAGGTATCCACGCTCCGTTTAGACAGCCTGCCAGCCCGCCGCTCCCGCCTGCCGCGCCAGCCGATACGCGCGGCGTCGTCAGACGGCCAGCGGACGATTGCAGAAAGGTGGGTGATATTCTTTACTCTTCCGTACTCTGTATTGTCAAATGATGGGATTGTTTCCATATATTTGATGTTTTGTACTTTCCGACTGTCAACTTCATCATTTGAATGTCGATATCTTGCGAATCCAATACGCGAACTAACACCTGTGTACCAAATAATACGAATGAAAAAAATATTTTTAAAGTTTTATTATATTTTATGTTAAAGACACGTTTCGCCTTGTTAATGTATTGTCGAGTGTTATTTTTGATAATGCCTTATCAAGTTGAAACATGTCATTAACATGAATTATAATAAAACTTCTAAAAAATTTATTTTTGATTCTTATTAATTATAGAGTTTTACATTATTGTTAAAGAAACAATAAATCTCTGTACTACGTCAAATGGTGAAGCTGATTAATAAAATGTATATGTATATGTATCCCTAATTATAAAATAGATAAACAAATGTTAAAATTTGTAATATATATTATTGTATAATGTAATAACGTATCATTATGGAACGACAGTGTGTTTAGGAAACAATCCCATTTTTTTAAATCATGTTTACAAACACATATTCCTGTCTTCGATAATAGGTTGATTGCCCCTTGGGGGTATAACAATTGTTTTGAATAACAGCAAAATTGATTAAATTCATTGTCAAGTCAATTAAGCAGCTCGTTATATCAATAATAATATTATTTTATTTATTTTAAAATTAGAAAAACAGAATTGTTTTTCTAATATTGTATATGGTACCTACTAAAACGAGGTAAGGGTTAAAGTAGATATTCAAAAATGTTGACGGACATAAATTCATTAAACGTACAATAATTGGAACATTTCAAAAGTTCACTTTATTACATGAATAATAGATTAATACATTCAAACCAAATTTTATAATAAATTTGCTAAAGTAAAATATGAATCATTTTAAAATTGGCGCTTCCGGTCAAATCCTGAGAATCCTTTGAGGACTCGGGATAAGGCAGGGGAAGTCTACCGATAGATTATTTGTTTGTGGATTCAACTGTCTCATTTGAAACATGTGTATTCCAAACGTATTTTTGAAAAAATATATATATTATAGAATAAATTCAGTAAATGAGTATAACAAAACATTTTTCTAATCACTGGCCTTTAGTTTAGATTTTAAATCACGGTAAAAATAATAGATTCGTGAAACGTAAATAATGCGTAGTTTTGTTAAAAATAAATAAAATATTATCGGAAATTCGTCCAATATAATATTTCAGATAATTTTTCATAATAATATAGAAAACGTTCAATTAACTCTTTTGGTAAACTTATAAGGGTCGGTGACATATAGGTCAGATGACATTGGTTTGAGAAAATCCCGTCATTACTCGATAACAGTCATCTGTGTATACTTTGAGTTAATAGGGGCCTGTGATGAGGGCGGAAAGGGATTTATTAACGCTACGAGTTTATTAACACTTATAAAGTAATGATGAGATATATTCATATTCATGCATAGAAGAGAAATTAGTTTCATGAGGCTGTGAAATGATTAGTAGTTGAGTACGTTAGTAGGTACCTCACATATTGCTTAAAGCAGAACATTCATAATTATTACTAGTATGTATATATGCAACTTTATTTTAAAATTTATTAAAACTCCTACGATTTAACTTTCTTTCCAATAATAAAATATTTAGTAGTTTTCATTGAGTCGGCACTTTATTATTCTTATTTTTTAATTAAAACATTTTTTTATTTAAATTTAAAACAGATTTTTACTAAGTTCACGGGATGGTTTGGTTAAGGATGTTTGCAAAAATGCTAATAAAAAAATATAAATAAAGTTATCACGGTCCGAGCCCGATTTTAGTGATAATTTATTTATGGCATTTGTTGCAAACTATTCCGCACGTACATATTTGGGTGGCCATTTTTCTATCCGCATTCGAAGTTTGAATATTACGACGCCAGGGCGAATCTCTCGGGACTGGACCGCAAATAAATGCATCAACTGGACGGTGGGCGAATATTGGATTACATAATGATAATTTTAATTAAGATTTAGTAATGATAAGGATATAAATATGTTTATTAAATGTAAGCGATTCCTAAAGCATATAAAATGAGTAGTGTGTATATATTTAGACTTGGTTTTCTTATATATTTATGTTTATACATATATATATGAGATGCTGTTGAAAAGAGGTATTATTCGCTGGACAGGGACCTAGATCAAGTTCCTCCGCATTGCTGCGGAGGTTTCACTAGTACGCCGCCCAGCCTCATGTGGATTCCACGTCACGATGATTATCCTCGAGACAACCACGGGAACCACATGAACCATGCTAACCACAAGCTTGGAACCGCGCACGATGATCGATAAAATCGCGTTTGGAAAATGAATAAAAAATTCAATGACATGATCATTATTAGCCCCCACAATATCATGACATTTGTAACATCTTTTAACTTCTTTTAAGAAGCTATCAGAACATTTAACATCCTGTTCAGTAAAAATATGCATTAAAAAGGCGCATTTCGATTATTCGTGATCAAGCTTTTTCTCTGTGGCGTACTAGAATATAATTATTTGACTCGTATATATAGAGCCTATAGCGCTTTGTCCGTGATTATAGTGATACCTGCGATGAGAATATTAGGGTTCGATGGAGGTGAGGAGTTCCACTTAACATTTGTGCTAATCATAAAAAAAATCTATCATTAATTTCAAAATAGTTTATTTAACAAAATTGAGCTAATAGATGGACCATTTCTTCTTCTTTCGGTGCCGTGTCAGGTCCCCCCAACGTTGGCGATCAGTGCAGCAAAGGCATCTCTATCCTGCGCCACTTGGAACAGGTTCTGAACTCTTGTAATTCCTGTCCACTCTTTGATGTTCCGGAGCCAGGTTAGCTGCCTTCTACCAACTCCCCGACGTCCCTCCACTTTACCCATTAATATCAGTCGAAGAAGGTGGTATTTTTCTCCCCTTAGCACATGGCCCATATATGAGTCCTGTCTAATTTTCACATTTGACAACAGCTCTCTATTGGCTCTGGCTTCCTGTAGTACGTCTGCATTACTGACCCTATCGGTCTACGGTATACGGTATATGGACCATTTACAAAACATAATTAACAAATACAAAATAAACTTCAACATTATTAACTGGTTAATTTGAAACACTATTATAATATCAAAATTAATTGTTTTTTTTTAAGTTGTCGCGACAACTGTTTGACCAACCGTTCTTGGTATCACTGAAAAGTGGATTATAACGCTTGATGTTAACATCGGTACGTTGAACAGCTGTTGCGACAATTTCGTAAAAATTATACAAATAAATTGTGATATTATTACAGTGTTCCAAATTAACAGTTAACACAATGTCTGCGGGTAAATATGCCACACGTTATCATACATAGATTGTAGCCGAAATATAATGATAACATTCAACCATATATACATGAAAACAACTTTAAAATATTAGATTATACAATTACAACAATTTACGAGTTCACAAAAATAGTATTTATACCCTTCACGCCGGCCATTAAAAAAGTCCAGTAAACGAGTATTTACATTAAGTCCGCTAATCAAACGTTACACAGTCTGTCTTTGCAAAACTGTCACTTTTAAAACGATATTCAAATCAAATCAATAATCAAATCAGTTTATTTTCTCAAAAGACATCTATTGAGAACAGGTAAAATATAATAAATATATAATACCAGGAACGCATGAGAGATGATTCGACATTTGGAATACAAGATACTTTCCAAAGTCCTTTCACGAATATGAAAGACATCGATCTCTAAAGCGACCATGTTCAGCAGTTTGATTGCCCTCCCCACCGGCATCACCAGAAGCAGATTAGTTCTGCATGCTGGGATATAAAACAGTCTGTGCTAACGCTGTCGAAGATAACCACCCGGAACATAAAGATGGATAGCCTCCAAGATGTCGATATTCTCTTACAAACCAAATCATTATAACAATACTTGAAATCTTCAAACAAACACTCGAGTCGAACACACTTATTATGGTCAGTCGTAGCGAAAAATGGTTATTAACTCTTCCCGCAGACAATGTTGAATTAAACAATGGTTTATATACCATAATTCAGGATAATAGTTTTGATTTTAAAAGTGGAACTCCTTATTATGAACGATACCAAAAATCCAATATTGATCTCAATTTATAATTTTTAATTTAAGCGAGTCGATCCTGCAGATCCTCGCAATTATTCCTTTTGTAAATCAAGAACATGTTTAGGTTATAATAGATCTAATTATTTAGTGTTAGGAAAAGGCAGGCCGGTATGGTTTCGTTTATAACTACAATTGATGCGGCCTTGATCAATATTGCAGGCAAAATAAAATTTAAAAACCAAAAAAAAAGCACTCTCAATATTGATCAAGCGGTTACTTACGCGTCGAGAGCCGACACCGCGAGTCGAACATTAAGGGCTAGTATCAAACCAACTATCCAGAACAGTGGATGATATCAGGCCAACTGTCCACAGCAGTAGATGATATCCGGTGACGATGCTGTTTTCAACTAGCTCTTTGAAAATATTTCGAGAAGCTACAGCTGATATAATAACGACAGATGTTGACGTTCTTAATGACGAATTTACTGCAGACCTAGCCTTTTAATTAAGCACTTTAACATTTTTTTTAAATAATAAGCACATTGATGATAAGTAATTAGACGATAAGATTTTAGTGATAAGATCTTTGATGATAAGCAATTATATTAAAAACCACTTTCATACGATAAGCACTTTCAAAATAAGCATTTGGATTAATAAGTATTTTGACATTAAGCTCTTAGATGATTAGCACTTTGAAGATTAGTAATTAGATTTTAAGCACTTCGATTGTAAGAATAGAGATGATAAGCATATTGCTAATAAGCACCTAGATATTAAAGAGTTAGACATACAGCTTTTAGGCTTCAGGCAGATAGGCATAAGCCACAAAGGCTTTAATGTTAAGAATCGTAGGTTCTAGAAACGTAGTCGTTGGTCCATGCGGCCCCCTAGGTACTAAGAGTTTAATATTAAGATTAGTAGGCCACTTGGCATGTGTGTTAGATTGTTGGCATTAGCCATGTAGTGTTAGGGCACTCGCCATTCTAGAAGAGTAGGCTCTAGGCATGTAGACTGTAGGCATATAAGATTATTCTGTTTATTAATATATTATTAGTACTGTTTTCATCGGTTTCATTGCAGTTTGGTCCGATTATGACAATATCAGAATTGTTAGATTTCCATAAACAACTGAATTTCTTAGACAAAAAACAATTTTTAATCAATATGTTATAGTTCAATTAAACTCAAGTATTTTGTTTAAAAATTGTACTGTGTCATTTTAGAACCAAAGCGTAAATAAACCAGAATATTTATGGTCGATTTTGCAGTCTACCAAATTCTGTTGGTAGGTGTCCGGGTTCTCCTACTCCACCACTGTTTCTTACATTTCAAATCAAAATTTAGTGGGCTATCTGCCTTTTATCGCAAACCTCTGTCACTGGAACTGACTCGACAACATCTAAGGTGAATTGGAACGGAACAGGAGGCTCATGCATGCACTTCCATACATTTAGTCCGTCATGGAACTTCCATACAAACGACAAAGCTATTCGCTCTTACTTCAGTTCAATCGAACTCAAAATGTTTTCGCCGGTTTACGAATGCGTTAATGAATGGTAGAACGCTGATATGACATATCCTCTGGAACTACCATCGCATGTAATCCGAGATAATGCACTTTAATTCCACATATTGTAACGACTTTATCGGCTACGCCGACCCTGTTGTATTATTCCCTTCTAACGCATCCAGTTTTATCCGCTTCGCTTCTAATAAGAATCAAAATGTAACTATTCCCAAATTTGAACCAATAATTGATCTTCACTCTAATAGAGAATATTTTGATAAGTGCATCCTTGAGTCACGCGCGTGACTCTTTGATCCTTGCGGCGTGTCTGCGAGTAGACGCGCGGTCTGCTTATTCGGCGCGGGTGGTGGCGGGTCCTAGGTAATCAGGTAAACTCAGTTCTCGGTTCTGAACACAGCAATTTCCTTGTGGACATCAAGACAAAGGGAAATGATTAAAAGAGGGAGACAAATGGAGTTTTTAATCATCGTAAACGAATAAGAGGAGCCCACATAAAGACCGGGTGGCCGCAGTTTCTTTGCAAAATAAGGAGTGCAGGCTGCAGCTTAATTACTGTCGGCTATTCGCGCCATCTCAGGGCTCCCTGTGACTCCCTCTTTTTTCAACAGTTCCCCGCTGTGAGTCGGAGCGAGTTTTTAATATTCGGATGAAAGAGATTTCGTTCTCTGCCTACAAGTGCATTAGTCTCCCACCTGTTGCCGTCCGACGAGAGGAAAGTTTCAGGGACTAGTTGCTTTCGCGTCTACATTTCGACATTCGGCTGTATTCCTGCATCCAGAATCTGCAGCTACTTTGCTTACAATCTTCCTTTGACTTGACGTCACACTTGAATAAGAATTTTCGTTATATTTCCTGTTATCTTTCACACGTGCAAAAACAAATAAAACAACAGGTTTCTGGAGATACAAATGTCCCGTCAGAGTAAGACTCTTTGTTGACCATCTTCGGATGAAATGATCTCATTAAATTAATTTGTTTATAGCTTTGTTTTTAAGTCTCGTAAAATGTTTATTTTAGTTATTAATCGTTTATTCATAAACCTTCACCGCAATAAAGTCGGGACTTTTGAATTCCCAACAATAATGGACAAACACAATAAATAAAACGGGCATTTCTTTATTTTCCCTGTATTTATTTTAATTAAATAAATGTATATAGTATTTACTTTTTTTCTCGCGCACTCCGCGCCTTGTACAGCGTTAACCAGTATAATAAATGATATATAAAATATGATGTTTTTATTTGAAGCGACGGACGTCTTATGTATTAATTTTCGAGTTATTCAGAGGTTATTTGACGCCGAACAATATTAGCGCGGCGGCCTGACTGGACAGCGAAGCTTGCATTGCGCCCACGGCGGGCCCGCCCGCGCTAATAGACTAAAGCGTGCAAAGGAATCTGCCGAAGCACCTGAGCCAATGAGTTCAACATGGAAATAGTTTGTCATATAATTGTCGTCTGTATACTCAATGTTTAAAGTAAGAAGGTATATTATAGTAATGATGTAATTAGATTCTGTAACTGCCGCATCTCGGTGTCCAGGCTCCCCTTCTATCGCTGTAGACAGAGTACCCCTCACCCGTAGGACTTCCAACCTTCAGATCTCACGTCGTTCTTCTAAAAGTGTTATAGTTGATGATTTACCAGAGTTTATTTACTGTTATTCAAGAGTTGAATTACGTTGTTTTGTACGACACGTTCGTATTATTATTTCCTTTTGCAATCAGACGATCTAGTGTGTTGTTTTCTCGAAAAGCAGCGTATTCCAGAAGATCTGTTTGTCGCGCATTCCCTTTGCCTTAATAGCAAATAATTTACTGAACATATGCACACTTACGTCGCCCCACTAAGCCCACGAGTTCTGTATTCACGTCATAGATCAAGTGTACATACCCAAGTCATTACGTACTGTATGCTTCGTAGAGTAGTCGCTGTAGCCAACCCGGTAGCAACCCTGCATTGGCGAGGGACGGCTTAGAAAACTGCCATTGTTCAATCTGCATTTCACTTGGGTTCACTTTAATCTTCCATTTATTTACGGTTAGCACACATTCAATATCCACATAATTTCAATACTTTTTACAAGGTAAATCATCTTCGAAATTTTGACAATAGCTCAAACATATTTCTTTATACGTAATACCATATACTGATTTATCTTCCCTACATTTTCATGTTTGACGCATATATTATTATATCCCATTAGATTAACTTATCTGTGTTACTTGGTAAACTATTATATTTATGGTAACTTGAATACATATTCGTATTGTATCTCACCCTTATCTTTATTCGTCCTCTAATTACTTACTTACTTCGTTATTAATTTAAGCGTTTGAATGCCAGTCTCAACATCGGAGATGAATACTTTCAGTGGATAAAGTGTTAAATTATACTGTAATATTACATTGCGGGGTACTTTCTAGTCATGAAATTTAACTTTAGTTGGTTGTCTGGATAGATTAATCTATTTTCCAACATCCAATAACCATCTTAGGTAATAGGTCACTCCACTTCATCATACGAGTATTTCATTGTTTTATTTTATTCACGCTTCATTACTAAGTCAACATCACCTATATTTCCTTCACTTTCACCTTAGATCACTCAACTATTACGTACGTAAAATAAAGTACAGAAAATAAAAGTTTTCACATTCCTTCGTCTATATTACACTATCAAATCCACTTTTACTAAGCTAATTCATTGAACTTAACATTACAAAATTCTTAATAATACTTCGTTCGTTCTTTACAGGAAGTACCTCAAATAAACATTCTTCTGTTTTGTTTAAAATTCGTTATTCCATTTAACTTTATTTTATGAACGATTTCGTTTCTTACCTCATTTTTAAAACTTCTATTTCATTTAAATGGTTATTTTTTAGCACTGTTTTCCAAATTTTGGAAAACGTTAAATCCTGCACATTTCATGTATTTATAAGCTATATCTAGAAAATGCTATTTAAGGTAGGCTAAGGTCAATCTAAATTTGTGAAGAGAAAAAACATATCACCTGTTTTATATGAAGGCGGCGGAGTAAACGATAAGCTCTAAATATAATTATTTTTATTGGAGATATTTTATGTTTTGAATTATTTTTAATCTAAATATGCTCTATTTCCATTTATTTTAATCCAAATATGAGAGATTTCTAATTAATTTTAATCCAAATATGCTACGAGTATATTTCAATTGATTTTTTAATTTATTTTTAGTCCAAATATGCTATATTTCAAATTATTTTTTATCCAAATATGCCATATGCCTAATTATTTTTAATCAAGATATTTCACATTTCAAATGCCTTGTATTTTGTATTATTAAATAATTATATTCACGACCTTCGCAATCTCGTTGAAATCTCAAATTTAATGCACGATAGACGAAATACTGTTTTTAAACGATTTATTGCTTGAAAAACTTTTTGGCAACATTGTGTTTTCACAACACTTTCTTGCACTTTTAACAAACACGTTTCACCCTTCTTCGGTGTATGCATTTTAAAAGTGTAACTCTGAATGGAAGTTTCAGTTTCGAAACATGTTTGTTAAAATACAAAAAAGGGTTGTGTAAATACAATGTTTCCAAAAAGTTATCAAATGTGAATCCACAAGACAAAGTGATGGCGAATATAGAAGAGATTTATTGTTCGGTAACATATTTTCAATTCATCCCAATCCACCTACCAATAAAGCGATTAGTATTGTTTGATTCGTTTATTCCGACCGCCACTAAACATCTGATTCTCAACTTCCAAATTGAAAATTTGCCGTAATATAATTTTTTTATTATTTGTATGAACAAATGCAGAATTGAATTAATGAATGATATATTGCATGAATGAAAAGGTTTTCTTCTAGTATATAATGTTTATTTCAATCCAAGGGCGATCACTCAAATTCGTAGTTGTACAGTAAACGTTGTGAAATTAGAAAATATATTAGATAAATAATAGGGTGTTCCGAAAGTAGTGATACTTGATAGAAGGTGAATGAATAACATCACATGCGAAACTAAAATTGTTTTTGGATTTATTTATTACAAACCTCTCACGTTACAAAGTGTTGCCAGATATTTTCATATAAAAAATTTCGTTAAACTTTCCACATATTTTACGTGTATAATAAACTCTGTTTAAAAATTTAATGCATATAAAATACACATTATGAACTGTTTTCATTTTGAAATATTATACTATTATCGTATCGCAATATATTTAGAATTCTTATAATATTGTCGCGACAGCGGTTTCGCCAACCTATGTTGTCATCACAATCACAGATGATGAAAACACCAGATGATGCCAACATAGGTTGGCGAAAGAGCTGTCGCGACAATTTCATAGAAAATAATTAATAAATTGTCGTACGTAGTATAACAGTATTTTAAAATTAAATCAGTTGAATGTTGAAGTATTATAGTGCTTTGGCCAAAACATTGGCATTTGTGGTATTCCATTACACTGTTTTAATAAGTTTTTCAGAAATAACAAAGTAGGTACCTAACGTAATAGCTTCAAATTAAAATTAATTTAATGAATGCAAGTAATGCCCACTTGGTGGTTGCACACTTGGAGATGGTTGCACACTAGGTGGTTGCACACTTAGAGATGGTTGCACACTTGGTGGTTATATCACTCGGAGGTGGTTGCGCACTCGGTGGTTGTGTCACTTGGTGGTAAAGCACACTTGTTGGTTGTATCAATACTTTCTGAATATCATTTACATTTGTACATAATATGTTGGTTACTCTCAGATGATTATTGTTGTTACTGTAATATTAATAAATACGTCGGTAGTTCGGTTCGCTGTGCATTCGGATGGAAGAACTCGTAACAGCGACGACTGCGACTCGTGCATAATTATTTAGACCCCTGCCTGACTCGGATAATCGATAGGCCGCCGAGCGCGGGTCGAATCGGGTGCAGATTGTTGCCTCACGTGTGCAATGGACCGAACGATCGATTTTCCGCAGATGCACTCCTATGTGCGTCTGCTGTCTCACTCAGGTACTTAAAACTCCAAAATAGTAGAATTTATTTAAATATATTTGTTGTGTTATATTCATTATCAGAAAATAATAATAATTTGTGTAAAATTGATTAAATCATTTAATTTGACTTATTTTTGATAATGAACATAATATTTAGAGATGTGTCGCGGTGTTTTATGAATCTCTTTTAACGTAGTGTTATTATAATTAATATTTCTCCTTTTGATGCAATTGTAAATTTGTTGTAAATATGTCTCACCGCAGTATTTTTGTAGATAGCTTAGGTTAAGATTTTATTCAATGAAATATTCCAAGCTCGAATGATGAAATTGTCGTGCTTGGAGCCACTTCTTGACCAGGCACGCCTAACTAACGGACGGCAGTCGATAAACCAAATAAGCTTGTAGATTACCATCAGGCGCAACGTAAACTTCAACATCGAAAACAGTGGATTGAAGCACGGCGATTTTGTTTGCAGAGAATTTGATATTTTATTAATAATGAATTTCCATCTCGAGACCCGACCAGAGGTCCGTTTTATTTTCGGCGGCAATATACGCTTGAAATGAAGTAGATACTTACTTGTAAATATACAAAGAACCTAGCAATGGGCACTTAACATTAGCTTGTAAGCAAAGTAGACTAATTATAATCTCTTCACTAGTTTGAATAGGAGTGTATTTGACTTAGAATTAGAATTTTAAATATCTTACGCATTTCTATTCAACTATCAACAGATTGACTGCTTTGGAAATTCACATTTAAAAAAATAATAATTTATTAAGAAATGGGCACGATCGAGGAATTAACTTAAATCAGTTCATTCGCGTTGTTTGCCAGGAAATGCTAAATCACCATTAATACAGCAAGTCTCGGAAAGACAGGCGAAGAATCTAGATGCTGGAATGAGTCCGACGGCAAACACCCGAGTGTTCTAAAGCGGTCTTGGGTACACGTTGTGGAAAGGCCCCCTAATCGTTCCCATTTATTACATTATCTTTTCAATTTACCATTGTGTGGCTGCTGGATTTTCATGTGTGTGTTAATATTATTAATTAATTTTTATTCGTCTTTTTGGTTGAAATCGCCAGAAGGCGGTGGACATCATATTCAGACTCACATGTAGAAATATTATAACAAAACAACATACACAAAGCATACTTCCAGATTTACGTAGAATATACTTCTAAGTAGAAGGGATATTTCCTGTTCCGCGGGGTCCTCTACATATGTACAGTGGAGAGTTCGAGTACTCGGGTCCCATATAATTTACTTACAAACATGTTAGTTATATATTATTTAATAATTAATCAATTAATATAATGGCTTGTTAGGTTAAGTGATTTTACTTCAATTGCATTTTTATTATAATGATGTATTTGCTATGAATATACTTCGTGAACTATGAAATCTCAAATGAGAAGTAACTTTATATGTAACATGTGGCGTTGCGATGCACCCGCGCGGTTGCATGTCCCGAGAGAGCCCCGTGTATTCTAAAGGACGATTGAGCCTCTAGTCTTCCAGCATATCCTAGAACCAATGCATTGGGAGATTATCGTCCTTCTACGAATACCTATTTTCCACTTTGAGGGATCAAACGCTCGCCTTCTGCGAACAAAATGATTCAGGTCACCATTTTTCAACACGTTATTGAATTTCGCCTTCCGCGTGAAGGCTTCTGCATGAACTGCGTACTATATGAACTTCAAATGTCGTAATATAACATTTCGAATTCAATTATCGTTTCAACATATTTAAGGCATTTTTATATTAATTTCCGATGGTTTTGAGATGAATATCAAAAGAGATTTGAACAAATGTCTGAGAAAAACAAAAATCTTGGTAATTTTCGAAATACAACTTTTATTGTACTTTTTTTTTACTATTTTCATTTGTTTTCTATGACTTTGAAAAAAATCGACATTCCTTACATTTGTGACATTAAATAAAAAACATGGAGGTCTCTTAAAATATTATGGAATTCTACAGTGTTCATTTTATAAATTACAAAAAACAATCAATCCGTTTCTATTGTTTGATTTATTTATTACAAACAGTTTATGTTCTCACCGGAGATTTATCAGGTTTACAAATTAAAATGTTTTGTTTCAGTAACTGCTGTTATAGTAATAGTAAGTAGCCTAAAATAAAAGTCTAGACTTTCACTCCGTTCACCTTATTAAAAGGGTAGTATCAAACACCTTTATGCATCTCTTTTGATTTCGTCTCGTTTCCAATAAATAAGTTTCATCTTAATTGAAAGTATAGAGAACGCTGTAAATTTAAATGTAGTCAACCTCTCCTTAGCTTGCCAGTACCTGACGGGGAATAAGAATTAAAGTAAGTCTCGCATAGACCGGAGAGGGGCTAAGATTATTTGTGTGGGAAACTGACCGAAGAACAACCGGGGTCCGTCGTCAGCTCTCGGGTGTGCGGTGGGAGCGTTCTCTTACATCAGTTTAAATACAAAATATGTATGCCTGTCTACTTTGTTTAAAACAGTATTATATACTATATATGAATAAATGGCCTACCTACTTGTGTATGTGTATTAAAATGTACCTAACATCTCATCAACAGCAAAAAAATTAACCATTTGAAGTACCGTAAAGGAAAATTCACAAATTAGAAAGCACAAAAACATATTTTTACAGGATTTTCTTATATATTCATAAAATAATAAAATATATATCTATTTACATTTAAGCATCGCTGATGTCGACTGCGATGCATTATCACGTACATAATTATATTAATATGGATTAGTGTTAACCACGTTTGCAGTTATTATGTTTAGAACTAATTTTATAACATACTGTGTCTTTCTTTTCTTTTTAAATTATATTCTTATAAATTATTTCAGTATTTTTTAACCTACGCTATCCAATTTCCCTCTTCTCTACGCGTATTAATTATCTCTCATTAGATTATGACCATAAATTCTTTACGAAATTCTCTTCAAATGATATTTCGATCTAATTTATCAATTTTATTATAAATTATATAACTTTGCACATATTACAAATTATATATTGTATATTACTAATTAAATAAATATTTTTATTTTGTATATATATATATATATATATATATATATATATATATATATATATATATATATATATATATATATATATATATATATATATATATATATATATATATATATATATATATATATATATATATATATATATATATATATATATATATATATATATATATATATATATATATATATATATATATATATATATATATATATATAATACTATTATATTAAATTCAGTATAAGATATACATGTATTTATTGATAAATATTTTTCAATTTTTTAATTATACTTATTAACGTTTTATATATACATAAGCATTAAAAATATTTACTTATATATAAATATGATTTTTTTAATATCACTTTTGTAATTTTTTTGTAATAATTATAATAATCATAAAGTGATCCCGAATATTTCTAGCTGACAATTATGGCGAGTTATTAAAATATATTATGAGTATATTTATATATCTATTGTACCAACATTCTTCTCTATTTAGGTGGAAGGAACGAAAACCAAAGTTCCGACTGGTGAAATACCACCATTCAGATAACAGATGCTTTCGCAGCCCTGTTATCTGGATCCCAGACCCTTCCCATCCAACATTCCTTTACCACTCCCATGCTTCCTTTGTTCCTACTCCCTTTGATTCCCACGACGATCAGGTGGAACACGGTCGAAATCCATCATATCGAGAACATTTTTAAAATTAAAGGACTACTCTTAAACATCTTATTGCGGTTCCCCAAACTGGTTCTAAAATTAGTTCCATTTTAATCCACCAGACCGGCGAAGAAGTATGAATACGCATAAATATTCGGGACGAACTTTAACGAAAATTTGCGAGTTCTTGTAAACATATTTTAAGTGCATGCGTTCTATTATAATAAGTTTGTGTGTTTTACGCTATCTGGATAATTCATGTTTGTCCTCTTGACATCTAAAGTAACACACCCTATATATAGAGTACATCACCATCCAGAAATGCATAATAGAAAACAGGTTCTTTAAGATACACATACTCGTATGCTAAAAGAATCTTAAAATTTCCATGGAAATAACAAAGATTTTTGTCAAATTAAATTATTCAAAACTCCAGATCATATTGTATGCCATTCTAAAATGTATGTACCACTTGTAACACACAAATGCTTTACTTGTAATATGTTATTTATTGGTGTTTGGTGTATACGTGTATATAGTTTAGTGCCACATGCAAAACCCGAAACCAATCAAATTTTGAAAAAAATAATAACTCTATAAAATCATTGTAAAAAGTAAAATACATAAAAATAAATTGGAATATTTCCTTCAAGATCACGAAAATAAATAAATTTATATCAGACAGATAAGTATTTGTATAGAAATAGTAACTGTAAACAAACGAAAATTGGTTGGTATCAAATCACGCGAAAGAAATTGGTGGGTACAAAAAAGTATCAAAACAATCATTGAAATATTTGTTAAATAACATTAATGAATTATTTTAGAAAATGAAAAATCGTACTTCGGAAAATGACCAAGACGGAAAAATAAACTTGATAATTAAATATGAAATTGGATAATGTAGTTCATTAATGTTATTTAAAATATAATTTGATGCATCAAATCAGTACTCAAATAATATTTTTTTAAATTGAAAGTAAAATTTTTTTAAATCAAAAATGGCATAACAATGTTTTAATTCTTCGCAGTTTCTTAATACAAAGCAGTGATTTTCTAATCCACCGGATTTCCAATAAGGTTGTATTGGATTATAAATTAAGAGTACCTACCCCGGATTAACAAGTCTCTGCGTAAAGCTAGAGGGTACATACATTCCCATAAATGTGGTGTTTTTATCGTTTAGTTACAATCCTTATCTGCAAAGCGTACAATTCTAAATAAACATAATATATTCGTAGAGCTGATTGTCTAATCGAAATCGGTATCTTTTATAATGAGTTGGTACACCTAAGTAATTATACGAAGCTCCCACTTAAACCACATTACACTTTAATCCTTTCGTATGTAATAATCTCTGAGCGGCATAATTGAGGTACTTTTATTTTTTAACAAAAAACAATGTTATTTTCAGCCTCTGTATAATTAGAAAAAACATTGTTTTTTTTCGTTGTTTTTGTATTTTAAATTTATTGGAGCCGCATTGTTTATCGAAAGATTATCACAGCGTAGCTTAATATATGATAGTTTTGTTTTTAATTTTTTTTTTTTTTTTACTCTACCAACTTATTATATTAGAATAATATCATTTATAGATGCTTTGATATTATATATAACGTATATAGTGACTACCCGATACAAAATTATTGTGTGTGTGTACTGTTAAGGTTAAAATTGTAAATGTACACACGTTGATATGGTCATCATAAAAACATGGTTATTGCGCATTGTTATCTGGAAAATATATTCATTTTCTCCTTTTTAAAAACTTTTTCTCTTTTTATGCACTCATTTATTTAATAAAATAAAGTAGATAATAGAGTATATCATATACATGTATTAATATAGGTACACCTATATTCAAATTGTCAAATTGCATTGTTTTAACTTATTTAAAAGAAGTGTAACTACCACGACGAACATAGTATGATAAGGGATCCAATATCATCACAGTTTTATGACGTGTTCTTTAGATAGTCAATATAAATACTAATGTATTTATAATTAATAATGAAATAAAACTGGTTTTTGTTTCTACGTACTCAGAAAAATACTTTTGTCTTTACATCGACAGCAGATCGGTTTCATTATTTAAAATGAACTTCCATCAAGAGATTCCAGTAAAATCAACAGATAATATTACCATTTTGTAATATTCAAGACAACATGCGATTCTCAGCATCTCATCCATTCTATGTTATAGTGGTGATTACACTTTTCATACAATTTTCTTAAATATTTTGTATATGTATGTAATTGTATCAAGCAAATTTACTTGTGTAATTTTTAAAAGTATTGGTAGTCACTATTTTTATTTTATTATGATGTAACATTTTCTAGTATTATAAGTTTAATGTACTAACAAGTAATTATGTATCAATAGTTTGTCGTTATGTAACAGAATAATACAAAAGATTTTAGAAAAACCTGTCAAATTCAATAAACATTGAAATGTCTGGCATGTCTCGGGTTTCAGCAACACGAGCGAATGTCAATATCTCAAATTGGTAACAGTATGTATTAAAATTGAGTCAAATGATTATTTCAAAAGGTGAACCAATTATGACTTTGGAATCATAATGCATTCAAGAAAGAGCTTAGCATTTCATTGAGGGTGTAATATAAAATATTAAAACATTTCACAAGTTAAAATATTAATAAAATATTAAAACATTGAGTAGGTGAAGATTTAGTCGAGTAATTGAGGTTTCGTACAGCAAGTTGGCTGTAATTACACTGATTAACAACGTGTAATTACGCGAATGAGTCAAAAGCTGTTATCAATGTGTACGTCATCCGGACCAATTGAAGTGCTTTTTAAGTGCTTTTTACATAAGAATTTCAACTTTTTTCGATTAACTTTGTAATTACTGCTTAATAATTCATGATCATTTGACTAAACACCGATTGAATTTTCTCTCCACTATTTGAATTGACATGTAGCATAACTACTGGATTTATCACTTTACTCTTAATCATTATAAACATATTATGCATGAAATAAAATAAGAAACTTTGTGTTAAATGTCAACAAGTATTTTATTGCTTGATCCCTTTTATTTCCATTCCTGCATTCCTACCGATCTTCAACTAAACAAATACGAAATATTTTCAACTGGCACGTAATATTTCAAACCATAGTCAATCGTGGAATCGGCACTTCAAAATGATTGTTTGAAATCTGAAAACATTTAAATAATTTTAGTTTTTCAGCATTTGCTACTATTATAATATTACATAATTGTTAAAAAATAAGCATTCAAAACCATCGAATACTGCCTACGCAGAATAGCAAGAGCAATGAAAGCGTAATTTGATAAAACATCGAAAATCAATAGAAAGACGAAAAAATATGAGGAAAATTTATTATAAGAAACAAAAAGGTAAGCATCTAAAACTAAATGAAAAATATTAATAAGGTAACAAAAAGGAATCTTGCTGGACATAAAATGATCCCTTTTTAAAAATGACGAGCAAATGTATCAATTACAACTACTTACAAGGAAGAAGTTTAAGCCCATCAGAATAAAATTACGCTCCGAAAGAGGAGGAAGAAAAGTAATGGTAAGTAAAAGACATGAGATAGAAAGGTAAGAGATAATAAAATACACGAGAAAGATAGGTAAAAGTAAGAATAGGGATAAGAATAAAACAGTTAAGGTAATGGTTGTGTCTGATCCAAGGAACTTTGATTCAACCCTCGCCACGCCCAGTCTCTTCTACATAAGAAATTTAATTAAATTTTTAAGATCTAATAATAAATTCTGATTAAATTGACTTAATATTGGATATGCCGCCTTATTTGAATAAGACATTGAGTGTCATCTGTTATATTTTTATATAAGTTTCAAATTTTAGGAATTAGTTTGCAGCAAAGTCTATCAACATCTTCTGCTGGTTCATTGGTTGCCACTTAAGCCTTTGAAATGTGATAATTTCCCGTTTATTTCCTCACATGGTACTCCTTTTAAATGATAGTATTTTATTAATATTAATTTTAGCATTGTATATTATTGACTTTTTAATTGTCCGATATCAAAAGCAGAAGTAGAAAAGTAATTTTCAAATTCATCAAAATCCAGACACCTTTTCGATTAAAGTTTTTATAATTAATTTCTACATAAGACATGCCGATGACACCGTCATCCTGGCCGATAGCATCGCAGGTTTTCAGGAGCTTCTTATGAGCATTAGCAATGCTGGAGAAGAATTGGGCCTAAACATTCATATAAAAAAAACAAAAAATATGGAAACTTATTTTACGGACAACCCTTGTATATACGAGGGTGAATCAAATATAAACCAGAATTACTTTTTATTGGTTTATTGAAAAAAAATCCTGATTTAAAAAAGTATTTTTCCCAACGGATCGGTAATTTATTTATCCCGATATCGTAAAAAGAAGGTGGTTGTGTCATCAACCCATTGCGCGCGAAAGCTTCTAGTGCCTCTAGCGGTGAAAACTCTACTAGACACTCACACAATCTCCCACCAGGAACGGCGCTTCCTAAATTCACTTCTCTGCCAGTTAGAAACAAATATCGGTTTATACGAGAATTTGATTCACCTTCGTATTTAGTGAGGCAATGTAAGATGGACACGGTAACTATAGCTGACACATGGCATCATAAAATGGGTTAGTATTCATATATCATAAGTCAATTAGGCTATTTTTTGTTTCTTCAACAAAGATGTAAAATTCCTTATTAAATAATTAATATAAATGAAAACGTCTGTCTTATAGAAGTTTTATTAAATTGTTTTATGGAATGATATGTTTTGCACATATAAGGCATTATCAAATGTCATTTGATTATTTGAGGTCATTTGATAATGCCTTAGAAGGGCGAAACATGTCATATCATTAAAAACTTAAAACTCCTAGAAGACAGAAGTTTTTAATTTATATTAATTAATACAATAGGCAATCTCTAAATGGTTGAATAACGAAAGTATGTAGATGGTCTGTAAGTTTATTAAATAATGTCTACTTTTACACCCTGGTAATTTGTTCCAATGGAAGATATGCAACAGATTTGAGTGTTTGATTTGCTGAAGTTAGTCTGAAAAAGAATTGTTTGGTTTTTCCGCATCCCAGGCTACAAGTTTTAAGTTTAACTATTACTTACTTCTTCGCAGTTTCAATCCTAGGGTCGTCTGTAGTTCCCTTCAGCACAAAATATGAGATGTAGTTCATGTCATCTTTTATGTCGTGACACGCCACATTATCCTAATGGCGTATAATGCGGCCGATCCATTGCTGCTGGAGTTTGCTCCCTCCTTCGATGCTAATTCATTATTTGTGAAGTGTCCTCTCGACGAAATTCCTTGTATTCATCTTTAGCACCGCATCTCCACGCTCATAAAGCTACAAAAATTAAAATGGTCTGGACATGTACAGAGGATTCCGAACTCAAGGGTAGGAAGACCAAGACCGAGGTGAGAGGACTAAATAATAAGAAACGGAGCACAACTTCTTCGGGTGCCGAACTAGAGGACGACTGCTGAAGACAGGGACTGCTGGAGGCAAAACTTGCTGGGGGCCAAGGCTCGATATGGACTGTAACGCCATCGAAAGAAGAAGAAGAAGAATACAACAAGATGATCCATCGGTACTTGTTTTGGTAAGGTGGTTTCGGAGCTTTTGGTCTATTTTTTACTAGAAAAATTTTGAAAGGTTACTTTATGTGCTCTATTACTTGCAGACACGAAATCGAAAAGTTCATATATTCTTTCAGCCCTATATAACAGATGGATGGTAAGTTGGTCATTTTAATATTTATAAGGGATATAGGAGGTCCCAATACACTACCTTGAAGTACTCCGAATTACTTAATAAGTACCAACTAAACTACTAACTAACCATCACGCCGTCTCCCCGAAAGGGTAGGCAGAAAGAATGGACTGTCACACTTTTACTGATGCGGCAGTCCATCCTTCTCTTTTCGCTCCGCCATAAGTACCATAGAAGTAATAATTAGGTTATAAAATTAATAACAAAATGGCCTCTTCTTTTCTTATAAATTATTTTCTGTAATATTAATTCTATACATATATTCATAGTCAAATACTCGTATATTTTTGTATCCACTTAAACTCGGAAGGTTAATAAATATGTCCACACGTTTGATGTCACATAAACCTGATGTTTTGTAGGTGCGTTTGATATATTTTATTATCAACTTTTTAAACCTCTATTAACTCTTTATAAGTAACTTAATAATAATAGTAATAATAATAATAATAATAATAATATGGTAAGTTTTAAAGCGATGATGGACCGGCTAACGCGGACGCTCGATTCCCGAAATTTGTACTGGGGCAACCCTGGGGCAACTTTCATCCTACTTCAAATAGGCCGGCTAATTCGAAGTCAAAAAATCGACGAGCGTGCGTGTTACCGTGTATGAATACATACGAAAATTCCGTTGGTATGTCAGATTAGAGCAGTGTGGCAGTCCATCCTCTCTGCCTACCCTTCCTAAGTTACCTAGTTAAGTTAATTAATTAGTATAATCAACATTTTCTGGAACACCCTACCACGCAAATGCTGTCCGGACACAGGTTTTCGACTATTCACCGATCACACTTAATTGCGCGAAGCCGAGTCCCAGGCGGCTTATTGCATCCTTCGGGAACGCGAGATCCTTAAGGATGATTGAGTGCGCGAGAGTTACTAAAGTTTCCACCGACCCCTTCTAGAAAAGGGTGCTTTGGAATTCCGAATGTGGGTGTCACATTCTTCCGACGTGAGAAACTATAAGAAATCATAACTTTTAAAAACCCTATTCGTTCAGCAACTATAGTCATCCCGACAATCCTCGTCAATTTCCCATGTTGTGCCCTCCCCTGGTTTAGAATAAAGCACGTTCATCACAAACACACCATGCAAACCTGGAACATTCCAGGTACATTATTGCGAATATAATGCTGAATTCATGAAAAGAAGAATAGACCACGCACATAAACAAATCATGAGCACATCACGTCCGTACGCATATCACGTGAACATCACGACCACATCATGGACACGTCTCGAGCACGTCACATGCTCGTCATGTGCACATCACGTGGACACCACGCGCGCATGACGTGAACATCACGTGCACATCACGTGCACATCACGAGCACATCACGTGCACATCACGTGCACATCACAAGCACATCACGTGCACATCACGTGCACATCACGTGCACATCACGTGCACATCACGTGCACATCACGTGCACATCACGTGCCCATCACGAGCACATCACGTGCACATCACGAGCACATCACGTGCACATCACGTGCACATCACGTGCACATCACGTGCACATCACGTGCACATCACGTGCACATCACGAGCACATCACGTGCACATCACGTGCACATCACGTGCACATCACGAGCACATCACGTGCACATCACGTGCATATCACGTGCCCATCACGAGCACATCACGTGCACATCACGAGCACATCACGTGCACATCACGTGCACATCACGTGCCCATCACGTGCACATCACGTGCATATCACGTGCCCATCACGAGCACATCACGTGCACATCACGAGCACATCACGTGCACATCACGTGCACATCACGTGCCCATCACGTGCACATCACGTGCACATCACGAGCACATCACGTGCACATCACGTGCACATCACGTGCACATCACGAGCACATCACGTGCACATCACGAGCACATCACGTGCACATCACGTGCACATCACGTGCACATCACGAGCACATCACGTGCACATCACGTGCACATCACGTGCATATCACGTGCCCATCACGAGCACATCACGTGCACATCACGAGCACATCACGTGCACATCACGTGCACATCACGTGCCCATCACGTGCACATCACGTGCATATCACGTGCCCATCACGAGCACATCACGTGCACATCACGAGCACATCACGTGCACATCACGAGCACATCACGAGCACATCACGTGCACATCACGTGCATATCACGTGCCCATCACGAGCACATCACGTGCACATCACGAGCACATCACGTGCACATCACGTGCACATCACGTGCCCATCACGTGCACATCACGTGCATATCACGTGCCCATCACGAGCACATCACGTGCACATCACGAGCACATCACGTGCACATCACGAGCACATCACGTGCACATCACGTGCACATCACGTGCACATCACGTGCACATCACGTGCACATCACGAGCACATCACGTGCACATCACGTGCACATCACGTGCACATCACGTGCAAATCACTATATTATTACATACGTGCGTAGAGCTTGCGCAACTTGCACGTAACGTGCGCGTCAAGTGCAATTCCGCCATCTGCGTCGCGTCATTCGCCCCATTACTTCCTCATCGTGATTGTTTCTGTCCATGACATTATAGAATTTTTTTTTCTTACTTTGACTATGGACGACTTTTAGGGGGTTTCCTACAAAATCCCCTCATTCCCAATTGTAAATATATTTTTGAATCGTTGAAAATTATGTTTTATAGAATTCCTTGAAGTTACGTGAAGTGTTTTTCAATAATCCTAACATCGTAATTTATTTATTGATTAAAACACTATTTTTTCATTTGTTCCAATGACAATTTGAATAATTTCTTCAATATTATTTCAAAGTTCTGACTGGTGTTGATATGTTTTAAGTGCCTAATTACTGTTAATTTAAAAAAAACTATGAACATGTGGAACATAAATTAAATAGACAATATGAGCACCATTTAAAAAGAACATTTTGTGTTAAATTATTTTTATTGTGTTATTTTATTTTATATCCTTGTATTTTATATTATTTGTTTTAGATTTATTTTGTGGATGTTGGATGATCATGGTGTGCGCGGGAGATGCCTATTGGTGGCGATGAGGTTCGCAACCCATCACACCGCGTCTCCCGCGGGGCGAAAAGAGAAGGATGGAGTGCCGCATCGGTTAAAATGCGACAGCCTATTCTTTCTGCCTACCCTTTCGGGGAGACGGCGTGATGGTTAGTTAGTTAGTTAGTTAACACTATAACATCTTTATAATAACTTCCTATATAATTATACAATATACTTTATTTTTTAAAACATGACATGGATATTTTATATCTAACTTAAGTAAGTATTTTAAGCGAATTATAAAAATATGATTTGTTGCTCCTCAGATGAAGTTTGGATATTTAATACCTATATCGACACTTGAACCAATTACGGCCATTAAAACTTAGTACCATGCTCGGACTCAACTTATAATATACGTTCTTAGAATGCATATCGAAGAACCTATTAATCGTTTAGCAGAAACTTGCTTTAGCCGTGATGATGAATGCGTTGAAATATAGTGAAGTGTTTGTATATGATTTATTGAAGTGGGAGATTATCATACGAGCATTATGATACTTCAACACAGATACATTACTTGTTGCTCTTACTAATTTCAATCAATGGGATTCAATGCAGCAAAATGTAATCTTTTTTAGTAGTTCTTGGAATGACACTACGATGAATATAAAGGTGTTTTTTTAGCTGCACGAAAAGTTTCGATGGTCTATGGTTTGATAGTTGAGAATGTCAAATCGTGTTGACATTTCTGTTCAGTAAGGTTTGGCCATTCATTGACGCCATACGGCCAGATTTATTGGAAAAAGTAGTGAAAAATTGGACTGATCGAATGGACTATGTAACTCGTAGCTGCGGCGGACATATGCCAGTAATCATATTTAAAAAATAAATGCCATACAATTATCTACCAGATTCTAATAATAAAAAATTCATTCCTATAATATTTTTGTCTTGTATTTTTGTTCAAAGTTCTCAAGCCCCGGAGGGATGGGAGCACTGCATATCGGTTGGTGGAACTAGAATTAACAACTTGAGATACGCAGATGAAACAATGTTTACTGCATCCTCAGAGAGTGAACTCGCAGAACTTATCAGAAGAACCGAAAGGGAGATTGAGCTGGTGGGATTGAGGATTAACTTATCAAAAACAAAGATAATGATAAAAAAACAGAGCTGTCCACTCCAATTCACAAACACAGGCCTTCTCTCAGATTTGGAATTTGTAAATGAGTTTGTCTATCACTAATAACTGACTGGAGGGATGCGTCAGGGAGATTCGACCCAGAATCCAAATGCCTAAAACTGCCATGAAGCTCACCAAGATATGGCTTTACCAAAATATCTCTAACAAGACCAAGATAAGACTGATTCAAACCCTTGTTTTATCCATATTTATTTTTGGTTGCGAGTCTAGGACTACGCGAACTTCGGGGAGGTCCAAAATTGAGCATTTCGCACTCTTCCAAATTTATATATACTTATTTTTATTCCTATATACTCTTTCCTTCACCAGCTCCACGCTCCACTTCCATACATAAGGGTTAGTTAGTTATACAAATCCTTCTCGGTTTATCAAAATGTGTAAATTTCACATATTTCGATTTTCAAATGTCTTTTCATATATAATGTTATATAAAATATATGTAAAAAAGCATAAAATATAAACGTCTGTAGCAATAGCATCCAATTACCTACCTCTGGTGTAGAATCAGACTCTCCCCCTTCGGCTAGGAGCGTATGTTTCAGGGAACTGTGCTTATGTTGAGGTTGTATCTATAGCAATGTTTACCAAAGTGGGCGACACCTCCCCCCGGGCCGCTGAGAGGGAGTCGTAGCCTCGGGTGCAATTGGGGGGGTTGAATAAAAGCAGAGGGGTGAATGCAAAACATTACGAATCTTGATGTATAGACGAGATGTATATTTGGTACATTGGTTAATTCAAATGAATTTTTTATTACGTGCTTTGTTTATTCCCTTTTAAGATAAATATTACATAAGCCATATATACCTGTATATGGTATATATAGTATAAACACAAAGGCATATTGTTTTTCATAACACGCTCTTTACCGCTTTCGCCGTTTCCCCGAAGGGGAAGGCAGAAAGGATGGACCGCCATACTGATCTGTCCTGATATACCTCTCTAGCTTTCTCTACATTCATATAATGTGGCCGCCTTTCAGTATTTGATTCATTTGGTCTCTCAAGGCTTCTCTTTCCACTCACACACTCCGTCCATTAGTTCCATATGTCCAAACTATATCAAGTTTTTTTTTATCCGCCTTATATTTCTTCGTTCGGTATTGTATCATAAATTGTTTTCCGCATATTCTTCTCAGTGATCTCATTTCTACGGTATTTATCCTACTTTTACCTTTTTTGCCAGCTCCAAGATTCATTTCCATATACAACTTTTCAATAAAAAAAAAACTATACTTCATTAACTACTTGACAAACGAAGTTCTTGAAATATCAAAACTCGACCTTCGACCTGCCGATTTTCGTGGCAGAGTGACAAGAGCTATGGCTGCCACTCAGAAGAAGACCAAAAACAGTGATTATTACACTGTTTTTGGTCTTCTTCTTCTTCCTAAGCCATCTCTCTACTACGAAATGTAGGCCTCCTAAAACGTTCTTAATTTTTCTCTATGGACTGTATTTGGTATGGTGTAGAATTTACATGACAATGAAATGGCGATATATAATAGTTACATATTACATTTCATGAGAATCAATAAATTTAAAAACAAGGTAAATTGCTGATTGAAGCTGATAATCTAATATAAAATCATTGATTTTATTACATTAGCGTAGGTACCTTATAAAAAAAGGGAACAATAGTGTATTGAAACATTCAAAAGACATGCAATATCCTTAATATTAAATATTCAAGTACCTTTTATTTTTGAGGAATTTATTTTTTAGAAGTATTGTGATTTTATTAATGTAGTTTTTTTGTATATCGTGGTTAAACGCGTAATTTACTTAATTGAAAGCTGTACATAGGTTAACAAAGGTGCCAAACATAAAAAGGGCAAAAATTAGTTTTTGATCGAAATCGGTGTTAAATATTGAAGCCACTAACTGCGCAAAGTGATTGAATAATATAGAGTGACATATAACATTGAGACCAGAGCGGATACCACAAGAACGAAGGCTAAAGTACGGGTGGCAGAGATGCGGACGCCGATGATAATAGCAAGAAAGACTCTTTGAGATAGGGTGAGGAACACGGCTATCAGCGAAATCTGCACGGTGGAAGATGTCGTGAGATGTTGCAAACAACACAGAAAATACTGGAATACGCACGTGCAGTGGTTGAATCCCTCCAGAACTCCACACAATGTGGGGCATCAGATTCCTGCCGGCTACCGTCCCCACGGAAGACCGCCAAAGAGATCGAGAGATAGCTGGGAGTCGACCTCCCAAGAGAGGCCAGCCTGATTACAGGAACAGACTAAAAAAAAAGAAGAAGAAGAAGAGTATTTCAAACCTCACCCTAAAGATGTCAACCGTGCTAATGACACATGGAACAATAATGAGAGTTTTTTTCTATTTTTCTTTTTCTTGTGTTTAAATCAAATAGCACCTTTATAATAAATTCTGTTTCTTTCAATGAATTTATTTTATTGCTTTATTGACTCGTGTAGTTGGTGTTCTTGTACCGACCTTTATGTATGAAACTGAATCATGGAATTGGCAAAATAAGGATGAAAGTGAAATAAATGCAGTAGAAATGAGATATTTTAGACAAATGTGTTGTAAATCGGTATATGACTCCAGTACCAAATACAAATATAGAAAGTGAATGTAATGCGAATAAACGAAAGTGTTATGAACAAAATAATGAAGGATCATTTAGATGGTTAAGACATATGGAAATAATGAATGAATAAAGAATGGTAAAGAAAGTTTATTATAACGAAAAAAAAGGAACTAGAGAAAGACCGAGGAAAACGTGGCATAATCAAAACAATCCAATATTAAATGTCGGTCACTTGAGAGTCGGAGAAATCGACATGCATGACACGATATATGATTATTAAAGGTGTAGTAAATCTGATAATAGAGTACGAAGTAAATGCAGTGCGAATGAAAGTGTACGAACAAATCATTAAGATGTCAAATCAAATTTATAAATGTTGTGGAAGGAGGAGATGTATTTCAGGAAAGAACCGTGTGGTGTTCCATTCTTTCTGCCTATCCCTTCGGGAGACGGTGTACTTGTTGGTTAGTTGACTCGCGTAAGAAATTAATAAATTGCTATTTGATCATTTGATGAATGTATTTCCGTGCATCATAAATAATTCAACGCGGACGACTTGAGAAGAATAAAAATAGTCCTCGCGAGGAAGGCCGTCTGCTATAACGAGCGGTTCCTTTTCGTCCGCCAGGAGCTGCGGCACAAATAGTCACCTCAATAGGATCTGTGCGACAAATTGTCATTCAGATTAAATCGTAAACGTGCCCATGTCGTACGTAATTGGCAATTATTTACGTGCGTTGTGGCACATTATTCTTATTGCGGTTGGCAGAAAGCGTCCCGAGTCAGTTCCAGCCTGCCCATGGGCTAGAAAACTCTGTCTTTTTAGTTGCCCAAGTCCTACAACGGCCCAGTAAGCTGTATTCAGCTTTGACGGACATCTCGCTCTTGCGTCGGCTTGCTGGCACCCTTTCGAGTATTGTAAATATGAAAGTTAAAATTGTCAACTTCTTCCGTTACATCAAGGGAATCATCAATACCAAAACTGAAAAGGGCAGCTCTCAGAAATGGAACGCATTTAAATAGTTCAAGATCACGTATTGTTTCTGATTTCGTTTTTTTATATTTTTTATATATAATTTAAATCAAAATGGATCCCAACGGTACTGTGTCCGTGGAATCGAAATACTTCGATATGTTAGATTATCTAGTTTTCGGGCTGATGCTGTTCCTGTCTGCAATGATAGGAGTCTACTTTGCATTCTTCGCCAAGCAAAAGCAGAATACCACCCAAGAATATCTAATGGGTGGAAAGAAGATGGGAATTTTCCCGATATCGATGTCTCTTATTGCAAGGTACGTTAACGGCAACACATTAATAAAATAAGATCTCTTCTTTCTGTTTTATTATTTCATGAAAAATGATTTTTTGTAAATCCATATTATATTATTAATTCGAATGAAAACTTCTTTTATATTCATCATCAATTTTTGGTGTGTATTCGTAATTGAATAATCTTTCAAATTTTTGAACACTACACTTTATAAAAATCAATAAATAAAATCACACATGTTTCATGACACAGAAGCCCTTCATAAGTTTAAATATTAACAGTCACATAAATACTTAAAATACCATATATATTTTTAAATAATTTAATGTGTTCACAGTGTGGACAGATTTCAAATGAATTTTTCGAACGTTTTACGCATTTGTTGTCTGAAAACATCGGTTTCCTTGAAGTTTTATTATATTTTATGGAAATGACATGTTTCTCTTTGTTAAGGCATTTTTATGTATTTAAATATTTATCCTGTCTCGTTAATTGCCGTTCGAAAATGTCTTAATAAGCGAGCCCAAAAAAGCAAACCATATTATTGCCATAAAATAAAATAAGTTTATCTAGGAAGCAAACGTTTTCATTCATATTAATTACTTTGAACTATATTTCATTTATAACTACTTTATTGTGTTTGTATATAAATAGTCGAACTTAGTCATTACGAGGAAGATGGGACCGACTTAATTTGCTCTTATAAGCATTACTAGTTATATCAGAGAATGGTATTTATAAATGCTTATAAAAATACCCATCACATGAAGACATAAAGTATCTGTTTCCTCGTTACATCCGAAATCTCGCTATTTCCGTGATCGTAATAACCGAGTTTGACTGTATGTATAGCACACTTAGTGGTATTAGTAGGCTACACCACTGGAATATTCCCTCAGAATTTCTATCAGAGCTTTTAGTAAATTGTTATTTACACTTAAGTATTCTAGAAAATCGAATATGCAGATTTCTCTTTTTTAATGGTGGGGCGTGTTAATACTTGTATAAAGGGGTTCAAGTGACCATTTCATGTCTTCAAGTGACCATTTAATGGTGGGGCGTGTTAATACTTGTATAAAGGGGTTCAAGTGACCATTTCATGTCTTCAACGTTCACGTTGCACAATTTATTGTCATTAATTACTAATTCGTTTTTCATAATTAAAATATTTGAAAAGCAACATTTTTATTTTAATATTTTCGTGTGTTTATTTATCAATTGTAATATAAAAGTTCTATTAAATTTATTAATAATTTTAACCATCATTTTAATTTAATAAATTATATTTCGTAATATTCATGTAGTATAATTAACCTTTAACGGACGTAAGTCACCTCTGACGTGACAACAGAACTTTGTTACTGCGGTCATATGGCACGTGTGAGGTGACATTATGAATCATGTTATCAATAAATTTTCTTGTTGTCTGTGGAATTTGTGCGTAAATATTTTGTCAATTGAATATAACCAATGGAGCAATTAATATACACAGTGACTTTTTAAAATTAAATATTGATAGAATAATATGTATAAAATATACAAAAGCTAGCGACCTATAATGGTTAATAAAGCGGATCATAAATTTTAATAAATTTGTAGTAAAAAATATATGTACTATATCTGATTGTATACATTCTTCTTTTTCTTCTTCCGCCTTCTTTCCCCACTGCTGGATACAGGCTTCTTCTGTGTGTCCCTTCCGCATTCAATTCGTCACATTGTATATGTATGTATAAAATACAATGTATAGTTAACCAGTTATCAAATATATTTTATTTTTCTATAATAGACGCAGGGTCCAAAAATGTATGTATTAATAAACTCAGGTTACAATATTAGTTACTTATACCCAATATCCAATCAAAATATAAATATGCGAAAACCTGGATGTCATCAAGAGTACGAAAATATTTTGAATTGAAGAGAGCGAGAAAAAAATGTTTCGATTTTATCCAAAGTAATTGAAAATACACACGGCAGAAAATTATTCTGGATTATATAAAAAAAAAAATTGTATACAACAGTTATTTTAAACCCATTTAATGTATACAATTTTATTTTAAGCTATTATATTGATTCTCATAACATGTGATAGGCGGCTAATCTATCGTCATTTTATTGTCACAAGAACTCTACACCAGACCAATGACAGTGTGACAATCACACTGCCAACATTGGTAATCGAACCCAGGACCTTCGGTATGCCAGTCAGAGCTCTTACCACTCTGGCACGAAGGTCGACAGTTTCGATTGTTGTTGTATGACAATAGTGTAGAAAGCAAAAGAGAACAATTTGGTGTTGTTAATTGTGAAATTTTTGACGTGTGTTAAAAAAAATTATGTACTCTAAAATTTAAAACTTATTATTGATTACGACTGTAAAGAAAACCAAGATTTAAAGGATCGAAAATCTTTGCTTGCTTGATTATTTCACGTGTTGTAACAAGTATACACAAATATATTTATTGTGATTTTTAAACATTAATTAAAGGACTTTTATAAAGTATGAAATAATTCACTAACTTAAGCTTCTATATAATGCTAAAACATTGTCATACATGAAAAATTATACATTAAAACGTTGTTATACTTAAAAATGTATCAAGTTCAGAAATTTGTTAAACATGTTTTTTGTGACTCTTCCATACTTATACAGCTTGCTAACGAATTGTACAATAATGAATGGTTTGTATGCTTAAGACAAATATTGGAACCCCCCTACTGTGTATTCAATGACTTATTGCATTTACACTGCGTAAAAAATGCGTTTTTTTTTACATGTTGCACTGATCTCTCGTTTGTCGAGACATTTTTTATTACCTTGCGATGTGATTTTATAAAATGTTACTCAAAAATATTGCAATTAAAATATGTTATAAAAAATCTAATGATTCATGATTTGAACTAACCATCACGCCATCTCCCCGAAGGGGTAGGCAGAAAGAATGGACTGCCACACTTTTCTTTCCTGACATATTTCTCTCGATTCCTCAACATTCATACATCGTGTCATGCACGCGCGTCGATTTCTCCTCACATGGCCGACATTCAATATTTGATTTATTTGATCGTGCCACGCTTTCCTCGGTCTTCCTCTATTTCTGTTTCATTTACATCATTAACATATATTTTTTTTACCATTCTTTCTTAATTCGTTCTTTCCATATGTCCAAACCATCTTAATGGTCCTTTCATTCTTTTGTTCATGACACCATCATTCGCACCGCATTCTCTTCTTATATTTTCATTCGACACTCTATCATACACAGAGTATTCACACATTCGTCTAAGAGATCTCATTTCTACTGCATTTATTCTACTTTCATCCTTCTTTTGCCAGTTCCATGCTTCGCTTCCATACATAAGGGTCGGTAGAAGAACACCATTGTGCACTGCCATTCTAGCTTTTTTTGGATAGGTTTTTGTTTGCGATGACAACTTTGATTTTTTATGGTATGCATAATTACCATAAAACTTATATATACTCTTATATAAAATCTAAAAGTTGAATTATATTTTATGGGAGTGACGTGTTTCGCCCTACTTATAGTAATGCTCAGCAAGGTGAAACGTTTACTAACTTCAAATATAATATAAAGCAAATGTTCTACAGTACTTTTTAGTATAATATTTAATAAAAACATATGTATATTGTTTTAATATGCATGTTGCAGTTTACATGAATTTTCGATGCAACCGTGAACACATTTATACGAATAAAAACGTCTGTTTCTTGAAGCTTTATTATAATTTATGTAAATGACATGTTTTCCCTGTCTAAGGTATTATCAAATGTCTACACTATTACACTGCAGTATCACCTTTCCAAGACATTTGATAATGCCTTTGACGGGAAAAACATGTCATTCGCATAAAATACAATAAAGCTTGTAAAAAACAAACGTTTTAATTAATATAAATGATTTAATTTGGAGTTATACATCATTGTTCGAGAAACAATAAGTAAGCAGATTATTTATGTAATAATATTTGTTATAGTTATGCGATTATTTGTCATTTTGTTTGAAGTTATTTTTATATGATTCCATTATGAGTTACGGATTATTCCATTTTAAAATTCAAAGGAACAGAAGTACAATCCTTGACCTATATTCGTAGTTTAAGATTTCAATTACGGTTTTAAAGTAGCATAAAAATAAACCTAACCTTTTCACTGCTTTCTGCAGCGATTCATTTTCTCATTTACGTTTTTCATTTTCCCGTCTCTTTATCGTCTATAGTTTTTCTCGTTTTCCATTTACCTTTTAGTTTTCCGTTTTTTTAATTGCTTGGTAATATAAAATTTGAAGTTGAAATCAACTTGTAAAACCAACAATAGATAAACTTATTGAACGCTAAGACATTAACACTGTGGAATTCCATACTAATGTACTTAGTAAATTGAAAATAAATTTGTTTAATTCACAAAATATTTAAAAAAACACGACACGTTTCGGAGGATACCTTCATCTTCAATTTTAATCTCAATAATTTTTTTTTTTTAAATAGAGTGAAAGATTAAGAGGATACCTCCATCTTCAGATGGAGTGAAATTACGAGATTTCTCGGAGTGAAATTACGAGTATTTTAAAATTATCTTTCACTCTATTTTTTTATGATAAACACAATGTGCACAATGGTGTTCTTCTATCGACCCTTATGTATGGAAGCGAAGCATGGAACTGGCAAAAGAAGGATGAAAGTAGAATAAATGCAGTTCAAATGAGATCTCTTAGAAGAATGTGTGGATACTCTGTGTATGATAGAGTGCCGAATGAAAATATAAGAAGTGAAGTCGGTGCGAATGATGGTGTCATGAACAAAATAATGAAAGGATCATTAAGATGGACATATTGAAAGAATGAATGAAGAAAGAATGGTAAAAAAATTATATGTTAATGATGTAAATGGAACCAGAAATAGAGGAAGACCGAGGAAAAAGTGGCACGATCAAACAAATCAAATATTGAATGTCGGCCATGTGAGGAGCCAGAGAAATCGACGCGCGTGCATGACACGATGTATGAATGTTGAGGAAGCGAGAGAAATATGTCAGGAAAGAAAAGTGTGGCAGTCCATTCTTTCTGCCTACCCGTTCGGGGAGACGGCGTGATGGTTAGTTAGTTAGTTCTATTTTTTTATTTAAATAATTATTGAGATTTAAATTCAAATAAGTTTTAAATTATTTCGCAGGCCGTATTACTCAGTCTGAGACTAATATTATTTTAATATTATCTTTCTCTCTAGATTTAGATTAAAATTATTATTTCACATTTGAGATTTAAATTCGAATTATTTTAGAATTATTTCTCCGACTGAGTTTTTAATAATAAATCGTCTTTTATATCACAATCAGAGAATAGCCAATAATACGTAATACCTAGGTACGTAATCCATGTAAGTTCGTGTCGCTTTAATGAATGTGTTCCGCTCGCTATAAAAGTCTCGAATTATGGCGGCGGTTACGGTTTTAAAGGACATGTCGTTACTGCGCAGAGGCGAGCGTAACAAATTGCTGCGGTTAATTTAAAATTGGAATCTATTGGAGCCACTCGATCGAAAGATGATACCACTGGTCACTAGTTGCAGAAAACAAATGCGACCATTCATACGTTAATGATTTTTGAGGTTAAAATTATTTTATATTCCGAAATAAAAACCCAAATAACTCATTGAAAAACTTCTAGACATTGATTCTTAATATATTTTTTAACTAACATCAACTATTTTATTTTTTACAAAATCATAAAAAAGGCATATCACTGTTACTCCATATTAAAAATTATTTATGCAAATAACGAATCAAATAAAAAGAACCAAGTTTTTTAACACATTAAACTTGAAAATCATCAAAATCAGACCCAGACTTTTACCTAAAATTAATCATTAATGTTTATTTAATTTTTAGTGACATGTCTCTGTCTATTTTATGACCTAAATATACAATCCATTGTTTTGACGGAAACACTTTGATATTTCAACAATATTTACAACAATAGTAACGTCAGATTTTATAATCAACTCAGTTGATTGTAAGACGCTAACATCGATTAGCGAAATAGTTTTCCCGACAAAATATAATGAATTGGGATAGTTTTAACCGAGTTTTTTTTATTTAAACACCTAAATATATCTAAAATATGAATTTCCAAAAACAGAAAGTTACTTATTTTGACAAACATGCAGCTTAAATAATGAAATTATAATTTTTTGCGCTAGGAGGCGGTAGCCTCTTCGCATTGTGTTAATAAAGTAGTTTGCTAAATGCTAAAACAATCATTCTTCATAGATGGCGTTAGTGGATGGATTGTATAGATTAATCTTAAAAAATTAATTAGTACAATCAAATCTACATAGATGGCTAACTGGAACTGCCACGTGAAGATATGTATGGATTTGGAGTATATATACAACTTCCAAAAATGTATCATACATGATCATAATAACAATGGTGGAATGGGGAATGTTGTAATTACATAAAGCGTGCGCTTAACCCAACCAATGACAGGTCATAAGTCCTGTAAACACCTTGATCATCCATATTCAGTTTCCAGTTTGTTTCTTCGTCTCTATTGAGATACAATTAAAAATTATAATTTTTTTATTTAATTATATGTTATACTTATAAAAAATCGTAAAAACGTGTATTGTTTTACAATAGCTTTTATTCATATTTAATTTATAACATTAGAGAAATTTAATCGTTAAAAAAATATATATTATTTCATTGTTTTTCTAAAATAACTTTTTTTTAATATACACAAATTAAACTTTGATTGTTTGCTTTGACTTGGTGGTTTAACATATTTAATCTTCAGGGCTATACAAAAAAGTTTTGTGTATAGCCCTGAAGAAGCTTGCTTCAAAGTGAAACCAGTTGGCCCAACTTATTCAAAATAAAGTGGTTAATACAAAGGAAAAAAGTTTTTAATTTTATTTTTAAATACATATATTACTTTAAAATCAGCTCCCCAAAAGCAATGTATTAATGAAAGCGGTGCTATATACCTAATCCATTTTTTTTATTATAAATATTTGTTCATAGTGTACTAATATTTATAAATGTTTATTTTCATAGAGTTTTCGTCATTACTCCGGCAACAGATAATTTTATATTTACCAACCTAATTTGATTGAAAATATCAATCAAATTACTTACCATCACCCGTTTCCCCATAGCTGTACAGGGGATGAACCTCCACAAATGTTATTCAAATATACCCCTCTATAGACTCGTTTTCTTCAATTCAACGCATTATGCAAATTCTTGGACGTGATTTTTAAGAGCTTAATTTATATCATTTGGTTTAATACATTTTATTCTTCTTCTTTAAGTGCCGACTTAGGTCCCTCCAACGTTGGTAATCACTGCAGCGGAATAATCTCTGTCCCGCGCTATTTGGAACAGATATTCATCTCGCCTCATTCCTGTCCAATCCCTTATAATCTGCAGCCAGGATGACTGCCATCTGCCAACTCCCTACCGTCCCTCTATCTTGCCATGGTCATCAGCTGAAAAAAATGTATTTTTCTCTGCTTAGCATGACCCAAATATGAGACCTTTCTAACCTTCACACTCAACAACAGCTCGTTTTTGGCTTCAACTCTTTGTAGTACGTCTGCATTACTGACCTAATCAGTTAACGGTATACGGAGCATTCTGCGGTATATCCACATATCAAACGCCTCCGACCTATTAATTACATTCACTTTCAGAGTCCAAGTTTCACAGTCATATACATATTATAACATACCATAGATAACATTTAACCATTATTTATCGGAGTTTTAGGTTAAAATTATCGTTGCAAAATATGGTTTTTATTCACATTTAATTTCACTCTTATTCTGCATTTAATTTAAATGTCTGGGTCAAGTGCTTTCATTGCAATACTGCCAAGGTGTTAATATCGGGCAACCATATCTAACAAAATGAAATGTTGGAATAAGTATAACTTCATTTATTATTTTTACTACACTTTATTACACTTTTCACAGATATGTTTCGGTGAAGACACAACCATTTTCAATTTTAAAATTTTGTACATTGAAAAATGTTGTTTTCGGAAACATAAGTCCTTACCCTTAAAAACCGGAAAATACCGATCAACCTGAAATGAAAAGTCTATGAAGCCTGCGTTCTGCCAGTTGGTACTTATGGTCTTGAAACTGTAACATTGTTCAAACAAAGTGCCGAGAAACTACGAGTGACCCAAAGAGCCATGGAAAGAGCCATGTTAGGAATAAGCTTAAGAGACTAAGTCAGAAATGATACGTTGAGAGAAAAAGCAAAGTCACTGACATCATCCACTGGGTGGCGACTCTAAAATGGCAATGAGCAGGTCACGTAACCAGAAACTCAGATGAAAAGTGGACAAGAAGACTGCTGACTTGGAGACCGTGGACGGCAAAGAGAAGTGCAGGGCGACCGCAACTACGGTGGAAGGATGATCTGATGCAGGATGAACAGGACAGAATGATATGGAAGCGAATGGAGGAGCCCTTTGTCCAGGAGTGGACGGGAATAGACTGAGGAAGAAGAAGAAGAAAAAAGAATACACAAAGTGAAGGCGAATAAAGAAAAAAAGGAAATGTTTTACAATAATATAATATTCACAAGTAATTTTAAGACTGAGGAAGAAGAAGAAGAAGAAAGAATACATAAAGTGAAGGCGAATAAAGAAAAAAAGGAAATGTTTTTCAATAATAAAATATTCACAAGTAATTTTAAACCGGTGGAATTTTATTCATCTGGATTTAAATTATAAAAATACGTTTTGTAAAAGCGTATTCACCCCAAAAGGGTAATCGCAATGGACCACATCATTTTCACAATGCAATTCAAATAAAGTATTTAAATCAATTTTTTTTTTGTTCACTGCTTCTAATAGAACCGTTTAAAACACCGTTAAACGGAAAATTTGCATACCAGCCATTAAAACGTTCTTCGGAATGAATAAATATAGTTCTAAACTGATATACGAGCATATGAGTTTTCTAAAAAAATCATTATAATATTTAATGTAATTAATTCATATTTAATGTAAATGGTATATTTCGCCATGTTATGGCATTGTTAAATGTCATGTAATTCCAATAAAATATAAACAAATCTCTAGAAAACAGACGGTTTATTCATATAAAACTAACTAATTAACTAACCATTACGCCGTTTCTCCGGAGGGGTAGGCAGAGAAGATGGATCGCCACATTGTTCTATCCTGACATAACTCTCGCGCTTTTGTTTTTACTTTGTTCCTACTTCGAACATGGCCGCCTTTCAATAATTGATTAATTTGGTCACGCCATGTCTTCCTTGGCCTTCCTCGACTTCTTTTTCTATTCGCACTATTTGTATATATATTTTTAACCATTCTTCCCTCATCCATTCGTTCCATATGTCCAAACCATCTTGGTGACCCTTTCTTGATTTTATTTATCACGCATTCATCCGCCTTACATTCCTTTCTTACTTCATCATTAGACATTCTATCAAAGTGGGATAAATCGTTTTTCGTGAGAATATTCTGAATACAGTTAATCACGAGTATTTATTTTAAATCGCGTTCGTATATTTTATTATTACTAGGTTTTCAAACAAAAAACTTGGATTTTTCGGTGATTTCTGTCAAACATGTTTTTTCTTGAAAAATAATGTTAAACTTCCATAAAATATAATATAAAATTTTCATGAAGCACTTACTTTGTGGTGTGATATTTTAAACTTATCGATAGAAAAAAATAACGAAAACAGACGTTTTCACTTGTATTTACAATATTTTGAGTTAAAAAATGTTAATTTTGTTTAATCACAAAAAATGTGACTATCATGAGGAAATTGCAAATCTTTTAACGCGTGTGTACGAAGTGTTCTTTCGTCAATATTCATTCTTTTGAACTTCTTGAAGCCCTTTCATTCCCGTCAAGATGATTTTCGTTGATTACATAGTACTATTCATTCAACTCTGGTCAAGACACTCCGAGTGCAAACTGGTCGTGATAAAATTGTTCCTATTGACAATCAGTGCAGATTAACCTAACGATCAATTGACGTCTTTAGTCCCGGAGGATGCCGCCTGTCGTTCACAACTGGAGCATATCCTCCTCCATTGAGGAGGTTGGCCCTTGTTAAGCAATCGACCTTATTCGATTATTGAATTTTATAGCACCATCGCTAAGCAGCGAAATGTTTGCAAAAAATGTACCAATGCCGATGGATTTTTCACATCAAAAAAATAAATTGTTTCATTTCAGTAACAATCAAATAATTTAACAGATATACCTTTCAAAAAGAATGATATAACGATAATCTATTGTTTTGGCGGAAACACCTTGATATTTCAACATTATTAACTGTATAATTGAAATACTTTTATAGTATCACAATTGATTTAATTTCTTTGAAATTGTAGCGACAGTTGATTCACCAACCAATTTTAGCATCGTCAGGTGTTACAATCAACTGCACCAGTCGATTTTAATACCTGATGATGCTCACATTGGATAACGAACAGCTGTTGCGACAATTTCATAGAAATTAAATCAATTATGATATTTTATAAGTGTGCCGGGATCAGTAATAAGAATTAAATTTTAATAAAAATTTCACATTTTTAAAACATAAAATTAACGGACAAACCACAAGTACATAGAATACTAGGTATACAAACTGCATTACTGGAAAATCCTTGCACGTAAAGTTCATACATAAAATATGAACAAGTAAGCATACTTATGGGATCATAGCTAAGTGAATTGAACATTTGTGAGAAATGGCCGGAGACATGCGAGTGGACAATTATGCATTATCAATTGCAAGGTAGGCAACCATCCGCTCCCTTTGTGCAGTATGAATGCCAGCCCCAGCGTGTATAGTATACCATTTCCCAGCCTTTGGAGTCGTTATGAACTATAATACAATACTGCATTGTATCATTGCGTAATATGGTATTGTGTTTGACGTATGAACTTTTCTAGTACACTAACTCTAAATTGCCTGCAAACATTTTACACAACTCAATAGAATATACTTACCATTTTTCATATAATATTACATTTTAAGGGATTGATTGTATCTTAATAGAGACGAAGATGTAAATTATTTGGAAATTGAATATGGTGGTCGAGGCGTTTACAGGACTTATAACCTGTCATTGGTTGGGTTAAGCGATCGCTTTATGTTAACAAAATTCCCCATTCCGCATAATATTACATTGACGTAATTTTTAATCAATTTAAAGACAGTTTTTTTTCCACTTTTGAGTTTATTTTTATCGACATGTTTCGAAGGTTTTATACTTTCATCATCGGAAGAACGATATAAACAGTGCATCTTTCTCTCGATTATGAAGGTGTGAAGTATTAAAAAAATGGAAAAAGCGGTGTTTTAATTTATAAAATATTCATTATTATGGAATTCCACAATGCTAACGTCTTTAATTTATCTGAAACTAATAATATATTGTTTTATATCATTTCTAAATTATGTAAAAGCCAATATTAAATACTGATTATCTGTAAAAATACTAGTCCATTGTTTTGGCCGAAACACTATGACACTTTAACATTATAAACTGTTAAATTAAAAAACGTTGCTCTATGTACCTATCACAAATGTATTTATGTTTTTCGCGACAGCTGTTTCGTCAACCTAGGTTGACATCATCAATTGTAACACCTGATGATGTCAACATAAGTTGACAAAACAGCTGTCGCGAAAAATAAAAATACAATTGTGATACATAAAACAAAGTTTTTATTTATTTAACAGTTTGTAAAAATACTGATTTATTGCTATAAACACTGTTATTCGTGTCAATGTTTTAAAATCTTGGCAGTTATAACAATTTTGACATAAGAAGTGTTTTCTATTTTGATTCTAGGAATTTTGAAATAAATTTCTAACGACAGCTATTTCCATTTGCATGTGTTAATTTTAACATGCGATGTTGCCAGCACCGGTTGTGACAATTTTATAAAAATATATTTTTTAAATGTCATAAAATAACAGTGTTTTTTAAATTAAATCCTCAATAAAATTATATGTATCAAAACAATTGATATTCTTTTAAATATTGTTCAACTATTTTATTACAATTAAAGAATTAGGTATGATTTTACTAGACAGCTGTTGAAATAAACACGAAAGTGGAAGAAGTTATTTAAAATGATCATTTTATTTAATTATCATTTAAAATTAACTTCCAGCAAGAGGTTTCAGTTAAATCATTGGATTTATTATTACATAAATATGATAATTCTTTAAGGTGATACATGTCACATCAAGTATCATAAAATTTTGTAAAAATGTAACTTGTATATCAATATGTGTTTTCTATTGCTGACGCATAAAACAGTGATTCATACGTTAGGTATAGACTACCTCAATATCTATTTATCTATAATACGAGTATAAAATGAATGTTTGAGAGAGGAGTATTTCTTGACGATGTAGTGGATTGGGTCCAACATTTGGACCTAAATACCCGGGAGGAAGGACTGGAGGGTTCGGGGTGGCCATGGACAGGGGCAGAGGTCTTGGGTGGAGACCGAGGGACGATGACAAGGAGTGGCCTTGGGTGGGGTCCGGTTGGACCTGGGTACAGAACCGAATGGGACGACAGTAGCCTTGGGTGTGGGTCGATGGTTTCGGATGAGGAACATTGATTCATCATTTGGGACCATTTTCAATTTAACCAAAGAGATGCGTGGCTGGGCACAACTAGTTTATAAATTCCATGTTTAATTCCTTTATTAAGGCGAAACATAAAATTCGAATTTTTACATAATATGTTTTTTATGGATAATTAAAAAAAATCATTATTAACCAAAAATGCATTGGATTTTCTTCTTCTTCTTCTTTTAATAGATCTGACGATCTGTGACACAGAAATCATGTCTCGTCGGATGATGAGATCCAGCTGTCCCTCCATCTCTTAGGCGGTCTTCCAGGTGGGCGGTGTCCGGAGGGGATTTCATAAGCGGCTGTATATGCAAGTCTGTCACCATCCATTCGGGCTACATGATCCCTTCAGTACCTTCTTCTGGATCTACTCCACTGAACGATATCCTCTATTTCGCAGGTTTTTGCATTAGATTGTTTTGAATATTGAGATCGTCACAAACTCCTTCCATGATGTTTTTGTAGATATACTCGTATTATGTAACAAATAATTAATCAAATATTTATGAACGGCGTTAACGTTGTGGAATACCATAATGACTAATTTGTTCTTCCTCTTATTCTTCTTCTTCCTTATTGTTGATCTTGCGAACTGTTTATACAGGATATCAAATTTCTTCCCGTGATGCAGACGTCCAGTTTTTTTTCCATCGCTTTAGTGGTCATCCTGACTAATTTATAATTCTAATTTGTTAATAATAATTATCTAATAATACAACAATTAATTTTATTTATTTTGAAATTGTCGCTACAGCTGTTTCGCTAACCAATGTAAGCCTCATCAGGTGTTACAATTAACTGTGATTTACAATCAGTTGATTGAAACACCCGGTGATGCTAACATTGGTTTGCGAAACAGCAGTAGGGACAATTTCAAAAGAAATTGAATCAATTGTGATATTCTATAACAGTGTTTTACTAAACAGTGTTTTACTAAACAGATTATCTTATTCTAAGTTATGTTATTAAACACTGTTTGCTGTACTTTTGAATAAGAAAAAATAACTGTGTTAAATAAATTTTAAAAATGTTAAAAACAGGATATCATAAGCCACAGAAACATCGAAAATTCAAATGAATATTGAATCCCATTAATTTCGAACCCCATTAAAACGAAAACCTTAATATGTTTTTGCTTTTCCACTCCATGTAAGCGTACCGTGAAAAATGAGAGAACCCCAAATTCAACAACAACAAAAATTTACGCAAATTGTTATTATATTCTTAAAACATCACAATACACAGCATTCGTCGAAGACGTACAACGTGTTTGTTATTGTTTCAACTTTTGACCTTTTCGTTTTCTTGACGTCATGTTATATTACGCAAGTGTTCAGAGGGGTAACTTGCATTCATCCCTTTGGAATAATTTAAAAGAATAATATTTCTACTTTACAAAAAATTTGTGAATTTATTATCTGTGAAACATATCTTGGCATAATGCTAAATACCGAAAATGTATGAACGTAATTATCCTGATCGAAAATACAATATAAATATTCCTAATAAATTTTATCGGTTTCATTTTTATATCTTCTTCTTCTTCTTCTGATTGCGATCTGTTTATGCAGGATATCAACTTTCTTTCTGTGATGAAGACGATCAGCCTTCTTTCTATCTCTTCGATGGTCGTCCTGGTGGTCGACGACCCTCTGGAGTCTCGTGCATCACGATCTTAGGAATTCTTGCTGGATCCATTCTCTCGATGTGGTCCCTCCAGAATCGCCCTCTCTGCCTACTCCATCTCACCATGTCTTGAATTTTGCAGGATTTGCGAATTTCTTTATTAAATATCCTATCTCTAAGGGTTCTCCCCATAATAGGTCGCAATGTTCTCATTTCTGCTACTCTTAAGAGATGTTTGGTTCTGACAGTGTCTGCTCTGGCTTCGATTCCGTAAGTCATTATGGGACTGATGCATGTTTTATAAATTCTAACTTTGCTGTCAAATATCTATTCTTACATCTTAATACGTATTTTTAAATAAATGTTCGCGAAATATTTTATTTATTTATTTTAACTAACTAACTAACTAACCATCACGCCATCTCCCTGAAAGGGTAGGCAGGAAGAATGGACTGTCACACTTTTACTGATGCGGCACTCCATCCCTCTCTTTTCGCTCCGCGGGAGACGCGGTGTGATGGGTTGCGAACCTCATCGCCACCAATAGGCATCTCCCGCGCACACTCTGATCGTGCAACACCCACAAAATAAATCTAAAATAAATAATATAAAATACAATGATATAAAATAAAATAACAAAATAAAAATAATTTAACACAAAATGTTCTTTTTAGATGGTGCATTTATTTTATTTTCTTTAAATCAGAAAACAATTAAATATGAGATTTTATTCGATGAAAGCGATTTTGGGAATATGTAGCAAAAATATACAATTAAAATTTTAATATGAATGAAAACGTCCGTTTTCTATAAATTCCTATATATTTCATGAAAATTTCATGTTTTGCCTTGCTAAGGCATTATCAGATGTTGATAATTAATATGGACAATAATGCAAGGTGAATCATGTCATTCCCATAAAATATAGTATTATAAAAATTCAAGAAAGGACGTTTTCATTCGTATTAATTATAAGATAGAGACAAAGTGTAAAAATACCAAGTCACTTCGCTTTACGGTACTATTATTACAAAAAATATTAAAATAACGCGCAATATAATCTTCTTCTTCGTCTTTTAATAAATCTTACGATATTGGGCATGTCTCCTGGGATGGTATTGAGGAAATAAATAAATAAATATAATTTTCATATGAAGCACTTACTTTGTGGTTAGACATGTTAAATTTATAAATATAAAATAAAACAACACTTTGTGTGTAAACACGGTATGGTTATTATAATTGATGTCAACTTTGGATCCAAACTTTATCAGGGCAGTAAAATAACTATTATTTTACTCCTGTGTCCAAGCGAAACTAGTTGGCATCAATAATAATAACCATACAGTAGTTTAATATAAAGTGTTTGATTCATTTATATGTACATCTTAATATGATTTCAATTTCAATTTATTTATTAAAAGATTAAAAACAATATTTTGTACATACAACAAAAAAGGTTTGATACAAAATGTCTTTATTATTATGTATTTAGTGTGCTTCCACTTGTGTTTATCACCGACCGGTTTCGGCAGCTTGCTGCCATCTTTTGGTACCTACGTCAAAATTTATTTGGTTTATATGATAAATGTTTATATAATTACCCCCATCACTAGATGGGGGTTAAACTTTATTTTAAATGATTCTATATAATGTAAATTTATTGTGTTTTGGGTTAGTTTGTTTACTATTGGCATATGAAACTAGTTGGCATCAATTATTATACTATGGTATTACTACGGTATGCCGTAGTCAAATACAAATTGTTTCATATTTATTGTTTCTTGAAGAATGCTATAAAACTCCATATTAAATAATTAATACTAATGAAAACGTCAGTTTTCTAGAAGTTTTAATATATTGAGTCTACGCACACAGGACTGCAATTTTATTTTATATATAATACTTAGAATCATTAGTCACCTTGAAATATGTAAAATAATTTATAAACAATTTGTAAAAATATGTTTTTCTTAGAAACACTTTATTTTATCTCACCTCAAATAAATTATTTTTGATTTATATAATATCATTTAGTATTCCCTAACTATGTAACCATTGTCATAAATTTTCTTAACGAGTTCCAAGAAACACTTTCCAATATTTCTGGACTTACCCAAATAATTATTTGTTAAAAATGTATAAAATCACATCAATTTTCGTTTTTACCATATTCTGCTCCATTTACTAGTGTACTCGTATATAAACTGCAACGAGTTGAAGTTTCGTCACATTTGATAATGCCTTGGAAGGGTGAAACATGTCATTCCCATAAAATATAATAAAACTTCTAGAAAACTGACGTTTTCATTCGTATTAATTACATATTGTTTCTAAGGATTAATTGTATCTTAATAGAGATGAAGATGTAAATTGTTTTTTTGGAAACAGAATATGGTAGTCGAGGCGTTTACAGGACTTATGACCTGTCATTAGTTGGGTTAAGCGATCGCTTTATGTTAACAACATTCCCCATTCCGCCCTACTTACGACCACCACGTCTGACAAATTTTTGAAAGATGTATACGAGTATATGCTACTATGTTAAGAACACTTCACATTTTTTAGGTCAATCTACACTAGCGCCATCTTCTTCTTCTTCTTTCTGTGTCCTGTCAGGTCTCCCAAAAAAAACAAATTGTTTCATTATTTTATATCTATAAATAAATAAATAATTGCAAATTTAACAACAAATAACGATTTCTATATGCTTTTGTTTGTAATGGTACAATCTACTCTTTCAGCTATATATCGGGCATTTCTCTCCTCGGTCTCCCGGCCGAGATGTACACCTTCGGCACCCAGTACTGGATGATTATGCTCTCGGAGGCGCTGGTTTCCGTCACCGTGGCCCTGGTTTACCTTCCGGTGTTTTACAAACTGCAGATCACGTCGAGCTATGAGGTAAGTGCATATAACGGTCGTATTCACGGATCGCCGGCATTCAATTGAATAATGAAACCTCACCAGCAATTTAGAAAGGGGATAACAACACAATGACCCCAGACACCTACTCTGATACTGCGATCGCACGGCTTCAACAATCAAATCACTCGCATAAAAACATTATGTACTTCACTCCAGCGGCTACCTCAAGAAGCGGAATGATGCAGTACTTACTTACTTACTTACTTAAACAGTGGTTGTCGTCCACTGCTGGACATAAGCCTCCCCCATACTTCTCCACGTATCCAATGATATAGAATCCTTCAGATTGTTTTTAAATTAATTTGGAATAGAATTAACGGCACTGTTTTAATTTCACTTTTATTTATTAAATTGGTTTCGGAGATGTCCTCCATTCTCAGGTGTAAATATATTACAACGAAACATGTCAGTAAATAAAAACAGTGTAAGGATTAATTGTATCTCAATAGAGAAGAAAGAGGCAAATTGGAAACAGAATATGGTGATCGAGGTGTTTATGTATGACATGTCATTGGTTGGGTTAAGCGCACGTTTTATGTAATACAACATTTCCCATTCCACCCTTCTTACGACCACCATGTCTGACAAATTTTTGGATGTTGTATATATGTTAATATGTAACACCAAACTTCACATGTTAGTTTCAATCTACACACTAGCGCCATCCATGAAGATTGGATTTAAGCATTAAGCAGAAGATCTTTTTATTTAATAATTAAATAAAACGACTGGTCTGTCGATGCCAGCGAGCCTGGCGAAACCGGTCGCTGTCTAAATAAAGACAAAAGTGGAAATAGTTTAAAAACATCGTTTTATTTAATTATTATTTAAAATGAACTACCATCAAGAGATTTCAGTAAAATCATTTTATGATCTTTTTATTAACGCAATGTGAAAGGCTACCGCCATTAACGTATTGCTAGATAACGCCTGGAGATGTGACAAGTATTTGTATACATTCAAAATGTTGCAAAAACAGTGTAGTTAATTCTATTTTCAATTACATTGGAAATCCATAGTGTTATTGCTCTCACCTTCAATAAAGTATTTATTTATTTATTTATTTATTTCAAACAGGGATTTTACGTATACAAAAAAATAACAGATTGAAACAATAAAGTAAAGCCAATAATTTACATGCTACCACAAATATAAAAGTATCATAATTGACAGACCACAAAATAAAGCTTTATGGAAGTTTTACTTATACTTACTTCCTATGGCCACACAACTCTTGAAGAGTTTTAGCCTACTTGGTGATTTTTCGCCAAGATCCTCGATCCTGCGCCTTTTGCTTCCAGCAGTCCGATTCGCCTAACCTAGCCAGATCAGCCAGAACATTGTCCATTAGGCGCTGTCTAGGCCTTCCTAGAGGTCTTACTCCAATCAGTCTAGACGCGGTCTTGATTGCTCTGGTTTCGTTGGCTCGGCATACGTGTCCAATCCATGCTAGGCGACCGGCTCTTACGGTGCTCGTTATAAGGGACTGCTGGGTCATCGTGCGGATCTCTTGGTTGATCCTATGCCTGGCCACATACACACATTTCTCATTTCATTAAGTTACTTGGCCCGCAACATTACACTAATATGTACAATATCCAAGAAAAGCGCAAGGCTAACCGAGCCCAAGAAGAACAAGTAAGTGCCGCCAGCGTCAGTTGATGTTCGCGCGTATTTCAAGATATTTAAAACTTTAAATCCCAGGCAAAAAGGATGGAGCGCCATACTGTTCTCCTGACATACCTCTTGAGCAACATCTTCATTAATACCTCGTAACATGCACACTCGTCGATATCTGGAAACCATGTTTACAAGAGATGGAAAAAGATATCAAAAGAAAAGTTGGTGATGGGAACAAATAAATGAATTTTCAAAGTCCTCAATGTAAATTGAAATATATCCAAGTAAAGATAGCAGTACATATTAGAGTTCCCGTGTCAACAATTATGTGTGATAAAAGAAGGATAATTGCCATAGAAAGGAGAGATCACTGAGAAAAATGTGCGGGAAAACGATGGAAATATTGAGATTGGAATAAATGTAAGGGAGGATCCCTGAGATGGTTAGGATAGATAAAAGTGGCAGAGTGGTAAGAGCACTGACTTCCATACCGAAGGTTCCGGGTTCGATTCCGGGCGATGGCAGTGTGACTGTTACACTGTCTTTGGTCTGGTGTAGAATTCACGTGACAATAAAATGGCGATAGATTGGCTACCTATCACATGTCACGAGAATCAATATAATAGCTAAAAAATCAAGTGTATACAGTAATTGGGTTCAAACAACCTGTTGTATACATAAAAAAAACGAATGGATGAGAGAAGAATGGTTAAACTTGTATACGAGTAGTGTGAGTGGAAAGAGAAGCCATGGAAGACCAAGGAAAGCATGGTAGACCAAATAAATAAAACTCTTTATTTTTTCTCTTATAACCCTCCAAAAGTTGGTGCCTGAGGCAGCATTGCAAACATCTCAACGTAAAGTGTCGTGTCAATTTCACGCATGACCTTTTTCGTTTGGTTGGCTGATTGAAAAATGGGCACCGTGTTCACTCTCATTCGCTAGACATGCACCATCAGCCCCATTCACCAGCAATTGCAGCAGCCTAATTGGAAGATTACACCCAGATTGAGTGCGATATTCCACCGCACCAGGAGTCTCAGCGCAGTGTGACTTCCACTCGTTATCCAATCAAAGGCAGTCACTTTTACTAGTGCATTTTTAGGAAGATTTGTGACCTTTTTTTTGTACGAAGCCAAAAAAAATTTGTGGTTTAACATACTTCAAAATTAAATTAAACATTTTGGAATCAGTATAAACCACTCTATTGAGTAAGTAACGCCAACCTGCTTAACTTTGTAGCTAGCTTCATAAGGGCTATACACAATTTGTTTGTAAAAAATGGTTTATATTACTTGAAAAGTGATTAAATTAAGATTAAAGAGTGTTTTCAACAACAAAACATCACGCCATTTTCCGGAGGGGTATAAAGATAGAATGGAAATTATTCTATACTGACACACCTCTCTAGCTTCCTCCACATTCATACAGGGAGTCATAGATGCACTTCGATTCTTCCGACTTCTAACATATCAGACCTTTCAAATTTGATTAATTTGGTCATGTAAATTTTTTTATTCAATCACTCATGACTCTGTACTCCATGCACATCGTTAACGTATAAATTCTTAACCATTATTTCTTCATTACATGCTTTTTCTGTGTCCTAACTATCGCAATGATCCTTTCATAATTTTGTACATAATATTTTCATCCGATCTAAATTCCTTCCTTATATCAGCATTTTAAATTCGGTCGTACATTCTTTTAACACATATGCTTCTAAGTGATCTCATCTCTATTCACATTTGTTCTGCTCTCATCCTTCTTCAGTTAGTTCCATGTTTTTTGTGTATTTTATTTTATAGGTAATCACATACTACTGTAAAATAAACTTCGTATTATACATAATCAATACAAATGAAAAAATCGTTTTCTAAAAGTTGTATCGGAATGATATGTTTTGCCTTGCTAAGGCATTCTCAATATTTATAAATCAACATTTGATGATAACAGCCCTGTAAATGTACATCAAAGTGTAAAGATGTAAGGCGAAACGTGTATTTTCCTTAAAATAAAATAAAACTTCTAGAAAACAGACGTTTTATGAAAGTTTTATTATATCAGAATTGTTCAATATCATTGTTCAATAATTCACATAAAACTTTTTTTTTTAATTTATGTTTCTCGTTCTATTTAGGTTTACAAAATTCATCATCACGGTTTTTTTTTTACTTAAAAATGTCCCCGTTTCGAAATCAAATACTGTAATTGAATAAATTATAATATTTATTACAAGTAACGTAAAACATACACATTTTCAAAGGTAACATAATATTGGCAAATATAATTAGAAACCCCAATAATTGTTGAAAATAACCTAGGATCTTTAAAAACCAAAATATTATGGAATTACATAATGTTAACGAATAACATAGTGTTATTTAGTCTTTTTATTTTGTCTTTTATTAAAAAATGATGGAATATATTGCATATTTTTTGTCATCGGTTTAATTCTGTGATAATTTTTTTACGCGAAGAAGAATGATTACCATCCATAACATGTCAATGAGGAGGATTTATACCATTCTCCCGATAATGAAGCCATAAAACCTTAAAAACATATTAAGAGAAATAAATTCAAAATTGGAAAAAATGGATTTTATTATAATACAACAACAACAACAAACCATCACGCCGTTTCCCCGCAGGGGTAGGCAGAGAGAATGGACCGCCACACTACTCTATCCTGGCACACCTCTCTAGCTTCCTCCACATTCATACATCGAGTCATACACGCACGTCGATTCTTCCGGTTTCTGACATGACCAACCTTTAATATTTGATTAATTTGGTCATGCCATGTTTTCCTCGGTCTACCTCGACTCCTTACTCCATTTACATCGTTAACGTATACTTTTTTAACCATTCTTTCTTCACCCATGCGCTCCATATGTCCGAACCAACGCAGCGAACCTTCCATAATTTTATTCATAATACCTTCTTTCGCCCTACATTCCTTCCTAATATCAGCATTTGAGATTCTGTCGTACATCGTTCTACCACACATACGTCTTAGGGACCTCATCTCTACCGCATTTATTCTGCTCTCATCTTCCTTCTGCCAGTTTCATGCTTCGCTTCCATACATAAGGGTTGGGACCAGAACTCCATTGTGAACGGCCATTTTCGCTTTCATTGATAAATTATTGTTTCCAATAACTATTTTTAAAGCTCCATTCACTTTATTACCCGCACCAATCCTTCTTTCAACATCACTGTCCGTTCGGCCATCCGCTGTGAACATGCTACCTAAATACACAAATTTCCTCACCTGTTCCAAGTTCTCTTCATTATAATTCTAATTATAATTCTTGTGATAAAGTGTTTTAAAAGTTATACAAATGTGAATCCGGTACAAAAATGATGGCGAATATACGTATAAATTCTATCTGAAAATGAATGTAGATTCAATTTTAAAAATCAATAGATATGGTATCCTTAGATAAATTCTTGAAATATCATATGTTGTATAGAAAAATTTAATATCTCTGGGTTCTGTTTTCCACATTCCACGAGATGTGGTGGTCATTGACTAAATAAATGAAAATCGCTCTAGTGTATAGATGTTTTCTCCCCTCGTGTGAACTCAGACTCTCGCAGCTTCGCCATGTACTCGTATAGACATACTACTTGAAAATCCCAGACAGGGGGTTGTGAAATCTAGAGTTCGATTTGAAGTGTATCAAAATAAGACATGCATATTGAGTTATATAGCTATTTTATTTTCTTTGTTTTTTTATTTTATATCATTGTATTTCAGATAATTTGTTTTAGATTTATTATGTAGACGTTGAACGATCGAAGTGTGAGATGCCTTTTGGTGGCGATGAGGTTCGCAACCCATCACACCGCGTCTCTCGCGATGGCGAAAAGAGAAGGATGGAGTGCCGCATCGATTAAAGTGTGGCAGTCCATTCTTTTTGCCTACTCTTTCGGGGAGACAGCGTGATGGTTAGTTTAGTTTAGTTTAGTTTAGCTAAACTTTACATGGTATTTTCTGAAAGAAAACATATAAAAACACAAAGGTTTTTATTTAATGAATTAAAACACTTTCTTATCCACTTTTTAGTTTAAATAACTAACTATCGCGCCATTTCCCCGTAGGAGTAGGCAGAGAGGATGGATCGCCACAATGCTCTGTCCTGGCATACCTCTCGGGCTTCCTCTACATTCATACATCGTACCATGCACGCCTTCGATTATTCCGACTTGGAATATGGCCGCCTTTTAGTAATTGATTAATTTGGTCATACCATGTTTTTCTCGGTCGTCCTCGGCCTCTTTTTCCACTCACGCTGCTTGTGTACAACTTTTTAACCATTCTAAGCTCATCCATTCGTTCCATATGTCCAAACCATCTCAGGGATCCTTTTTTAATTTTATCCATGATGCAGTCATCTGCCTTACATTTCTTTCTTATTTCATCGTTCGGTATTCTATCATACAACGTTTTCCCGTACATTCTTCTTAGTGATCTTATTTCTAGGGCGTTTATCCTGCTTTCATCAAAAATAACTCAAAAGTGTATAATTCACAAAACAATTATTATTTTAACTACCCTAATATAACACCAACAATTTCCTTATTATCAACAGGGTAGCTGTCAATTATAAATATAATATCATAAATAGTTAACGAATTACGGAGTCCAGAAATACCGCAAAAAACGTGGCTTGACCAAATCATTAAAAATTTTAAAGTCCGCCACGCTAGATGTCGGAAGAATTGATGTAGGTACGTGTATGATTTTCTTTATGAC